>VWPW01001166.1:155042-168617 GCA_013389825.1 Crypturellus undulatus | reverse complement strand
GAGCGCTGCGTGCGCCGCGCCCGCCAGCTGGCCGCCTCCCCATTGGCCAGCGGCCGCCCCAACCTGCCCGGCAACCATTTTCTCACTGGCCAGCGAGCGCGTGGGTTGGGCTCCGGCTAGCCCCGCGGTGCCGGCCAATGAGAAAGCCGAGAGCGCTGGGGAGGGCGGGGCCGCCCCGCCGCTTTCACCCAATGGGAAGGCGGGCGCCGCCGAGTCCGCCGTCCCCCCGGCGCGGCGCCCCGGGAGNCCCGCCCGCGCGGCGCGGGTGCTGCTGGCGCGGGGGGGAGGGCGGGAGCTCCGCACGCGGCGGGGGCCAACCGGGGGCTCCAACCCCATCCCCCAGCTGCTTCCCGACCCCCTTCCCACCCCCGCCGGGCCCGCTCTAGGAACCGGATTCCCCAGGACCAGGGTTAAGCGAGGGGAGTTGCGGGGGCCGCTCTGCAGAACAGCGCCTGCCGCTCTCTGGCTTCCCACTGCTTCTGGCAGCATTGGGAAATAAGGTGCATACGTTGCTTGAGCTACATCAAACATTGCAAAATTCTTCCCTAAATATTCACTTTAAAAAAGAGGAGGCTTTTTTTGCCATGCCCAACCTCTTTTTGTATTTGCTCTCTGCAACGCATTTGCGTTGCGTAATCGCATTGGCGCAAGTGTTTATGCAAGGCAGGTTTCAACATCTGATGGCCAAATGTTTGCAAAGATTGGAGCCTTTCACCAGTCAATGGTGTGTCCCCCTAAAAGGGCTCAGGTTGCTCTGGCTTGTCCAGTTAAGTGCCGTTGGGAATTACAAAGCAGAAATCCCTGTTTGGGTTCCCTTGTGCACGCAGGGCCTTTCCTGCGCAGCTGGGCTGGCTGGAGCGCTCCAGAAAGACGCGGCTGTCACGGCTGCAGCAAAGCAGCCGCCGCGATGGCCACCGGCGCGGGGGAGCGAGGAGCGCTCCCTGCCTCCATCCCTGGGGAGAAGGGGCAGAGGGGACCCGAGCGAGGCAGGCAGGTTCTGTGAGGGGCAGGCTGGGGATTATCACGACAAGCAGATCCAGCACAGGGGTATACAAGAACCATAGTTGCACAGGGGGCATTTTTGGAGCGGTTACGCACAGTGGTGGCATAGAAAAGGGTGGTTTAACCCGTGGTGAAACCTGCAGCATCACAGAAGTATTTTAGCATCTTCAGCAAAAATGAGATATTTCTAGACTGGGCCCCAGCTGGCCAAAACTACCTCTGTTCCAGGCGCTCCCTGGGCACGGGTTCATTCCTCTCCCAGCCTTCAGCAAGATAACGCAGCCCCCGCGTCGCCCTGCAGCACTGCAGCCCTGTCACCTCCAGCTCCTCACACTTCCAGCTCCTGCTGCCAGCAGCCTACATGACTAAAGGGTATTTGCTCCCTCTCAGCAGCCTTCCGGGCAGACACCATCACTGATAACCTCAATTTAAGTTATTAACCTAATGAACTCAATTGTTTTGTAACTGATTTTTTCATTCTGTTTGACAGAAAGAAAAGAGTACTTGCATCTTCTACGGCTAGAGGATTCTAGAAAGGTGAGATCCATTTCACAGACACTCCAAGATCTATGAAAATAATATGGAGTTGTTAAAAGCTTTGGATTTAATTTATAGCCTCCTGAAGCTAATATAAATTAACATGGCAAACATTTCACTGATCATTTCCAAAGGTTTTTGTCACTTTTTCCACTTCTGCCAAACACCAACTATTAGTGGGATACACATAGAACTGGAATCCACTTTAAACAGTCTACCCAATATTTGTCAGTGCTAAATAAAAAGTGCTTTTCTCTTCTACACGTACCTTTCAGACCAAGGTGGAAAGTAGAAGAAGAGTATTCTCTCTTAGACAGGACAGATCATTAGGCTTTGATAAAAGAGAAAAAAAAAATCAGCAATTTCAAATCAGTCAGCTCACTGGACTAAAAGACACTGATGCTTTAGATGTTGAACATTTTTTCTGTCATTTAAGGATCCCAGACCTAAAAAAAAAAAAATGTCATAGACTCATAGGCAGCAAACAGCATTATTTTACAACTGGTAAAGATTAAGCTAAAGGAACTCAAAACAAAAATCATCATCAACGTGGACAGTATTTAAAGCTAACATCATCAGTCCTCTGCTTTCAGTCCAAGATATTTTGTACTTCCACTAATTACGGCTAGTAATATTACAGAGCTATTTCAGAAAACAGGAATAATACTATTGCAATCCGAAAGTATCTTGGCTATAGCTAAGTTAGAATATAAACAACGAATCTTCTGCATCACAATGGAAAAATTTTCACTGTTAACTATAGACGGGAGAGCCCCTAACAAGAGGCTGTTGCAGCAGCATTAACTGCCCTTCCTTCCACTGATACCAGGCTGAGAGGCTTGTGATAAACATGCTTTCATTTTCTCCTGACAAATCGACCAGGTTGTTCACAGTAAAGTTTGGGTTACTTACCCAAGATAACTGATTTAACTTTTTTCTTTTTTTTTTTGAGGGGTCGGGGGAGACTATCCCTCAGTTTTAACAGTTTGCCGTTACAGTACTTCTTCACTTCCTCCATGTTCACTGGAGGCTTCCAAATACAGCAGACATAGGTAAGGTTTGGATTTAATACTGTGTTTGCAAGAAATTGTGTAATCCCATGTATATTCCATTATTCCTTCTTAAGACCATGACACGTGAAACTACTGGACATGTGAAATTACTGAACATTTTACAATCTACCTTAAATTTTGTATTTCCTGCTAATAAGCTGCTGGTCATACATCAACATTTACACGGCCGCATACAAACATTAAGGTTTACATAGTAATTGCTCAGGTCATAAAATACTCATTTTAGAGGTACCCTTGTTAAGCAAGGAAGTACTCAGGCAAACTTATGAAAATGACTTCAGATAATGAAATTGTGATACTTTTTACTAGTTTTAAAAGGAAAAGCCAAGCTACCATAGGCAAGTGCATCTTTCTTGACACCCAGAATTATTTGGTAGGATTTGTTTATGTGAAATGGGGAGCTTCTTGGAAAGCTTGGAAATTGTTTTCATCTATTAATTTTGCATGAGCACCAAAAGCATGAGACAATTCTTGTGAAATCTTATAACTGAATTAACCAAATTGACAAAATTTTCTTTTTGAAAATACGTGTTTCATTTCCTCTGCTTTGAAGTCTGAAAGCTAGCTTGGTACTTTTTTTTGTACTTTTCAGTATTAGTGTAGTCTGAAGTCATATTCATTTAGGGATTGATGAGCAATCAGTCATGATTTATGCATAGGGGACATTCATCCTGAACCTGAGACATAAACGTACTTTCACTCTGAATAGCACTAACTTTAAGAGAAGTTTTGTTTTATGCTTGTTATCAGCTAGTAAGCGATACCATTTTGTATCCTGTCTTTTGATGAAGTCTGTACGCTCACAGGGGAATGTGGAATAATTAAGTTGCTGAATTTTAAGGCAACCATACTTTCAGAACCACAATGCACCCAAGGTGGCCTGGTAATTATAAAACTTTAATATCAGTCAGCTTACATAATGCTTTTTAAAATGTTTTCTCTTGTTACAGAGAAGTTAAATTTCACCTACATTTGCCAAACCAGTCCAGACATACTTGAGACTTCAAAAAAAAAAAAAAAAAATTTCTAGTCTGTCCCCATGGTGAATTCCTCATAAGTGATGCCCATGTAAGACCATAGCCTTATAAAGGACCAAAGCAACAGCTGTAATGCCCTCTTTGCTGTACCTCTGAGGCAATATGGAGGAAGAATCATTCCAAGAAAAAAAAAAAAAATCAGTTTCCCACCTTGTCTTTCATGCAAACATGGCTACATTTGTACAGGCAACATCTTGTTGGATCAACTCCAAGCTAGGGAAGAGAGGAGGAAAAAAAGGGAAGTGGGGAGGAGGAAGAGAAATAGATACAAGCAGGTATCAGACAAGCTCTATGACAGGCAGCCGCATTCAACTCAACCTGGATTTTCACTTTTGCTTCTGGTGGATACCCAGACTCCCAGAAGTTCCACGTGCTGTGGACTTTCTTGCGAGACTGAAGAAATAGAAGGGGACATACATTCAAGCTGACCTAAGAAGGAAGCAAATTTGATGTTAGCTATTTGCTTGAAAGTGTTTTCTTTTGTTGAAGACCGAAGCTGAGTTCTCATTCAGACCCAAAGCCTACTTTAAGAGTTGATTGCCATGCAGTCTTATGACTTTTCCCTGGGAACACACCAAAAGGAAGGCAGAAAAAGAGTACTAGAAGTAGCCCCCGTAATTTAGCAGAGGTTCTTTTCCATTCATGTATAGGAAACTCAGAAAAATTGGCTGTCCCCATTTGTAACAACAGTTCACAAAATAACTAATTCTTGCTCCCTTACAGCCACTCTGTCATTTCTCATCTATGTCTTAAGAGAAATACCTAAAGGTTAATACAATACACTTCTATGCAGGTGGGGCGTATTTAACTATGACAACATGAACTGGAAAATAAACTTGCTATTCATAGGTGCGGTGAAGCCATCCCAAATGAGCAGCTGAATAGACAGACAAGCTGATTTTATACCAGCTAGACCCTTTCAAATTCCAAGTACACATCCATCAACTACCTGTGCAGTTTTCAGCAGCATGAATGCTCATACCTGCTAAAGACTTGAGCCAGGGCATCAGGCATGTAACAGAACACACAAGGACATCTGGAGTGAGTTTAAGGGACATAATAAAAACATTTCTTTTAAAATGCTTTACTACATAAACACATAGTTACCCAATATCTTTCATTTTAAACTAAGTAGTCTCTTGGTTTGGCAGCTTACTGTAGCCAGGAATAGCTTCTCTGGTAAAATAGGGGACATGACAAGATGCTTGATGAAGAAAGATATATGAACTGGTTTATTCAGATAAAGAGTTACTATTAACTATTTATACTAAATCCTACTTAATGACATGAAGCTTGAGGAATGCTGGCAAAGAAAGGGGAAAAAGGGTTTTAAGTATACCTGCAATGTCCCTGCAATGAAAATGGAGAAGGTGCCAGGAAGAAACACCCACAGGTGTTAAATATTTTTAAAAAACATAAATATCAAATCAGTCTTGAGGAACTTTCTCAGGCAGACAGAAGATACTTTGTTATTCAATTTACTTTATAGCTGCCTGGCCTTCTGCATTACCCTAAGACATCTGCTGCCCCATTCAGTGATCTATCCACACAATGAAACAAATTTTCCTGAGAATTTATAATTTTGGAAGGAATCTCTGATGCTGCAAAAACTGCCAAATAAAACACTACTATTTCACAATGATTTTGTGATATATATATAAAAAAAAAATCTCACCTCAATATTTGTAAACTCATGAAGCAGGCTTTACTACAACATTACAACATTATCTTTTGAATTCTCGTATTAGATTAGATGACTTCAAAAATGAGTGATATATCTATAAAGACATCTAATACTCTTTATGTTTCTTTGGTCCAGCTATATTATATGGAGTGCACTTTTAAGTGTCTGCGTGGTATTTCATAATTTAAAGTTATTATCAAACTTTAATTATGAACTAATGTTTAACTACTACAGCAAATAAAGATCACCAACCTCATGTTTACGTCTTACACAAAAAGCACTTTGAAATTCACTAGAGACTCACCAACTGCATGGTTTCACACAGCTGAGTTATCATAAATTCAATGAACCAGTTTGAAAAATTTAGCAAAACAATGTTATCTCCCACCCCAGGAGGGAGCTGCTTCTTGTGCTCTTTTTGAAATCATAAGCTCTGGGTTCCTTTGTGGAAGTGATAGTGGAACGTACTTAGCTTACTTCTCCCGCAATGTTTCAGGGATTTGAGAATCTAGAAGAGAGAGCCCATCGTAGAGAAGGTCACTTGTGCAAAGAGAGCATCTAACAGAGAAACGTTCTTGCTCTGTATTCACTGGTCCAGTGGACACAAGTCTATAAACAAGAGGATAACTAGTGGATAACTATAAACTAGTTGATATAGCCAATGCTACATAGTCCTTCTGCAGCCGATGCTAAAGCATTCCAGAAACCAAGGAATTTTTCTGCCTTTTCTACATCTCTGACAGTTTAGATCTCTTCCCAGTACCATTTTGTGGATAAACATTTGCAATTTTAAAACAAAATCTTTTGAGGCTTGATCCATCCCTTCCCAAAAAGAGACAGACAGGAATAAGATTAGTTAAATGCCCTTTAAAACAAGTGCACAACTACTTAAAGAAAAAACATCTCACACTTCTTATTCTTTGTTATTTAAAAAAAAGGCAAGAGGAAAACCTTGCTAAGATTGGAGTATATCAATTATGACAAAACAAAGACATACCAGTTTAAATTTAAAGGCCACTAGTAATACTTTTTGTAGTAATTAGTGCAAGATAGTTACCCCATATAAACAAATATTTGATGGCAGATGTCAGTGATAAACAATTCACTTGATGACATTTACATATAAATACACATAAATAAAGACCTATGTAATTTACGTTTGCAGTTAACAAAAAATATGGTCTGAAGTGAATTAAATGTAATTGTATTTAGCTGGATCAGAGCTCTTCCTCTCGAATGACACTCAACTATACGTGGCATAAAAAGCATAATTGTACAAATCTCAATTTAGTAAAGTACTACTCTATAAAACAGAATCATGAAAACAGCTCTTACATTTTAATGTAAAGTATAAAATCATATATTTACATTTACAAACACTTTACTGAACTACATTGGGTAGTTCATGGTAAAAAAAACATCCCTTTTTGAAAAATCTTTCAAAAAATACATCAACTGCAGATATGATCAAAAGTTACTAAGTTAGCAGCTGACACAACATTTGTAGTAAAAAAATATCTTAGGAAAATACCTGGAAAAAATCTAAACACCAATTAACACTTTAAAACTATTTTTAAAAGAAAAAATAGTAGCAAAACCCAGAATAAGCTAGCTAAGATAACGGCAGCTATTGCATATCGCTCTTTAAGAGCCATGTAGCGACTTACAACAGAAGCAGCAGATACGGTAGGAGTTGTGGTGTAACAAAGTGTTGGCCTGGAAAAATAGAAAACCAGTTATCCAACTTATGCTTATTACTTTTTTTTTTTTAAATGAGGGAAGAGTAAGAAAAACAAAAGATGAGAGAATCCCTCTTGCAGAACATATCCTCCAAAGGCTAAAACAAATTGGGGCAAAAGGAACCCAATTTTGAAAGCCTCAGGCCCCTAACTTAAAAACTTTTACTGTAGGATACTTACAGTTCTAGGACAATAAACTGTAATTATTACACTACAAGTTGCAGGTTAACTTTAAGAGTTAACATGATTTTGCAATATGAAGTGCTTTTTTAATATATATATATCTATATAATATATAGATATTTGTAAAATACACGTGCAGTTTTGATTAAAAAAAAACTATGTTGAAATAGTTTAGTCTTTCATTTCCATTAACAGATTTTTATCTCCTAGACAAGTAGTCTCAAGATTCAACAAGGATTTCCACAATATGATCAAGCTCATTAAGATCAGATTTACAATTAGAGTTAGATGTTGCAGTTGTTGGAGAAGAAAATGTTTCAAGCCCATCGCAGTGTCCCATTTTTGTGTTGCTCATCATTCCTGTTAACATTGTATCAAGATCATAATAAGAATTGTCAACTTCTGAAAACAGATCTTCAACAGAATTAGGACTCTTATTCTCCAGTGTCTCAAATATTTGATCTAATGATTTTTGAAAGTTTCCTCTGCTTTCTTGTGGATTCTCCATTTCCCACACATTGCTTTGCAGGTTTCTTGGAGCTTGCACTGAAGAAGATGTAGACATAGTTTCTGAACTGTCTTGCGTCTGATCATCCTCAAAGTCTTTATTGAAAGAACCGTAACCTGGAACCTGCTTTCCCTCAACTTGCTCCCTGGATGAGCGGCAGAGGATATCCGTTGAAACAAGACGATCCAGGGAAGTTTGCCCTGTATTCTGTGTATTTATCATATGCCAAGTCCCATCTTGGGTCATTTCCTCTTGAATCTGTCGTACTGTGTTGGCAATAAGTACCGAACGACAAAGGTTAGGTTCAACCAGCATGTGGCACAGCTGGAGTTTAACCAAGGACATATCTAAAAGTGACTGTCGCTGAAGATTATATGAAGGAATAGCCTTAATACCAGCCAGAGTTCCTTCAATATCTTCTTCACCATCAAAACATTTTCTCTTTAATCCTCGTACAAACATTGTGTCCTGTTAAAAAACAAAACAAATAAACAAAATACACAATGTAAACAGCCCAAGAAAAAGGTGGGGAAAAAAAAAAGACTAGTAAAAACAAACAGAAAACTTTAGAATCATAAGTTTAAACAGCAAAAGTAATTATTTGAAGAGAGAAATGTCAGAATGGTCATACCAGGTTATAGAATGGCCACTGTAGTACAACAGGGGTCAGGAACATATGGACTGGGTCCCAAAGACGGCACTCGGAACCAGAGGTGAGCAGGTCCACAACTCAAGGCATCGGAGAGAAGCATCGGAAAGGCTGGAGCTTCCGGCTCCTGCCTCCCATTAAGTTCCACACTTGATGGAAGTCAGGAGCTGTTGCTTCACACAGAAGCAAGCACCTCATTTCGCCTACTGGAGAGGCAGTTTCTCCTCGCTCTTCCCAAGTTTCTACTTGCATGTTTAACCTCTAATTTTGGAAATAAAAATACAGCCTGGCAAACCATCTTTAAAAGATTTTTGCCCGCTGCAGAACATCAACACACCTAACAACACAGTAAAATAAATTAAAAGAAAAAAATCCCATGGGCAACACACTTGAAAGAGTAAGAGTACTTCAGGCAAAAGGAGGGTCAGATCTAAGATTTATTCCATCTAACTTAAGACATCCAACAGAGGTGCCTAAAAGCAGCCCCTTTTACCTGCAGCTTGCCTCACTAATGGAGAGCTGACCTGTAATTCCAATGTTCAATCCGAACTTGAACTGGGCAAATCCAGTTCAGACAGGCACAGACATCCTCTGCATGGGCAGTTCTTTCTTACTTGACTATCAGGAAGCAGAACTCTACTCCTGGTTTATGCTCACCAGCTATGTGTCTAAAAAGAAATAGGATATATCCAGGCTTCTAATTATTTGCATCTAAAAAAAGTCCCTTCCTGAATTAGCTAAGATGAATTCCAACTGCTAACTTCTAGATCACAACCTTAATTGTGCTCTTTTCTATAACAGTGCCCCCTACACAAGTATTGCAGCTAACCTCCTGAAATAGTAACTTTTTGAGAGTGGTAGGAATCATTTCTTCTGGTCATATAGAAATTAAGCATAAACTGAAAGCAATTACTTGATCTTTAAGTTTATGCACTTCCATGACATTTTTAAGTCTTCTGTCTTTGAGTTCATGTTTGCCTAATATTTGGGGAACTGTATATGAAATGACCTAAATTAAACACGATTTTCAACAAAAATCATAACTCATTGTTGAGATGTCTTTTCTACATTGCTTAATACCACTTTTGGTCAGCCTTAGCCTCCAACTTGCTTTTTTTGGTTACTATGCTGAATGCTATGATTTTCAGTGAGATCTCTCTCATCTTTTTCAGAATCACTAAAAATCATAAGCAACTATGCTATTCCTTTCAATATTCATTATATATCTACTGCGAAAGCCTGAAGACTGGACAGCAACTAGCCAGATGTTTCATCTGACAGTATGTAACAGTTCTTGTACTGCTATATATAATCAACAGAACAACTTTGTTTGGGTTTAGGAGTCTTTATAGACCTCTTTCCACTGAAGCTACAAAACTCTTTAGGAATTAAAATATACAGACATTGCAATACAGAATACAATAACTTGCTGTCATTTTTTTCCACAGACTTCAAAGCTATCCCTGTTTTATCAACAAATCAAATTATTTGGAAGGTCCCTGTAAAATCTCTCCAGTAACTCAAAATATTTGTTATTCCCACTTAAAAACAAACAAACAAAAAAAGCACACCGTTAGTTCTTGGTTGAGAGGAATATCTTCACTGATATTGGTTGAGGTTCTTGGTTGAGAGGAACTTCACATCTGAGAATATCCCATTTGATTCACAGGAAGTATACACAGTAATTTCTAAACATATAGTCCCTATATGAAACTGGCATCCTCTAGAAACATCGAGACTAATAGCTACATATGATTACATCATTAAACAGTAAGCAGTACACACAGTTTGAAGCTTCTTTTCATTCTAATCTACGTTCACGTAAAAAATAATTAAAGTCTCAATTACATGTTAACCTGATTTTCAGAACGTTACAAAAAAGTTGAAAACCTCAGTGTCGTGTGTGTGTGTAGAAGACAATGCAGAGACAAAAAAGAGATTTTTTTGAATCCTTAAAGATAAACCTTGCATAGAATTTGGTAAATTTTTCCTTTCTCCTATTGTATTCATTTCAAATCAATATCTTACAATCATAAAAACAATCCTTTATCACACAGCTTTAAAGATTCAAAATATTACAAGGGTAATGTTTCACTTAGGGAAAAAATACATACCAGTAATGGTGTTTGATGTAGTCCTTCCTCTTCTCCCATGCTACTGAGCAAGAGTCCATGCAGTAAAAGTTAGGGAGAGCACCACCTACCAAGTACCAGGAAGCAAGAAGTCAGGCAAGTGCAGGAGATACACAGCAAAACCATTTCCTATGTCAGAAACTTATATGCTTCTATTCCTCAGTTGCCTCATTATTTTTATCCTTACCATATTCCTATTAACTGGAATAATACTATGACAGCTATTTAGAGATAAAACACACATATGATTTGCTCCAACACAAAAAAGTGGCAGGAGAAGGAAACTGCCAAAGTAAGTCCAAGTCCTAGACTATTATCCTGACCTTTGGACTAGCCTCTCCCTTATCCCTGTGCTTTTGCCATTTAAAGAGTAAACAAAATCTTTAGCTCTCATCTGAAAAATTTAAAATGCACACACAAGCATACTGAAAGCAAATCTTCACAAAGAGCTATCACACAAACCCACATATTTTTTCCCCCTTTGTTGTATAAAATCACATATGACTAAACTATCTAGAGAAAGGAGGGAAAAAAAAAAGAGAGAGAAAAAAGAAGCACAAACAAACAGAAAACTGAAAGGTAGCAAAAACAGGAACACTTTTTCCCTGAGCAGCAGTACAGAAACTTCATGACTAGGGTTTACTTTGCAAGATGACAGTAACGAAAATAAAAGTGTTTTAACTATAAAAATGATGTTTTTGAAGCACACTAAGGCAAAATATGATTTGATTTGCCAAAAGAATTTTTCATTAATGAAACAAAAAGAATGCTCAGCAGACAAGAGTTACAAAAAGTTTTTGACAACAGCTTGCTCTTCAAAATTGTGGGGAGGGAAATGGTCAACAAAGTTTCCGCCCCCCTGCTTCTTTGGTAAGAAGAGATCTGCTTCACTCAAAATCCTTTGCATGTCAAAAATAAAAACAGCCACCTTAAACATGGCCAAGTCAAGGTTTTTTTAACCAAATTCCAAGATAGGCAGACTAAACACTGTTATTTCATGGGAATTGTATTTCACCCCACTCTGTGTCATTCTCCTACAGGTTGGGCTCACAGTAATATTCGAGACAGTCCCCGAAGCATCTGAACTATAACTCAAGTAAGACATCACAGTATGAATTGAATTTAAAAGGTTCTTATTTGTATCAAAAACTCATGATGACATAAAAGTTTAGGAGTTTTTGCTCTCCAGTATATCTTCAGTCCACTATATAAATCAAGGTCACTCTGAGAGACTGCATATAGTAAACATTAGCACCCCCAAACCCTGAATCTGACCCACTTTTTTTTTTTCTCTAGACCACCAGAGATAAAGATGATACAGTCACAAGAACAATAAATAAGAATATTTTTCTGGTGCTATTTTGAATATCTGACAGTATTACAGGAAAAGGCCTCTCTGTCTCCCAAAACAGCAGACAGATACAGTAGGGGATTACTGATGGGAACACATGGGTTTTAAATAAAAAAAATATATATACTATCAGGACCTCAGATGACAGTGGACAAGTCCAATCTACCTTGCTAACATACTGAAGAAGGAAATGGTTATCCTACGCAATACAACAGTATGTAAAACCTGCTCCATGTGATTCTAAGATCTTCCCCAAAGGAATAAAGGACAAATATGTGACCTCTGTTGGCGCAAATGTACGAGACAGTCATCAGAGCAATTATTTCTTCCGTTTCTACTAACTGACAGGGTCTATTACCTAAGTATGCCTGTATCTACATTCTCTTTAAAAATATTAACATCATAGCTGCTGTTGGACATGAAGAAAGCCTTGCAAATATGCAACATCCCCAAGGTTTTGACACCACCTCTAACAAATATTCACCTCAAAAGAATAATACCTTTAAAGTCTAATTAATTAGAACCTAAGTATGTTTCTCTATTGATTTATATGCTAATCTAAACAAAAATAAAGGCATTGGCCATCTGTACAAAAAACTCCCAGCAGATTAAGACAAAGCTGTTGTAGTTCTATACAAAAAGTCATTCGAAAACCTTCCAGCAGTTTCAAGCAGTATTCTCTTCTGTCCAAAGTAGAAGACCAGCTGTATCTTCTACCTTCTACTACTACCACCTTGCAAGAATCCACCCAAATGATTTGAGTCTACATGTGCCAAAAACACATTTGTTGCTCGAGACTGCTGCAATCGTGACAACTTCCATCATACAGATACATGTTGGCTACTACAACTGAAAACACACACACACCCTTGTTCACCAAGAGTAGTACAGGGAACACCAGTATTACGTAACTCATTAAAAGTTTGTTTCTTATTCTCGAGACTGTGACAAATCCCCAGTCTGTTTTACAGATAAAGTGCTTGAAAACCGACCGAGTCCTTACTCGAGTATCAACTTACACATTCCAGCTCGCTCGGTTCAGATCCCGCAGTGCTGCGCCGCACGGACGTATGCGCCAAGGAATGAGGGCAGAAGTCACCCCCGGCGAGTTGGGGGCGACAGAGAGGCCAGGACAGGAGATTCTAGCATTACTCATCTTTAGGAGCAAGCGTCCAGGAACTACCTAAGCCAGCACTGGAGTTTCACTTAACGAGAGCCTTAGGTTTTTTTGGTTTGGGTTTTTTTTTTTTTTTTTTCTTCCAGGCGCAGCGATGATAGCTGGCCAGGGCAGGTAAGAAAGCCCTGCACCTCCCCCCTTCCAATCTTTTCCCTCTTCCTCCCCATTCCCCTCCCCGCCCCCCAAATCTGCCCTTTGTAGTCGCCGCGGAGAGGCGCCGAGAGCCCGCGGCTGGCGGCCAGCTCGCAGACGGGCCCCCGGGGGGTGTCCGGGCGGGGGGCTCGCAGCACAGCGGCACCGTGACAAAGGCGCGCACCGAGCGCCGGGAGCCACCCCCGGCGGTCCCGAAGGGGCAGGTCCCGAGGCAGGCGGCGCCGCCGGAGAAGAGGAGCGTGCGGCGAGGGCGCAACGCGTCTGCCCGATTCACCCGCCCCGCTCCCCTCGCTCCCCGCCGCCCGGGCCGCGCGCGTGCGGCCGCCAACGGTCCCGGCGGCGGTTACTGC
>VWPW01001166.1:0-154626 GCA_013389825.1 Crypturellus undulatus | reverse complement strand
CCGCCAGGGCCCCGCCTGCCGCGCGGCCGCTATTGGCTGTCCCGAGCGCAGGCAGCCCCCGCTCGCTGCCGCTATTGGCTGCGAGGTTGCCATGGCGCCCAGCCCGTCCCGCCCCTAGGCGGCCGAGTGAGGGGTTGCCATGGCGGCCGGGCCCGTCCCCTCGGCGGGGAGAGGCCGACGGGAGGCGGGGGCGGGCGCGGGCGCGGGGTGGAGCCGCCGTTTCAAACGGTCGCCAGGGGCCCGGCGGCGTGTCTGGGCTGCGGGCCACGGGCTCCGGCGGGAACAGGTTGGGACCTGGCCCGGCGCAGCCCGCGGGGGGCTCGGCGAGCGCCGGGGGCCGGAGCAGGGGCAGCCGGGCCGAGGCGCCACCTCGGCGCCGCCTTCCCGGGAGCAGCTTCCCTGCGGGTGAGCGCGGAGCCGTGAGGCTCCCTCCCCGCGGGGAGCTTGGGGAGTCCTCAAAGCTACAGCCTTGGCACTAAGGAGGGAAAAAAAAAAAAAAAAAAGTGGAGGACTTGTATTAATTCCCGCTTGCGCTCGCACATCTGCAAGTACTTAGGCTGTCCCGAGCGCTCAGCTCTGGAGTTCTGGCCCAGCTGCTTCCCTGCTCTGGCTGCCATGTGCTGGATGAGGGAGGAGGAGGCAGGAGCCAGGCCGGTCCCGGCGGAGGGGAGCGGAAAATGGAGGGGGAGCAGCAGGGCGAGACAGCAGCGCTCGGGATGGGGTTCAGCGCTGCGAAGTGCCGAGAGCTGCAGCCTGCGGTGAGAGAGGAGGAGAGATTCACACAGCAAAGAGAGCTCAAGCAGCACCCGATTTCCCGTTGTTTTTACTTTCTTGGACTGTGCTTGTGACATCATGGTGCAAAAATACTGGGAAAGAGCAATACTGCAAAGAGAAATGTTTGTGTGTGTTATTCAGCTTGACAGCAGTGTTTCTGTATTTTTTCCTAGACTAGCTGCAGGGAATTCACATACATAGTGCCACACTAAATCCCTCAAGAACCTTCATGCCTCTCTGGAGTTCACTCTCGAAGTAGCATGGATGTATTTACCTGCAGGAACAGGGCTAGAAAAATGCATTGTTGCTTTTTCTTGTAATAGTATATTTATATAGTAAGTTCCATAAGTCTCAATATCTCTTTTTGTTNTAGTATATTTATATAGTAAGTTCCATAAATCTCAATATCTCTTTTTGCTTCAAATACAATAAGATTTTTTTTTCTTAAAGCAAGCCTCCCTCAAAGCAAATGAATGGCCAGTGGAATGAGAGGCTGTGAAACAAGTTAAAAGCACTACATCATTTATGTTTCTTAGGAAGCCATGGAAAGAAAAACTCTGAAAGACTTTCAACACCCTATCTTCCTTAAAGGGCTAAAAAAGCTTCTGTATGTCTCTGGACAAGGTTTGATTATTCTTAGGAGAAAACAACTCTCACATATGTGAGAAACAAAACTTGACAAGTCAAAAGTGGAAAAATCTGGACAGGCCTCTGCAAAACAAGGCAGCCCAAACTATTTACTCGAAAGCAAACAATCTCTAATAGGAGCAAAATTGCATTATAAGGAAAATAACTGAGCTGTAACCACAATGGAATAAAGAGAATGATCAAAATGTAACCACACACTAGAGTTTTCTGTCCACCTACCTGTTTCAGTGAATGGAATTTAAACACCAGAGTTTAAGAGAAAAAAATAAGGTCAAAAGCTGATAATTTCCTAAACAGTTTTTTTTTTTTTTTTTAATACAGAGCTATCCCAGCACCTGAAACTTTTATAGTTAAAGTAACCTATAAGCAAAAGCACAACTGATGTCTAAGTTAAAAGCTGGAGTTTAAGCAACAGAAAGCAAAATCAGAAGGAAATGTCTGTGCAGCAACCTGATAGGGGAAACTGAAAATAGGACAATTCCTGCATTAAAAAATTACTGGTCAGAATGGAAAGAAGACATTTAAATGGAGAGGTGTTCGGCTGTGCTCTCACAGCTCCTTCAGGAATGAGAGGCACAGCAGTTGGTGAGACCCTGCCCAGCAACCTGCTTGCTGACCAGATGAAGGGCTACATGCAGAGAGCGGTGCAAAGAGCCCAGAGCATCTCTGGGAAGCCCATTCAGGGAGATGGATCCACCCAGCTGAAACTCCGGGGTGAGTGGTAGTTTGGAAGGGTTTTTAAAGTACCCTCAGCTTTTGTAAAAGTGCATCCACCAAAGAAGAAACCACTGAGCTGGTTACTGCTTCTGTGCACAGACAGCAGGTCCTGGGGTGGTTTAAGAGCAGCAGGCATCAGCTGGACCCCTCTGAGCTCGGCCATGGTGCAGACATCTCCTCAGCACTTGGTGAGACTGTGCCGGGCAGTGAGAGCAGTTAATCCCTGCACAGATGGGTAAGAAGCAGAAATACACAGGAGTGGATTTCCTCGCTGCCATCAGGTCACGGCGCTGGCATTGTTTCTGGCCCATGGAAAGCTCTCCCCGAGGGAGCGTTCCCATTCCCTCCGGCAGGCACTCTCTCTTGCTAGGTGCTTGTAGCTTAACAGAGTGGTTCCCAACCAGGGGTTTGCGAGCAGGAAAATCAGTCAGTAGGGTGCTTAAGCTTTAAACAAATAGTTTCTGAAAGATACGACTGAATCCTGTCTCTGTACCAGTATTGAGCTGACAGTGAAGTGTTTTTTTTCTCTATGGCTGTGCTATTTCCAGCCTTGGGTTTGAGGGCCCTGGAGCAGCTACGCTGCTATGCTGGGCTACCCCAGGGCCCTCAAACCCAAGGCTGGCAATATTGCTTAGTCCAAGGCAGGAAAACGTGGGCTTGCACTGCCAGCGCTTAGAGCCAACCAGACATGAGTCAGCCCAGAACTAGAAGCTTGGTAGCTGTCGTCAGTGCTGCCCTACTGAGAGACAAGGTGCGTTAGCTCACCCCATGCTGTACCGGCATGACTACATACGTTTTGGAAGAGTTTTGGCTGCGACCCAGCTGCTTCAGTAGAGGGACGGAGCTTGCTTGCCTCTGCCTGCTGAAGACGACGTGGACTTGCTTGAAGTCTGTATTGTTTCTCTTATAATTAGCGTTTGATTAAAGTGTTTAAGATATGCTCATCTTTTTAATTTGGCTCGAGAGAACACTTATAATGTGTTGTTTCCTTTAAGCCTAACCTGGCAAATTCTAATTGCCTTTGAAACAAGCAATGTTACGAAACAGTTTTGAGTGCTTTTGCAGACTAGCACATTCCTGCAGCAGAGCTCAGCCCGAAGAGTCCAGGAGCAGAGGGAGGGTAGGGAAGAATGGCCCTTCCTGCAGAAGTGTTTCTGCTGCAGCCACTCACCTGGGCACTGCAGGCCAGATACAAGATGCAACTTCATCCTGTGCAGTCACAATGCACACCAAAGTTAGCAGAAAGTGTTTTTGTATTATTTTTGAGTATTAATGTGCAGACCACCAAAGTTCAGCTCAGCATTCAGTGAGGATATGTTTCGACTTCACTGTTCAGAGCCTGGAAAGGCTGTTGGCTCTATCCATAAATGGGTGTTGGACGAGAACTGAGCATCTGCTGCCTGTAAAATGAACCCGAGTGCATAGTGAGCGAGCAAGGACGAAGAGCAGTGTATTTCTGAGCCCTGCACCGATGGGCTAAAATGTAGCTTGATGTTGGGTGACAGTGGCCGTCTATCAAGTGTTTGATGTTTTTACAAGACGAGAATAGCACAAGCAGAGTTTACCAGTGCATGTCTGTGTGCAGCGGCTGTTGTCCGTATTATTTCAACACTCTTTGTGTTGGGCAGCAACTGAAATGCTGTAGGCAATGGTGATGGGGGAAGGGTACGTGGCTCTCCTTACAGTGCCAAAGCAAATCAGTTCTTATGCAGAAATTTGTCTGCCTCAGGCCACCAGCCTCAGGCACTGGGTTTTATGGCTCAGAGTATCTCATCTCTCTAGTAGGAGGCCAGGCAGATTAGGGATGAAAGGAGCTGTGAGTGAGCAAAGAATGAGCTGAAGAACATGTTCAGACTAAGAAGCCTTGTGCATTAAAAGCAACAGTGCTGTGTTTACCCAGATAGCTAGTAACTTTATGGAACTCATAGTAAATTGTTAAGGAGAGGTGCACATTTGCAAACTGTTTTAACGTGCCTGGCTCAAGTGCTTACGTTGGAGGTAAGGACTCTTCCCAGACTGATGTAGGAATTACAGACATTAGGTTCCTCTGATGGTGGAAAGGACCTGAAAGAAGAGTACCCTCTTCCTACAGCATTTGTCCATGCTCCTCCTCAGCCAGGATGTGACAAAGTAAAAATAAAAAAAGTGTTTTCATCAAGATTTGCAACTGTCAGCCAATTCAGAGGAGTGTTCTCTGGGGCGGATGATACACAGAACTGCAGAGCGGGAGGGACTGGGAGCGACACTTGTGAAATTCCAGCCATGAAACCACAGCTAATGTGTACGTGCACCGGCAGGAGGAGGACAACAACTGCCCTGTGGCTCCGCGTTGATCATGGACATCTGTGGTGGGAACAAAGCCCAGATGATAAAAAGCTGAATTATGATTTTCAAAGCAATACCTAACAAGATAGCAATATTGCAATAGAAATCCCCTGTAGCAAAGCTGTATGTGCTGTTCTAAAGAGCACAAGTATACAAATTATACAGTAATAGTCTGCAAAGATGAACTTTAAAATACAGAATGGTGTTTGGAGTTTTATTTTAAGACTTCTAAGCCCTCTTCAGGTTCATTGTGGTAGTTCTGTTTTGTTCATAATTGACAAGATTGTTTTGTTGTTGAAAAAGTATTTCATTAGAAAGGTTTTCTGGTAAGTGGAAGAACACACCAAGTAGCTTCCTTACAGGGATATTCTTTCAAAGGTACCTTTTAGACACTTGAATGCCACGTTGTCTGGTGCTGCTTAAAATATGTGTTCCATATCTAAGTATAAATACCACAGGGTATGACAGTTGCTATAGCAACTAAGCATCTACTATTAAATAGCACCCACAAGCTCATAAAACATGTGCAGCCTGTCACTACACAAGGTATTGCTGTCTTTCCAGCAAGCTAAGTACCATATTTTCTTCTCAGGAGTTACTCTGCTTCTAATGAATGTGCTTGTGCCATACATATGAAGATCTTTTGTTCTTCACCAGCTCTACCTTCTTTTGAAAATTGCAAATCCTGTAAGAACAAAATAGCCTGAAGCAATCACAAGCTGGAGAAGTTAATGAATAATTCCTTTTTCATATATCCTTCAACATATGTTAGAATATGGCTTTGAGATCTTTTAGGCCAGATTTGAGGTTTACACCTTTGCTGTTCTGCATCCTCTGATATTATAGTGTTTTGCTCTGGAAATGAGGATTTTGGGAGTCACTGAGACGTTTCTAGAAGTGACGTCCCTAAAAGTTGCAACACCAGTGAGAAAACAATTTCTGCGGTATTAACTAACTGAAGTGTTGTAAATCAGAAGCTTGGTTAAAAAGAATGAGAACTTATAAAAGATGTTGGTCATTTGCTTGTTTTTTAATTTGTGTTAGAGAGCATTTGGACTAGGAAAAAAGTAGAAAAAAGCAAGGACCTGGAGTTACACAGTCACTTAATTCTGACAGCTGAGACTTCTAATAACAAACCAGTGACAGCTGCAATTATTTTACATTTTTCAAAAGAAAAACAGAATTTTCATTAGACTTACCATTTTTAACCAGGATAATAGAATATAGCATAGGTAAGAGAACTGCAGATAAGCAGATAAAGAAGTAACTTTTTATCTACAAGTTAAACAGACCCTGTGTGCTCCTTGGAAGAGTAAATGAAGGCTGTAATGCCTTGTTGGAGTGCTTGGATTGTTTGTAAGTTTTGTTTTAGAGTCTGGCGAAATGATAGGTTAAACTGTAAAACACTGCATCCACAAATTATTGCTGATGTAGATGTAATGGTGACTTATCTGAATTACACAGCCAGTCTGTAATCATATATATATATCTCCTGTAGTATAGCGGTAACATAGCTATTATAGTTAGGGAAGGTATAGGAAAATGAGCGCAACAACTAGGCAAACTAGAGGATGAAAAGGCATATTAAACAAGTAATTTTTTTTCCCTAAGGGAATGATTGCTGCTGTCTGACTGCCTTATCTTGTCTAAAGGGTTAACCTGATTAGCAGCATGACTACGAACACACATAACTGTCTGTGAGCCCTTGTTCCCTGCTCTGGGGTCCGTGCTGTGATGGCAATGACAGCTTTGACTTCAGTAGCACTGCAGGAGTGTTAACTCATGTCTGCCGATGCTCCATCCGTAACCTGCTCTTTCCCAGCTATTACTTCAAAATGACTGGGTTAACACAATAATGTGTAGCTGGCCCTACTTAATCTCACTAACAAATAGCACCAACTACTATGAAGCTTGTGATAAAATCACAGGATCTGCAATGAGCGATGATGTGGGAATACATGGAGTGGTTTGACTAGGTGGGGAGGCAGTGGGGCTCCTTGAAGAGCAGTTTAGAGTTTCCTTGAATTCTCTCTCTCCCACCCCAACATTTTTTTTTCAATATTTTTTTCAGACTTTTTTTTTTCCTAACCACCATTTGGAACAGGTTGTGCATTGCTGCCATAGCTGGATAAACATTATAACCTCGTTTTGCGCGTGCCTCAGCAGTTACCTGCATAGTAAGGGTGAGTACGCAAACACACGCACTCTTGTATGTATACACACTTTTTTACATAACAGCATGTAGTTTGATAAATAAGTGATTATGGACAGCAAATTAAGAGAAGATATGCTTGTGTTTTTCTTCCACTGTCAAGTCCATCATAGTCGGCAGGACTAATAGACTAGAGTCTGGTGCCCTCTTGTGTCTACGTAAAGCTCCTAGAAATGCAACATGCTGTGCTTTGAATTGCAGCAAATATATTAAGATTTTCCACCCTCCCTTTTCCACCCTCCACCTCAATTTACATGGAAAAAAATTACACTTTTTTAAACTTCCAAGTAGTCAATTTCAAAACACTTGGGAAACATTTCTGGGAAGTACGTTTTGGTGGCTTCACAAATCAAAATATTTAAACCTCTCTGAACCAGGAGTATTAATTGAAAAATACAATTAGGGATCAGAGCTTATATTACACTAGAAAAAGAAGAGAAAATTATTCAGAACAGAAGTTGGGAATTTATAAAAGGGTAACTAAATTTTCAGTATTTTTTCAGAAATCCAGCGCTTCTGTCACACGGCTCAGAAGTATGCAAAGAGGCAGGAGATTTACTACTCTTATTTGACTGATTTGTTCAATGAAAATTTGTTTTAATAAAAGTTTTTGTCTATGTAAGTTAATAAGACATACTGTGCCGAAGAACTCACAAGTCAGGATTATCCACTGTAATGGCTGATTATTTTACATCACAAAATAATATGCTCAAACAATATTTCTGCATTAAAACGAACAAACAAAAAAACCTCTAGATTCTGGAGGCTTGAAGTCACTATGATCTGAAACTATAAGCCAACCAAAAAGTTCAGATTCAATATTATTTCTCATATTGGTATTTGACTAAGAATTGGTTTTAGTATCTAACTGAAACAACAAAAAGACAAAGATTTAATATAATTTCCAGCTTCCTCCCTGTCATGAGAGGAGAATATTCTGATCAGAAAAGGTGACTGGTTCTTGAATAAAGCAAGTAGGGCCCATTCAGCTTCTCCTTAGGGAAAGCCCCTTACTGACTTGTAAGATCACACATGCCTTTTGAATTATGCTTTTGAGCAGTACTGAAAGTACCTGCTGACCTTTTGTTTCCCCCCAATCTTTTCTATTATTAAAGTCTTTCTATGTGTCTTTCACACCAGTATACAAAGGAACTTCCCCATTCGTGCCTCTGTTGCTTGTTTCTGACAAAACTTCAGAGTCATACTTCGTCAGTCTAGAATCTCTTATGTTCTCTTGTGGGCCATTCCCAGGGTGACAGGCAAGAAAGGAATAAGCCAGTCATATTCCTAAATTTCCTAGTTTATTTACTGTATGCTTTTCTTCCCTTTCGCACATTACTGCATTCAGTCCTGAGTTTTGTTTCAGGCTTGTGTGTTTGTTGTCTTTAGGACACATTAGGAGCTACAGACTGTACATTTGTATAAATCTTATTTTGCCCAGGAAAGATTTGAACAAAAGAATTAATTCAGTTCTTAAAAGAACATTAAAAATTGCAAGAAATGGCAAGATGATTTTAAATACCTTATAAAATGGTCCTTATCCAACATACTGTCAAATTTCCCATAAGTGTCTAATATACCATAATAAAAACCACCTGTAGTGGGTAGTATGAGTCCAATCTTCTCTTCAGCTATACTGTAGAAAGGCAAAAAACCAACCCTATATCAGGATGGTAAGTCATAAAGCCTGTTTCCTCAAGCAACAAGCATCATGACTGTTGCAGTCAGGATTAGACTGCTGGAGACCCATTCCAGAAATCTGATGCTAAGGAAGCGCTTCCTGAAATTGTGCCAGAAAGGGAAAAACCTGAGAGGCAACCAATATGGATGGAAGATACCAAAATGGGTGGAGTGGCCGACAATCCAGAGGGCTGTGCAGCCCCAGGGAGGGACCTAGACGGGTTGGATAGTTGGGCAGAGAGAAGCCTCATGAGGTTCAACAGGGACAAGCCTGAGGAGGAATATCCCCGGGCACCAGGACAGATTAGGGGTTGACCTGCTGGAAAGCAGCTCCGCGAAGAGGGATTTGGGAGTCCTGGTTGGCAACAGGTTACCCACGAGTCAGCAAGGTGCCCTTGTGGCTAAGAAGGCCAATGGGATCCTGGCCTGCACCAGGAGGAGCGTTGCCAGCAGGTCGAGGGAGGGGATCCTGCCCCTCTGCTCAGCTCTGGTGAGGCCGCACCTGGAGTACGGGGGGCAGTTCTGGGCTCCCCAGTACAAAAGGGACGTGGAGCTTCTAGACAGGGTCCAACAACAAAGATGATTAAGGAACTGGAGCATTTCTTGTATGAGGAAACACTAAGTGAGCTGAGCCTGGAGAAGAGAAGATTGAGAGGAGATCTGATCGACATGTTTGAGTACCTGAGGGATGATTGTAAGGAGGATGGGCCCAAACTCTTCTCAGTGGTGGCCAGTGACAGGACAAGGGATAATGGGTACAAGTTGAAACACAGGGAGTTCCATCTCCGTGTGAGGAAGAACTTCTTTACTGTGAGGGTGACAGAGCCCTGGAACAGGCTGCCCAGAGAGGTTGTGGAATCTCCTACTCTGGAGATTAAAACCCACCTGGATGCCACCCTGTGCCACGTGCTCTAGGTGTCCCTGCTGGAGCAGGGGGAAGGGACCTCTCTAGAGGTCCCTTCTAATCTCAACTATTCTCGGATTCTGGGATTTTAAAGATTATCACTACTAGCCTGTCTGTGTGCAGAAGTAGCAATAGTAAATGCTATTTGTATTACCGATTACTAGGTGCTTTGTGAGCCCTTGGCCCCGAGGGCTTCCAATCTAGAAGTCAGCTTTGTGGAACAGAATTATTAATTTGTTCTTATCTTCTGAAAGAAATAAAATACCCTTGAATTCCAAAATATCCAAGCCCCCAAAGGCCTACTACCCATGTTACCAGAGGGAGGCTCAAAGTTAAGTGTAAGTCCCAGCTTTTTTTTTTTTTTTTTTTTTTTTTGAGAATTCTGGAATAAATGGGAACGAAGAAGGTTCTTTGCTTCTGATTCTGAAAACACAGACTCATTAGAACTGTTGTATTTGTAGCTTATGTTTGTTTCCATGCAGGTCACTGCCCTGTTGCAGTAAGCATGGCTTAGACTATGAATATGTGTACGACACATACACTTGCTTACTCCTTCTACTATCTCTAATAAGGACTCATGGAAAGAAGCATTCAATTTTAGAGATGAGGAACCGATACAGACTGATAAATTTCTAAGTGTCTTTCAGAACACATGGGTATTTGCATACGTGTTCAAAGCATCTGCAACTTAAGGTTTAAAATGTTACTCAGAGTGCTGTGTATGTTACAACAGTCTTTTCCTGCAGTACTTCTATTTTCTTTGATTCTTTATCTCAGGAAAATATTTCAAGAAATGTCTTTGAACACAGAGCAAGCATTTTGTGATCATGGGCTGAGTATATGGATCCTTTAACAGACTGAGGCTGCCAAACAAGACAGATCATTTCACACTGTGCTAAAGAAAAGTCTTATTCTGTGGTTGCTTGTGTATGTAATATTCATAAGATGTTCTGGGAAATTTTTACCACATATCTATCTTATCATCTCTCCTCAGCAGACTTTCCATCTGTTTACAACAACTTGTTTTTGCTTTGTTATCTCTGAGCATTTCTAACAGGACAGAAACAAAGAACAAAATCCCAGAGGTTATCAGTGACCTGAATTACAATGATGAGATGTAATGAGTTTAGAGTCCTCCTTCTTCATACCAATCGCTAATGATGGCAACAGCTAAAACTCTATTTCCTGGATATCACTTAGTCCAATTTAGAGTAGCAGTTTTCTCTCTTCATGGTTCATGTTAGTTTCATGCAATTTGAGAACTGTGTATCATGGGTCCATACTGAATCCCAGGTATAAATGGGAGCTTCACTTATGCAAGGAAAAGAAGGGGAGTGCCCCAGGATGCAAATCACGCCAAAAGGGGCCCAAAGAGATGGGAAGGACTCACAGCTCTGACACCAGAGAACATGCTAGGAGATCCAGCTTTGAGGATGCTGCTACATATATGCATACGCTGAACACAAGAGGTTCAAAGAAGATTGCACCCCCTCTGAGAGACCCACCCCACATCCTTTGCTGCCCTGGGTTTTGTGCCAATTTGGAAATAGGACAAGTATTCCAATCTATTGGGCAACTATGTCTTCATTTCACTATATAAAGGATGTATCCCTGGAAGATCTATTCCATATCATGTTCTGTAAGAAGATAGGAAAGACAATATGGTCGTGAAGATTATGGACTTGATTATGGACATTTTTTAAAACTTTGTTCTGCATTAGGTTTCATTATTCACTACTGAACAGAAATTCAGCATTGGGTTGTACACGTAACCAGGAACTGAGTGACAGCTGTTACAAGATCACCAGCTACAGATGAAACTTTGTCAGTTTCAGAGTCTGAGTTCATTCATGTCAGTGTTTACCTGTTTTATAGAGGAAATTACCTACCTCCTAAATGCAAAATTTAACCCTGAATATGAAAGCATTTCTTACACAGGATGGAGGTTCATAAGGGAGTTGCCACAAACAATAAATTTAAAAATGTGTAGAAAATGTAACTTAAGTTTTTTTTTAAAAAAAGTTTTTTAAAAAAACTTAAGTTGTTTTAAAAGCAACTTAAAATTGATGAATAAAGAAACAAATCAAGTATATTATTTGCAAAAAATAGTTTGGCCAGTGCTAGTTAGTAGCCAGAAATTCACTTTATGCTTCACCAACAAATGCAAAATAATCAGCAATCCACTTATCTCTCACATACATTATGAATGTCTGAACCACAGGTAAAAATAAAATCATATTTTATTTATTAAGTAGCCCAGACTTTATTAAACTTTGTCTTTAAATAGGACATATCCAAGTAAATGCTGAGTAAAAAATAGAGTGAGATTTCAGAATCTGGCCCTGTTACACTGATGAGTTACTTACCCACTTTGAGCTTTATGTATAGCGACCTGTGATCAAATTAGCAAGGACTAAATTTGGTCCTGTACTCTCTGCAAGGCATCTTATAACTCAAGCTGAGTTGAGAAAGCTGAAAGTTTATAAGGGGCAGATCCAGATAGCTAGGTTGGGAACTGAAGACTTCATGTAGTAGATGAATCTTTACAGGTTGAAACAGTCCTTGTAGTATTATAGGTAATTTTCTTGAAGTAGGAAGTGAGGGAAAGGTCTACACAATCAATCCATCTTTCAGATCTGCTCTGATTAGAGTGCCTGCAGAAAGTGTCCCAGTGTTGAGCTCCTTCATTTGCCCGTGTAGCATATTCAGACACTTGACAAACAGTGAGATCACATACTTCAATTTATTGCATGAGAAACAGCTGGCTTGTCTGATGGGATATTTTAACAGTGTGGAAATACTATTTCTTGGGCTTCTCACTCAAATGATAAACTTTTTAAAATTTATCCAAAGCAGCTGGGATTTGCAATTTCCCCATGAGGATACTTTGCATGGTATATGGCACCTTTAACGCCTTCATTACTTTTTCATAGAATAACTGAAGTTAGAAGAGACCTCTGGAAATCATCTATTTCACCTGCAAATTAGGATTTTTTTTCAGAGTGTGCCTGAATAAGGAAGCTGCAAGGATTTTCCTTAATAGAAGATGCAAAACTATATAGTAACCTGAACTGGCAAGTAAATTAAGCAAGGCAAAATAATTACACATGTTGCATCAGACCCTGCTAATCCTTGTCCCCTGCATTTATGACACTAGGCTCCAATATCAGTTGCTATAAATACACTAACTTTTTATCAGAGCAAAACCAGAGAAGATTCTGCATTCATCAAGATGAATATTCAATTTTCATCCATTTAAATCAGTCTAAAAGTTGAAGTGTCCTTGGTTTCTTCTAATTTCACTGCTATTACTCATCACAGCCTTATACTTAGACTATGAATATCCTGAGGCTGGGGCAGTTTGCATGTGTCTTCAGAGATTACTCAGCATTCTCCTGGTTGACTGGGGTTGTTCCGAGCAATGCTGAGTTTTTCAGTAGTAGAAAGTTTGATTTTCAGCAGGAGTTACAGGTATTCAGCATTTTACAAATCTCTCCTTAATACTTTAGCAGATTTGATCTCTGGGACGCATATGAAGAACATGGTTCGTTAATTAGCATCACAAAAGAATTTCACGTTTCTTCAAGAAACAATCTCTCATTCCATTCGGTATTAACTACATTACTGCTGTGTTTTAAGGACACAAGAAAGTCATGAATACATGCCAGAGAACATGTTAAATAATACAAAAATTAAATATATCATAAATAAAATAAATTGAGGAGAAGCCATTCTGGCACACTACTTTTTTTTTTTTTTCCAAAAGTGTAAAAAAAAACAAGCATAATCGACATAAATATCTCTAACAATTATAAAATACTAACAAATATTTACATTAATTGCAGCTAATGTTGGTTCAATTTAGGAATATGTACATTTATGACTTAAAATCACCAAAATACAACCTTACACATAAACCAGAGCTATGAACACTTTAGAAACTCGTATTCAAGCAACATCCAATTAGTTCATGTACTTTTTCTGCTTTATTATGGTCATAAAAAAATATGAAGAAGTTGTTTAGGTAAATCTTGACAGGAGACAAATTTGCATGATCCTTTCTGTTTTGAGGACCTAGGGTATTGTCATTAATTTATTCACAGCTGCAGAGGAGGTAGCAGCAACAAAATCTGCCCACCATAGTCTCATTTAGGCAACACCAACATGTTCCAAGGAGCTCCCATTTCTGCAGGGAGGGTAGTGCATCCTCCATGATGCCCCCCTTCTTTGTCAATAAGGCACTGAACTCTTGTATGGAGAATCACTAAATCACTAACATCTGGATCAGTATCAACAATGAATGAACAATGAATCTTAATCAGAAGTGAAACACAAGTTCAACAAACATTTGAAGATGACATAAGAATAACCCTTAATTCCACCTGGAAATTCATAAATATTCCATGTATTCCAATGCATTGTAATTTTCAAGAATTTCAGAACTGCACAAAGACCTTGACTAACACAGTAGAAATAGTATTTTCATGTGCGTATCTATTTTGCTCTCTACTTGACCCAGAATATGCAAGGTAGGTTAAACTGTGTACTGAAATATTAGGAACATTTTCAAGCTCCCGTAGAAAAACATTCTCATTTTTAATTTTTTAGTTTAGTCACAAATGCAACAACAGATTGCATGTTTGAGGATCTGAAAATGTACCTCCTAATTAAGTAATGATTTAAATGAGAAGAATAGACTCTACCTTGTTCTCAGTAGAGATCCTTTTATTTTTTCCACCTTAGAAGATAAAATTGGTTCTGCATTTGTGTGAGTTAAAGGGCCGTTCAAAAAACAAACTTTTAAGATTTCAGTTTGGCTCAAAGTAAATGACAGGTTTTTGAACAGTCCTTAGCAAAGTAAAGTTTTTCTGATGATACTAGTGGGCAACCTTTCTATTAGCAGACAACCAGAAATCTCCTCTGGTGAAAACACATTAGAAGTCTCCTTTCTGTGAAGTCCTGAAGGAGCTGCTGGCTGCAGCTGATCTGGGGAACTTCTGTTTTGTTGCCAGCAGACTGCTAGCTACCGTCCGCTCGGTCTTTGCTGCTACTACAGGTCTTCTGAATGTGGGGTGAATTTGGTACTTCTTTGTTTTCTCCTTTCCATTCTCCTTCCTGTGATTCTTTTTCCATTTTCAATTTGCCACTCTCAGTCCTGTGATTAATGGATGAATTCGTCTTGAATGAGTTCAGTCTCCATCTTCTCAGATGCCTGTAAAAATCTTTTCTGACGTTTTCACTAACCAGCACATATATGATTGGATCAGCAATGCTGTTTGCAGTGGATAAACACAGAAATACTGTAAAAACAGAATATATATCCCTTTCAAATGGACATGAACAACTTGGATTAAACATGAAGTAGATGGATCTTATCAGGAGTACCACATGGTAGGGAGCAAAGCAGATCAGGAAAATTACAATAATGGCAATAGCCAGATACTTCACTTTGGCTTTTTGGCGACAATTCAAACTGGTGCTTGTTTTTGTACTTTTGAAAATTTTGTAGTTTGTGAAAATGAGGATTGTGAAAGGTACGGCAAATCCAAACAGGAATCTGGCAAAGTTGAAAGAAGCCAATTTTGTGTCCAGAGGGAAAGTTTCAAAGCAGGGTGTGTTGACCAGATCCGGTGGGTTATCTTCCATAGAAAATACGGGACTGTGGATTATTGCAACCATAGCAAAGAGAACACATACGATTAGGATTGCTTTTCTCTGTCCCCTTTTTCCTCTTGATTCCAAAGCATATACCAATGCCACATAACGATCCACGGAAATGCAGCACAAGAGCAGAATGCTGATGTATATGTTGCAGAAAAAAATGAATCCTGTAATTCTGCAAGCATTCAGACCCATTTTCCAGTCATGCCCATCTTGGACATAGATAATCCAGAGGGGCAAGGTACTCAAATACATGAGTTCACACAGTGATAAACTGAAAATGTAGATGGCTATTACTTTATTCCTTCGGATTTGTACGAATGTAAGCAGGGAAGTTAAGCAATTTGCTGGAAGTCCTATGGCAAAAACAATGCTATAAACAGCAACCAGAAGCATCTTGCTTTCTTTGTAGGGCATGCCTGAGCAAATAGAGATATTCTTCATGATGATGTCACAGGCCAAAGAATCTCCCATAATTTTTTCCAACTGGTGTTTCCTGAGTAACAGAAGACAAGATGGGAAGTTAGCATTTACATCGCCTAAAAATGTGTCAATAAAGATTATGATCCCAAAGGTGCCATCAGGGCGAACAAAGAGGATGCTTGTCGTAGGGAAGCTTTTAAGGCAGACAGGTTTTCCAAGACCTGCTGGTTTTATGCAGAGCTCCTAAGAGGCAGGTCTGGTTTGCTCCCAGTAAAGAGTGCCTTTCTTTGCAAGGAATTTATTTATACAGCATGCCCATTTATTAAGGGCACTAGGGGCTATCCCTAACCCACGCTGCCTCAAAAACAGGAGAGTGCTGATCAGTTACTGATGTCATTTTCTGGAGGAAACTGAGGGCATCATCATGAGAAAAAAAAAAAAAAAAGTAGCAAAAAATGCAAATAATGGAGATGTCAGAAACAGACATCCGAAAAAAATACTTATGGCCAGATCGAGGAGCGGTCTGAAGTGGGTGGAGGTAGTTACGTGTTACAGACTACGCTTCCCCTGCCAGCAGG
Source organism: Crypturellus undulatus (assembly GCA_013389825.1). Classification (NCBI taxonomy): domain Eukaryota; kingdom Metazoa; phylum Chordata; class Aves; order Tinamiformes; family Tinamidae; genus Crypturellus; species Crypturellus undulatus. The sequence goes on along the minus strand of VWPW01001166.1, from coordinate 138,704 downwards.
ATCATAATCTGGTCACTGTTACATACTTTCACAGTGTAATACAGCAGAGTGGTTCAGACTAGATAGTTCACCCCCACACATAAGTAGCTGCAGCTGACGAACATCAACCTCCGCTGCTACATAACACTCAGTCAATCAATTTGTCTATCACATTTGTTTGATATCTCTGTGAGACTACTGGAAGTAAGCACAGTGAGAGGAAGTAAACAAGACTGAAGAGAAGAATATAAGAATTTAAGAATAAGAATATATAATACATAAAAAATTAAGAATAAGACTATAAGAATTTAAGAAATGAAGGTGAGGAAAATGAAAGATCTTTTAACAGGGATGATTACAAAGAACTCCACCTTTCCAAGACTACTATACTCAAGAGCAGACTTGGCATTTGGGTAGCGTTAAGTCATGTTGGGAGAAGAATTTCTAGCAAAGGCACCTAATGATTTCCATGCAGAAATCTCTTTCATGTGAAGAGCAATCTGGAGATGGGCAGCACTATAATGGTGCTGTGTGCCCTGAATAATTCTACTTTAATGTATTTATGAGAGGAAGATGTCTTCTGTATAAAGCCCTCAGTAGAAAAGGTCTTATGTAGATTAATCTTTTGAACTTTCTCCTGTAAGTTGGATCGAGCTCCAGGGAGGAGTGAGATAACTCTCCAAGGAGGACTTGAGTTGAGAGAGCCCCTTCAGACAAGGAGAGCCGTGAGCCTGGCTAGTCCATGTGGCAGATGAGCAATTTCTTTAGTTCATGCAGGGGGAAAGGCAGCTTTTGGCATCCTCTGAACATTTATGTGCTAATTGTTGGGGCAGGCCCACACAGACCAAGGCGAAGCAGACTGATCCCAGTGCAGGGGGGACCTCGATTCTCTCCTGTCTCTGCAGCAGGACCAGTCGGGCCATTGCTTTCCCTCTGTGTCTACAAGAGCTGTCCAAGCAGTGTCACCCTGGATGCCATGCGGGACACCTGCTGGGCACGATCCCTATAGCTTGAGGGGCAATCGGTGCTCTGACCCAGCTTAATTACCTTGTAAAAAGAACAGTATGAGAAAGCAGACAGAGACTTAGGCGGTGCCGCAGACCCTCACAGGAGCAAAGCACTAGCCGCAACCATAAATAGCAAGACGTGTTTTCCTGGAGCTTGATGAGACATGTTTGTTTACTGCAAGCAGCCCAGCACAGGCAGAGGCTGCTCTATGGCGGTGCCTTCGCGACGTAGATAAGCTTCCAGCCCTGACAAGTGAGCAGATGAAGCAGAGGCACACGGAGAGGTTGTCCCGTGCGGTACCTGCAGTCCATGGCACCAGGAGCAGAGGAAGCCATTCCTCAGGATGAAGACTTGGAATGGGCCTCTGTAGATGAAGGAACTGAAAAGCCCTGCTTGTGTGGAAGAAGCACACCGAGGGGTGCGAGAACTTTGTGATGACCTTCCACTTCCCTCTGCGGCAAGCGCTGTTCCGCTCACGTGCCGACACGTCGCTGAGGTTCAGCAGGCAGTGGTCACTGCTTTACTCAGGCTAAAGTATCCCGTTCCTGCCAAGGGCTAATGGGCCCCATCTTCCCATGTCTGCAAACAGGACTGTGAATAGCGCTGTCCAGCCTGTCTGTCCAGATCATCAGTTTTAAATGTCACACCTTAAAAATGACTGAAGAAGAGGATCCTCTCTGCTAGGTAGAGGGAAGACAGCACAGTGCAGAACTGGGCTCATGTAAGGTATTTTGCATGAGAAGATGTAAAGTTACTTCCCTTCTTTCCTCCCAAAGCAAGCATACTCCTGGCTGGGGTTAACTTAAAAAAGTGATGGTAGCAGTATTAGTTTCTGCTGCCTTTGGGAGTCCATCACACTTAGCAAGGGTGGTGAGGCCTGCTCCCGGCCAGCTACCGAAGAGGTGTGGAGAGAAAATATAAGACACTGCTCAATTTCTGCATTGGCAGAGATTCTGCAGCCAGATCCCTCCTGTGGAACGTCGCATGTGAGGTCGTGTCCTCAACTCACAAGTTGAGTGTTGTTGACACGCTTGAAGGTCTCTGTACACCTGCATACCAGAAAGCTGTCTTGGAGACCTCTGTTTCTAGGAAGAGGCACAGCGAGCAAGTAACCTGCCGGGGAGACCGCAACCGCTGGGACGGGGCCGCGCGCAGTTGCAGCCCCTCTCGGTTACTCAGCGACCGTCTGTGTTAAGCGCCCTAGCACGAAAAATCTTTTAAGAGTAGTTGAACGTCTGTTCTCGCCCCCTCCCCCAAGCTTTGCTTAGGTTTCTTGACACGGTGTTTGTCTGAATGTTCTTGTTTGGCAGCCTACGCCTGTTGCTTGCTCTTCATTGTGCGAAGACCTACACCCGCCGGAGGTACCTGTCTCGCCAGTGAGCAGTCGGCGAGGTGCGGGCAGGAAGGAAGTGGTAGACAAGTCATGCTGTAGACACACGGTTCCCAATGTTTCTCTCTCTTGCCTCCTACCTTTGCCTTCTCTCATCCACTCTGCTCCTTGTTTTCCCCACGTGCCTCTTTCTAGACTTGCTGGCTCGTTGGCCTCCTCATGTTTTCCCCGCGACAGCATGGTGGATGCGTGATGCCAGGGCCAGAGAAGTTGCAACCGCCTCTTAACTATTCCTGCTGGCTTCTCACTTGGGCATGTGGACCAAAAAGTAATGCTGACATTCAGGAGAACAGCACAGCATGAACAAGGGACACTGGAGAAAAGGGTGTCTCCTTCCTGAATTTGGGACATGTCACTGAGGCTCAGGAAGGAGTCTTATTTATTTATTTATTCTCTGCATATTGTCTAAGCCACGTGGCTGAGACTAAGCAGGGAAGACCTCACTGTAATGATTGTCAGCTGCCAAGCAGAAAGCCTCAGCTAACAAGGTGATGGCATAAGTGTGAAATTATACTTGTAAAGAAAAAAAAAAAGTGTGTGCTAAATGCCTCTTCTCAGGGTCTGGCCTATCACTCCAGGATCCTGGGTCCTTCCTCACACTAACACCCTAGCACCCCAGCCCCAAATCAGGAAGGAAGGGGAGGTCATTCATCTGACTGGCTCCATCCGTTCTTCCTAGCTCTCTGCCTTGCCCAGAGCAGAGTCTTCTGGCCCTAGTCAGGATATCTGGCTTCAGATCTGAGCCTCACTCATCTCTGCTCTTCTCTCCAAGCCCAGAGAAAGGTCTCCTCTTGCTTTTCTTGTGTTTCTCAAAGTTGAGATCGGAAGAGCATCATGCAATAGGCAGTTTCTGAAAATTCAGTCTCTAATACTGCCTCTCTGCAGTTAGATACACATTTCTATCCTCTTGTCAGCCCTTTAGAGTTGGCTGTTTTGATACCTCCGCCAAGCTCTGAAGCTTCCCAGACCTTTCTTCAGGGTGGGTGAACTGTAACGGCTGTGTGGTTGTACCCCGCATCCCCAGGGCGGCACTCATAACTGTGCTGCTAGGTCTAAAGAGGCAGCTGATGACCGGTGAACATCTTGTCACTGTCCCACAGCTGTGTGTGAGTGGGGCAGCTACCTTACATCTCAGATATTCATTGAAATAAAAAATAACACAGACAAGAAAATATGCACTGTTTGGGGTTCACTTTCTGCTCTTCTTCCCTAGATGCCTGCTCTTGGCTAGGATTATACACATGGTATTGGCCTAGGTAGACCTCTGTTGGCTTCCCTGATGATGCCACATTCATTATATTTGATAGATGTGAAATCTCACAGACCTGAGGTGTGAGAAAACAGCAGAAGTGTTGTGCTGCAGACCAATAAAGGGAAGCCACAAAGCGAGTCTGAGAAAACCTGCCCTTTCCTTGCCTTCTCGTTCATTCAATGTATGTTGTGTTCCCTGCAGCACATTGTTCAGATTTAGTAAGTTGTGCTTTCTTGAGCTTTCCTAAAAAGCAGATTTGAGTTCAAACAACTAACCAGTATCCTCCAGATTTTCCCATCTGGTAGTCAGGGGCCAAAGCACTGCTCTGTTGTGCACGAGAGCCCATCCTCTGTACAGTCATCTGTCCTCTTTTCATCAGGAGGGGGCATCTCTAAAGGTGCCCTACACGTGCCTGGGATGCTCTGAGGATGTGGTTTCACGGCGCAGCCAAAACAACTTTAGTCAATAACAACTTGTTTTCCTCTGTCTTGTCCCTGGTCAATGCCTGGCCTGTCCCTGAGTGCAGGGCAAGAGGACAGCAGAAAAATTGTCCCTTTTTAAAAAGGGACTTTTTAAATTAAAAAAAAAAAATCTGTGTTAGTTTGCATCACATTCACATTCTGGATTGGCTCACTAGGGTCAAAGCGGCACCCAAGCTGGTGCAAGGGAATTAGTAGCACATGGTCCAAGGTAGAGCAACCAGAGGTAGAGGTAGGGAGGCACGTATTGAAAGCAGCTTAGCCACAACGTGGTCTGTACCCACCACTCTTCAGAGGTCCCCAATCTCTCTTGGCTAATGAAGGGCCTGTGCACCAGAGTTACTCTGCTGGGACCAGAGCCATCCTTGAGTGCACAGTAATTTTTTTTTTCAGAGTTGGGAGTGGTTTTGCTAACACAGAGGTGTGAAGAGGGAAGTGAAAACAAGGGGGGAAGCAGAAAGTTTTATTTTGCTGTTTTCTGTTGTCTATTAGCTGGTCATGTAAAGCTGTTTCAATTTCCAACAGAGAAGTCTGAAATGATAGAACAACTCCTGCTAGGGAAGGTTAAAAAAAATGCAGAAAGGGCAACACTGAAGCAAAACATCATTTGAGAATCTTGGAATTAATTCACCAGAGATACAGAAGAAGAAGAGAAAAAGAACAAAATGAAATCCATAGTATGAGTACATTAGATAAGCACTTTTGATTTAGTTATTTTTCAATTCTAAATGTCCTTCTATGCAAAGATTATTGTTAGTGATGTGACTTGGGGTGCTTACATGAATATTAAGAAAAATATAAAAAATATAGCCACATTGATAATGATTAAGGAAAAAAACAAAACAACTCTCCTTACTGTCCTATTTGGAGAGGATGTCAACCTGCATGCTTTAAAGCTTAAGCCAATCTTTAAAAAAGGAGGGCTTGAGTTTCTCCTGCGGGATTTCATGTGCTTCTCTCGGAAGCACCTGGGACTGTAACTACCTGAGACAAGATTACTGACACAACGTCTGCCTGACCACGTCTGGCATCCTAAATCATCAGTTCCTAAATATGACGGATGTGCTGCCCATGATACTCATCACCAGACTTACTAGTCTATAAGGTCAGCGAACTTTTTTTTTTTTTTTTTTTTTTTTTTTATCCATTAGCATAAACAAAAGTAATAGACAGTCAGACTTGCTGGCGCGTGCAGCAGACTTGCTGCACCTGCCACCAAGTCTCATCAGGTAAAGGGAAAGCAGCAATGGCTGCACTCAGACACCCAAGAGATTGACCATTTTTACCTACATACACAAGGTGGTGGGATTTGAAACTGTACAGGTCAAACATCCTGTAGAGAAAAAAGTGTGTCTTAAAGCTACAGGACTATACTGGGAATCCAGCCTGAACACAAAGCCATCTTGAAAAGTCTGTCTCCATCTTAGCTTGTTCAGGAGGAAACGTTCAGGGATATCTGAATCCAGAGTCAAATAAAAGCTGTGTATGAAGCACATTTAATGCCTGGTCAGCAAAGAAATTCCAAGTAATTTCTCAAGAACAAAACTGGCGAGTTTCTTGTATTCTCTAGATTCCTATTTGAGTTTTACCCGATTTGAGTACTACATGGCCATGGAGAAGACTCTTCAGAAATAAGAAAGCCCAGTAAGCAACCTGCTGCTGTGGAGATGTCATGCTGTGTTTTCATCATGAAGTTTAGTCATCTGAATTTGAAGGAGGTTTTCTGGTAGAAGAAAGCCCTTATCCTCCAGTGCTTACCCTATCTTCAAATGTGAGACACCACACAGGGAGTGCTGTGGTAAAAGCAGATAATCTCTCTATAGGCTAATGCTGCTTAAAAAAGCTGTGGAGCATCTGTAGGCCACTGCCAGGCACAGCAGATATAGCTGCTGTGAGGAAGCAGGGGGAACCTGGGATTAATTACATGGCCTTACTATATAGCTCTATACCACTAATATAGGCAATGGTAAAAAAAGAACATATTTGTCAGAAGAGAGAAAATATTCTTCATCTCTCATCATTCTTTATGAGAGGAAGGTGTTTGATTTATCTGTTCGTGGATGTGACCTCTCAACAAGTAGATAAATACCTGTGTGTGGATGTTTGAAATCATCACACATGCACCCTCCCCCAAGTATACCACTCAGTTTACTATTTTGCTAAAATAAGCAGCTGTGGTGGCAATGAGGTAAACTCAAATTTGACTAAGGACTTGGTTTAAAATGATGATCCCTCTATAAATTGGGACTGTGACAGGTTTTACTAACTTTCATGAGAGACTGCAGGGGAATAAAAAAGAATTTCTAGGAGATAAGAGAGAAATGTGTAAATTAAAGCTTTTACCACAGAGTTTAAACCCACCTTATCCAACACATGTAATATGGGGTGGTAATTGAAGAGATAGGGGAAGTTCACAGAAGAAAAACAGACCCCCAAATCCCCTCATACAAGTGGACTTCTTTTTTTTTTTTTTTTTTTAAACACAGTCTCATGATTCTGAGGCCATAACACATAGTTTCTGGAGTTTTGGAACTGGCAATATTTCACAGTCCATCTTAAGCTGTGAGCGCATCAGAGAACTACTATTGCAGAGCTAATTTACTTATTTGCATCTATGAGGTTGTCTAGTAGATATTCCATGGTCAGAGGAATTGCTACTTCATACTCCAGAAATGGTGTCATGGAGACTATACTATAAAGACTGTCATGTCAAAAAGTCAAAGAATGAATAGGTTTTGGAGCAGATGTAGTGAAAGTGAACTTCTCCCGCAGATATGAAAGCAGCGAGCATTTTACTTGATGCTTCCTTAAAGAAGTCACAGCTCTTAATTTTTAGCCTTGGCAGTGGAGGGGATTTAAATAAGGCTCCTTATGAGAAAGACATCATTAAAAATCCCTTTCACTCAGGGATCAAAGCCCTGAGTAAGAGGCCTTAAGTCAGTGAATGAGAAAGCACAGGGCAACCATGGCCGTACTGCAGCCCAGAGTGAGACCCGTCCCTGCCACGCAGAGCTGGATTGTATCATGTCCAGAGTGTGAGTGTTCAATCGCATCATGTCGCAAGCAGGCAGGGATGTCAGCATGGGAATGAAACAGTCGCACAAATAGCCCTTACTTGGCACCCTCTAACTCTAGATCCACAGAGGCCCCTTGGACTCTGAAGGAGAAGGTGCATCGATTGCTACCGCACAGAGCAATGCTGTTGTAACAGAGGCAGCTAGAGGGCATGTTTTAGTTGCCATATATTTATCTACTTATCCTACCCTGTGGTAAGTTTCTTTGTTTGCTCCTGAGATAGCTGGGGCTGGCCATTGGTTTTATTTGTCTACCTGTATGGGTTTCTTTTTATTAACGGCCAAGAGCTGCTTCCAAATGTAGTTTAGTCCTGCCAGTTGTTGGTCTGTCACTGCTTAGCCCTGCCCTGGTCTCCAGTAATGACCTCGGTGGCATCCTGCCATCCCGTCATTGCCTGGCCCCATTTCCCCTATATAGTCTGTGCATTGCTGCAGTTTGGTTTTGCCTTTCACAATCCCACTGTTTGTTTTTGCCTTTCACAATCCCACTGCTGCTTTTCCTGTCTTTCCCCCAAGTCAGTTAGTGGTTTCCAGCGCAGTGCTATCGTGGCAGCACTTCTGTTTGTTACTCAAGTTCTGCAGAAGCCAGAGGAGGTTGGCTCAGGGCATAAAAGCATCCAGTACCACCAAGTGAATATTTATTCATTGTTATTCATAACCACACACATCTGTTGATCACATTCACAAATTTATAAGCTTCTCCTCTTTCTGCACTGATGCTTCCATTGCAATAGTGACAGTCACAGGTATTTTAGGCTTTTCCTACCTCTCTAGGTCTGATTTTCCCATCCATTCTCCTGAAATCTCCCAGTTAGAGTACAGCATAGTGGTACTCAGATAGATGAGCATAGATAGGATCACTGCTCTCAGCTGGCAGTAAGAAAATGCAAAGATAATGTGGAGCTTTCACTTTGTGTCCCTAGATAAGCCATGTGTCTTGGGTACTTCCTGATCTTGGCATCGCCGTGGTGGGTTGGCATTGAAACCACACGGACGTGAGTGCTGCACTGGTGACTGTCCTGCTACTCATAGTGTCATCAGTGCTGAAAGTGCCTAAGAGCAAAAAGATGCCCCAGGTCATCTGACCTACCAGGCTTTGGCACATATTTCTTACCACTGAGAATTCTAGTTAATTTTCCATCAAATTTTTCTCTCTTAATTTGAAGTGAATGTGGCTGAGGAGGTGGGATCCGCAAGGTGATGTGGAAACCACAGCTTTTTCTATTCTTGAAAAAATGCTGCTTTTATCAGAGCAGTTAAAGATGATTGATAATTATGTGTGCTATTGTTCCTTCTTGTCTTGTGATTTGCTCTCAAGTAATTGAAAAACTAGTGTTTTTCTTTTATGGCAACTGGGTCACTTCCCATAGAATCAGCTCACATACCAGCAGCTTGTTTTTATCCTCTGAGGGCTTTGGTTACACCAGAAAAACTGTGACGCTCAGAGATTCCTCTTTGCAGCTACCTGCGCCTCGGATGTGCCTGAGCTCACTCCCCTGTCTGCTCAAACTCTTTCTGTTGTGCCTTGCCCAAACCCTTAGCTGCAAACTCCTCTAGCTGTTCATTTGCACATCTACCACAATGAGCAACTCATTCTTGACAGGGACCCTTTCACTCTACAATGAAGGACTTTAATGCAAAATTCCAGCAGGCAGTTATTCTCTGAAGTGTCCTTCTTTAGGGATATCAAGAGCCAGATTCTGTCAAGCCTAACAGCTCTTTCGGAAAGCAGCTATAAAGATGATGGGATTTCTGCAAGTATGACGAGATCCTTGGCTACCTCCTCCTCCAACACACTGGAATAAGCCCAGCCACGAGGCAAGACAAAGAGAAAATAGTTTTCCTCATATATGCTGACCCTGAAAGGGCTCAGCATTCAGATGTGGTTTGCATACACTGGGGCACACCCCACCGAGGAGACGAAACACATGGCAGAGGGACCTCAGAAAATGTCCTACCTGATCAACCCTGCTAGACCCGCGCTGGCTCCGTGCTCGAGACGCGCGCAGCTGCCCTGGAGCTGGGAGCAGTGTGGAGACAGCAGAGTGCTCGTGGACGCTCATCTGAGTCAGTGCAGGCAGCGAAACACACACTTCTGCAGCCCCCCCTATGCAAAAATAAAGGAACCTTGCTAGGAAGGCAAAATTATTCTGACCAAAGCTGTGAAATTTCCATTTTAGCTCTGAATTCGTACTGAGCTTTGCCAGGACAGCCAGAGACAGTCGAAACTCTGTCCTCCAACACTTCTCCATTAACAGCAGTGCTAGTTGCATGATCAAGATGGAGGTCTAAAACCATGTCTCACTGAGGGAAATGCTGAACCTGAAAGAGCTGCCTGCAGTTTCAGACAGAAGTTTCTACAAGTGTGGGGAGTGGGCAGTTCATACGGTGAGTACTTGTTTGAATGCACTGTGTTTCCATACAGTGTGCTGTGTATGGAAAAATCCTTGGAGGAAAATCATTTTTGCTAAGGAGCAGATTATGTGATTTTTTTTTCACATGAGTTTCCTAGAAACTGTGCATCTGCTGCTAAATATGCAACATCTTGTCTAAACAGGATCATAGGAAAGGCAGATTGAAACTAAGCCCAGTTACACCTTAAACAGAACTGTAAACCTTGTTTTAAATTTTCAAGAGAAATCATCAATTTCCACTGCAGTATCCTTGAACAAACTGCGGAGGTAATGCAGGAAAAGGAGGAAAACAACCAAGAAGAGCCCATAAGAAACTAAACCCGGGGAACAGAATTCAGTTTGATCTAGTCAATAGGAGAGACTGTCTCAGCACGAGTGAGGAGGTATGAGACTATTACCCTTCGTTAAATCTTATCTGGCAAAGCAAAGACCCACTCTGATGCCAGAATCTCTCAGAGCAAAACTAGATTTCTTAAAAACTCGAAGGAAGGAGTATAAACTGATTCATTCTGCCCATTCACCAGCAGTGTGATTGTGTTACCAATCTGTGACTTTATCACAAGACTTGTGGTCTCCTTTAAGTTGCTACTGTGCTAAATAACTGCTATGGTAAATATAAAGGAACATCAACTTCAATTTAAAAGCAAAGTCTTGTGCCTGCCAAGATGAGCATTGAGCACAGTCCCAGCATTTTTTGACATCTCAGAAAAACAGGGCAACTCCCAAAATATTTGGTGGAAACAAAAAAAGTCTTAATCTCAGTATTTCTGAATGCCAGAGGTCAGTGCCAGGGCAGTGCTTTATGAATAAGGGAGAAAAAGAAAAATATTTGTGTATGCAGTCAATTAGTATGGACTAGCAGGTAAACATCACAGTAAAATGCCCCTTGCATTTTTGTCCAGCACAGTAAGGACGAGAGGAAATGTTGGACGTGAATTTTCTTTATGGTCTATCAAAGGAAGCTGACTGGCGGCATTTCTGTATCAACGTAATTCTGTATTCATGCCTCATGCTCTGCAGCGATGCTTAAATATAACCTCACTGCCAGCCGAATCTTTCAGGCATAATTATTATCCGTCTCTGACTAGAAGTACGATTGTTTTCTAAGGAAAGCAAATATTTTGTATAGGAGAGGAGGAAGATAGGTAGCAACGACTGCATCAACTGCAATGACCTCTGATAAGACAAAGGCAGCAACACTGCATGTCTGTTGTATCAGCCCCAAAGAATTTTAGACTGCAGCGAAACATCAGCAGCGTCTACATTTCTGCAGCATAGATATACAACATGGAGAAGCAGTAAGCAGAACAAAGCAAAATACTTCTGCCGAAGAAGTATTGCTTCAGAGTCAGAAATCACTTACTTCTTTTTTCTCTTTCTCTGGAGGGGACGCTAAGGTGCCGATGTGTGCTGTGCTCACAGGCTGCTCTGCAGGCACTTCAGGAAGTACAGTCATAAATGTCGCGAGCTAACAGAAAGTAGATCACTGATGACTTCATCAGGTTCCCCCCTTTGTCATTTTTAGTTAGGCGCCCAGCTACAGGAGTCTGGCTGGAATACCCCAGTCTTGAAGATCTTAGTCCTTTATTTACTTGAGAAGCTATTGTATAAAGACAGTTTAAGCAAGGAATACCTATATTAACCTCACTGGGAAGATTTGCTCCCAAAAATTTACCAAGAGAGTAAGGTGAGGCAGAAGAAACTACTCAACAGTTAGTGGAAGAAGAGAATAATCAGAAAGAGGGAGGGGAAATAGTTAAGGCAGAAAAATGTGGATTTAGTCGGAAGATAAAAGAAAGCAAGCACATTATACTGCTGGGTCTGTCCTGGATGTGTATATTGGTCATTGTGCTAACGTGCCATGGTGGGACAAGAGCCTGACAAGCAACACACAGCCCTAGGGTCTTCAGTGACTGGGCTCTGGTTCCCTACACGGAACATGACACCCACAGTAGGCACCTCTAGTCAGTGACCTGTTCCTCATTCATACCGTGGAGATAATTCCCTCCTCTGCGTTACATTTACATCCACTTGCATCCATTTGCATATGTGTGGAATGATTAGATGGATGAGGAGCAATATTAGAACCCAACAGAGGGGGACAGTGACATGCTAGGAAGAGTTGCAAATACTTGAGAATATGAGATAGTGATATGAGCAGCTTAGAGAAGCAGGGTAGCTCTGCAGGTGAGGGCTTCTGCATCCATTCTCTTGGTCTGGGACGCGGTACATGACCTTTAGCAAATGCCCTAACTGAGACTTTTAAGTCTCAGGAAGATGGGCTGCACATCACAGTGGCAGCCTAGACCTTGTTGGAAGACCTGTGCCATGCATCCCTACAGATGCTATGTGAAACCATGAGAAAGTCAGTTATGATCAGATTGTTTAGGTCTGCAGTACAAACCATTTTTCTCTTGAGCCCAGTGATTATTCAAAAAATAAGAGGAGAGTCCTGCTTTTTTTCTAGTTCACAACTGTATAACAGTAACCTCTCTTGGGATTTTTGCAGCACAGTGAAAGAGAAAATGCTTGTGCACTATTGATGGGAAAACAGAAATAACACTGCAAAGCTGAAGGGGTTCAACGTCTTCGAAAGACTTTCAGGATGAGTTACTCATACAACTTTTTCATTTAGAAACTACCAAGAAAGTTTGGAAGGACATTTATGCCCTTTCTATTCTGCTTCAGATGAAAATGCTCTGTGTTAGGGTTGTCTTTCTCTGGTTGTGACCAAAATCAGAAAGAACAAGAATGTGTGAATGGCAGAAACCATATGCAAGTGAACACGCACAGACTCACACTCGTGTAACACCATAAAACACTACCCAAATAAATCATTTTGTACAGTTGTGCATCATTTTTGTAAGAAATTAAAGCTCACTTTTCTTATAAAACAATGGAACAAGGCTTTTACTTTTGTAATGAGGAAAATGAGCTGAGAACATGCTGAGAACACATGGATTTCAGTAGGAAAATAGCCAAATGTTCAGCTGTGTCCTGTTATCAGGCAACATGCTGTATGAGGGCTGAGCTGGAGACCAGTTTGCAAAAAACATGTGCATCATGGCAAGAAAGACTTTCTTAAGGCTGAAGACAATCCAGGAAAGGACTTGCACTGATTATCAACAGTGTCCTGCTTTTTCTTAAGCTCTTTGGGAAACTGTTCAGCACATCAATGGCCAGAGCAAGGCTAAAAAAGCATTGAGGGCTGAAGCCTGCTCAGCCCTGCACTCCTCTGCTCAGGGTTGGGGGCTGTTGCTGTACAAAGCCTCCTGCACAGGTATGATCTACCCTGCTCCTCACGATAGAGCCTCAATAGCTTGTGGTCCCAGCCTGGTTAAGCTGTCATAGCAGCTGTGACACCATCGGTCTGGGACAGGGGCAACAAATAAAACAGCAGTGGTGCAGTTATTATGAGGATCAATCACAGGATAGACTCCTCAAACTGATACCGAGGGATGGGCAGTGTGACAAACCAAAATTCAGCTTCCTCACAAGCATTTGTCTAGGTGCAAAGTCTCCAAAATCAGGCCAGTTAAGAGGGAAAAAACAACAAGCCTGGGCCAAGAACGCAGCCAACCCAGCTTGCTCGTCTCCATGTTCCATGGCCAGACTGGTTTGTGCCGAGTTTATGGCACGCAGTCTGCAGGGTAATGCAGAGCTTTCCTGTTATGCTTCTGGAAATGAAACACAGAAGTGTCAGCTGCAGAGATTTTTGATGCATTTTTTTAAGCATCGTGTGCCTGTGCTGCCACAAGACAGAATTAAACAGTCTGGCTTCTGTTTTGTCAGTGCACATGAAGACTGCCTATATCTCACATCTGCACTTCCAAGCTTTGCCGCTTTTGATTTGCCCCTGTAAATGACTCACAGAATTTTTTACTAAACTTTATTTTTTGCTAATAAAATGAGTACTCTGTGACTCAGGGGTTGAAATCAGTAAGTCAGAAACTTAACTGATGATGTCTGCATCAAGCAAGCCCCTCTCCCTGAAGAGAAAAGCCAGATTAGGTTTGGTAGTCCTATCCCTTCCTGTACTGGGATTAATACAAAACCCATCAGGAGCTCCCTCATATAGTACCCTGATTGTCCCATGCTGTCCCCTTTACCGAGACTATAAACTACCCGTAGCAATGNTGCCCCTGTAAATGACTCACAGAATTTTTTACTAAACTTTATTTTTTGCTAATAAAATGAGTACTCTGTGACTCAGGGGTTGAAATCAGTAAGTCAGAAACTTAACTGATGATGTCTGCATCAAGCAAGCCCCTCTCCCTGAAGAGAAAAGCCAGGTTAGGTTTGGTAGTTCTATCCCTTCCTGTACTGGGATTAATACAAAACCCATGTAGAGCTCCCTCGTATAGTACCCTGATTGTCCCATACTGCATATTAGAGACCTTTAACTTTACCGAGACTATAAACTACCTGTAGCAATGATTGATTTCTGTAAGAACAGTCTGGTAACAGCCTATACTGAGTGTGATTTGGGCTAGCTGATGGGCACAGATGTATCTTTTTTAACAGCCACCTTGGCTGAAAGGTGCTACTGCCTGTTGCTCACCCTGCTGCTTAGCTGCAGTGAGTGTGTTGATGCGAGAATGGGTCTGGCTGCACATTTCCAATCTGAAATCCTTCCTGAATGCATATGTCCCCAGCCATGCCAACAGCTCGACATTATTATTGTGCACAGCTTGAACTGACAGTATAAAACACAACTGAAAACTAAAAATAGAAGCTGAGAGCACGTGTAGATGACAGCCAGCAGCCTGGAGTGCCCATGCCAAGATCAGCTCTGCCGCTGCGTGCAGCTCTGCAGCCTGGGTCATAACCCCTCGACCGATATGTCTGGCTTTCTCTGAAAATATATACCTCCTCGTACCAGGAAACTATAGCACCCCGGGGCTGAAAAGTTTATGGTTGTTTGTGTGGGAGGAAGAGGGTGCGGTTCAAAGCATAATATGCAGTTCTGATTTTTTCGAAAGACCAACTCAGAGTAGAGCTAACATCTGAAGAACCTATTGTGCATTTATGGCATGGTCTAAACTCCTGAGCAACCACATTCATCCTGTGGTGTAAGGATACAGAAATTCAAGTTGTTTTTGCACTTTCTAAACACATTGTTATAATTTACAGGCTCACATTGTTTTTTCCTTAGAAGGCTTTTGAGGAAGTGTGGAGAGCTGGTCCAACTGCAGGATTCAGTACCAATCAAGGGGATGATTTACTGAGGAAGTAATGACTTTTTTTCTTTTTGTGGTTACGCAAAGCTCCATGTTACTGGGGGTTCCTTTTGTTTTTTCGTTATTATGTCTCAGGTTAATGCAAAAAATATGTCAACCACACACACAAAAATAGAAAAGAGTCAACATTTTTCCTCTCATTTTAAAATCCCCAGTGAGGTGCGTGTTTCAAGGACAAGGAACAGGCATATGGAGAAAGAATAAGTGCCTTGGACAAACCCAGGGTTCAGGTTAGCCTACTCCCACCCAGGCACTTCAGCCATCCATCCAAGAGCTTTTCTACTCCTGTGGTTTGTTGCGTGCAGTTTTCCATCCACCTGTTTGCTCTGCAGTGAGGCTTGACCAAACCTGCAGCAGAGATGCAAAAGCCCCTGGTGTATATAGCATATCAGCTCCTCTTTGTATGGTCATGGAGCATTGCTGTCTACAGCAAAGAGCCAGGCCGTTGGCCGTGAAGATCTGCAGTAGCATTTTGTGCTCTTGGGGTGTTTGGCTGTAGGAAGCTTGTGCCCCGCCAGGGGAAACTGCCACCAAACTGCCAGACGGTTGTGGGTTACCCTCTCTCTGCACATCTAGGATTTCATTACTGTGGGGCACCTTAGAAACACTGCAGGCAGGAAAGCAGGAAACCTTCGGCAGAACAGAGGTAAAGCTGGAAAAAAATAGTCTGTAAATAGTCTGATTTACTGATTCTCGTGCACAAGAACAGCCATGTAAGTACTGTAGGAGAAGGAAACAGGATAGAGGAGGAGTAGGAAGAAAAAGGCACCAGAACAACAGAAGACTTTGGTAGCTTTCTGGACACTTGCATCATGTTAGGATTCTCCTGATGGAGGAATTCCCTCATGCATACAACTGGAGACACGGTGGATGTTTTAGTCCTCATCTAGATCAAATTGATCACTGAGCAACTAATCCAAACTTCAGGACCTCTCTTCAATGGAGAGATGGTTGCAGAGCTGGCACACAGCAGCAGAGTCCTGCCTTCCCCTATGGTCACTTTCTCAGAAGCCCCTTCTGCAGAGTTTTCATAAGCTCAGAGGTCTGCATGGCCTCCCTGCAGGCAGCCCCCACATCACATGGGCCGAGCAAGCCCAGGAGAGGCTCCTGCTGCTGCTGACAGAGCCCATGAGACCACATCCTACACAGCAGAGCGGTGACGGCGGAGCCTCTCTTGGGATGTCTTCTCTGACTCTTGAGGGACGTCTGGAAACGTGAGTGGCCCCCTTCAGTCTGCCTCCAGATTATCACAAATTAACGTGTTGAGGAAAGGAAATGCCTGAGGAAGAACTGACATTCAGCATTCAATTAAAGTAGGATTTGGTGAGGCACATAGCTTGAAGTAATTTCTTTGCCTTTTCTCAAAAAAAAAAAAAAAAAAGAAAAAAAAAGGAAAAAAAAAGAAGTGGGGACTTCTTTGAGATTTCTAGGTATGTTTACATGATAAAGAGAAAAAAAAAATAAGTTCTTCCCCTCCTTTTCCACCACTTTTTCAGATCCTCTTATTCCATCATGAAGGAACACCAGACAACAGAAAATTTCCCTGGAAATCACCCTTTTAAATGCTGATGCTTGAGCTCTGGCAGTTTTCTCACAGTATAAATAGACATTCCTGTAAATTGGCCTTCCTATAGACACTTGGAATTTTCGCTTGTGCTTGACAGTTCCATTCACTTATGCAATGATTTTACAGCCTCATTTTCCAATTGCTATTTCCATGATCACATTGATGCTGAGAGTGTATTTTTGAAGATGTATTGAGGAAGCAATCATATTAATTAGAAAGATTTTTTTTTAAATTAAAACATGGCTTTTCCATTGCCTAACACTATACTAACACTGTAGCAGTTTCAGACACTTTGAAAATGAAGCAACCCAGAGGAAGATAAATCGTGTGACTTCTACTAACACCGATAGGGTACAGGCACATTTTAACACATGAGGCAGATGGGAAGTCTGTGTGCCCTGCAGTCTGTGGTGCGTGGAATCAATACCTGGGTTAGTTCTTATAGAGTAAATTTGCAGAGTGGAAGCAACTGAACCTTGACACCACACAGCTCTTTTTCAGTGATCCAGGTTACCCAGCTGTGAGGGTTTTTTGCATTAAACTTCAATGCAGGCAGATCTGTGAGGTCTCCTCAACTTGAGAAATGCAAATATTTGATGATGGCCCACCAGCTTTGGTGGAGCATGCAACAAGTCATGGGAAGGAAACAGATGCAACTTGGCAGTGCTGCACTGATCGTGTGGGCATTGATCACATCTCTGCCTTTCAGTTTTCCCATGTTAGAGGCACAGCTGTGATGCCCACTTCCTTTGTAGATAATCTGAAATGCAGTAGTGAAAAAACACTGTTTGAGATTAGCTATTATCACCAATTACAAACCATACAGATATATATCTGCAGTGAACGTGGGTGAAATCTGTGCTTCTACAGGAGCTAATGTCAAGAGCCCTGCTGACTTGACTGGGGCAAAGTATTACAGTGTTTTGCCAATGTCACTGCTCAGATCCCAGACAAACAGAACCTCTCCCAGCAGAACATCCCTTACGGACATGCCTTAGCCAGTCCTGGAACTGTAGTTTATGGAATATATACAGTAGATAGATGGGTCAAAATTAAGTGCATCTTTCTTAGGCTTTCAAGTGTGAGGTATGCAAGAGAGCACTACTAGAAGTATACAAATTCTGGCTTTGCTTTTGCTACAAGGCCCGATCTTGATCTGTCACCTCACATGACATCTGAACACTTTGGGGGGCAAAAGAAGAGTGCTCTGAGGTCAAAGGATTCTTCCCTTGTAGGGGGCAGATAGATATCTCTCTTGTAGATAGATAGTCTGAGAAGAACATAGCTTCTTGGATTTGCTTGGTTTCAAGGTGCGTGAGATACCTAGATGTCTCTGAGTGCTCTGTGCAGATACATGTTGGTTTCTGTGTGAAGAGAGGAAGGTGGATATCTGCAGATAGGTGTAGGAGCAGCTACTCGTATCCAAGGCAGGTTTTCAGGTGCCCTGGAGGAATCCGACATGGCCNGATACATGTTGGTTTCTGTGTGAAGAGAGGAAGGTGGATATCTGCAGATAGGTGTAGGAGCAGCTATTCGTATCCAAGGTTTCAGGTTTTCAGGTGCCCTGGAGGAATCTGACATGGCCTTCGTGCAGCCTTCGTGATGCCTTTGGTCGGGATTTTCAAGACTATGCAAACAAGAGCCAAACCAGAAGTGTCAACCATCAACCTCCTGTTACCCCTGGGCTTTCCTGTGCCACAAATCCTGTTTTGCATGAAAACAGCCACTTGTGCTTTCAGTCTGTGCCCCCTTAGCAGACCTGGTGAAATAGCCAGGCCTGTGGTTCCTGTTGAGTCCAATTTGTACTATTGAAGTTCAGTCCTTCAGTATGGCCCAAGGTCCCTTTGCTCTAGGTGCTGTGCAAAACTAGCCTAAAGGGAAAGCTGAACGCTGCAAGCTGCAATTTAACGTAACGGCTAAATAACTGAGTGAGGACACAGCTCTAGGAAGCAGGACGAGCCAGCATCACAGTCTGCCCCTATCCAGAGGGAACGGTCCAGCTCCCCTTGAAAAATAAACAGTAGGATAGTTTTGTGCTATTTTACCGAGAAGAACTGTCCCAGCCACTGGTCTGACAAATGCCAGGGATGGTAGAGGCAGTTGGCAACAAATTGTCATGTTGGCTCAGCTGCCTGTGAGATGGCAGCTTGAACCTGTCTAAAGCATGTTCTTCAAATGCTTGAGGTCTTGTCAGTTGAAGTCTTACTGCTAGACCCTAGCTGTGGAGTTAGAACTGCATTACTATAGGAGGTGGAGCTCTGTTGGAAAAAACAGGATGCCCAACGGTTGTTCCCGTGGCACATGGCACACACCGTTTGGTGTCTGCTGCTTGATGCTACATCAGCCAAGGAAGTTCCAGCTAATGCTCTGAAAGTTTAATGCACACTAAGTGCTAAGCCTTCTTACGAGGCCTCCTTCTTAGGAGGTCTTACTACAGGCATCGACAACAAAACAGTAAATATACCTCTTATGATGCCAAATCCTTTTGAAAAATGCTGGCATCATAGTGGCATTTACTCTTCAAAGCCTAATCTATCATTTGGGAATGAAGAGAGGCAGTCTCTTGTAGTCAAAAACCCTATCAAACTCAATCACAGAATCAAACGAAAATCTGTATTCAAATGCAGCATACTTTACAACGTTAATTATTACTGCACTGAATAAGTAATTTAAAAGCATCTAAAATGAAAACTCAGATCCTATCTGTTCTTCGTATTTTTTTGGTAACCACTAGATTACAAATAGTCTCTCATTAGTCAGTGGAGGGATGTTCAATATCTAGTACTGAATTTCAGTTCACTTTATTTTAGCATTTTTGGGGAGAGTTTGTTTACAGTATACTGTAACTAAGGGGACTTTCCAGATGGGAAAGGAGGAGTTAGTAGTTACAAAGCCGAGATTTTCTTCTAAGCTTTTTTTTAAAATTTTTTTTTTCTGAGAAGGAAAGAGACAAAACAACAACAGTTCCCTTCTACTGGTGCTTTTTCATCTGGCTGTGTAGGCGGCATGTTAAAATAATATTTTGGTGGAGATTAAAAGAAGTGAGAGCGCTATGCATCTTCTATCAGCAGGGGGAATCCCAACCCTTTAATGAGTATATGCAAGTAGATATGATTAGTGCTAGTACAGGGTTCAAAAGACAAAAAAAAAAAAAAAAGCCCAAGCAATCCCCTTCTTCTCAAACCTACCCAAAATTTCCAGTCTGCATAAAAGTGGGCAGGTCCCTGACTGGGGAGGTTTCCACTGCTGACCTGTGGAGCATCAGGAGTATCACAGGCTGCTTGTTTCACCACATTGCCCTGCTCTGAGCCTAGTGAAGTCATGCTGGGGCTGAACCATCTCTCTTGGGGAAGGATACCCTGTTTTGCTCTGGAGACACAAAGAATGGGGACTGCACCAGCTCCCAGGCATGCTTGGTCATTTTCCTGGGTATTTTGACTGAATTAGCAAAGAACATCCCTGAAATTTGTCTTCTTTTATTCCAGTCGCAGCATGTCTGGACTCAGTGGAAGCCAGAACATTCATTTACGTATAAGGAATGTGCCTCTTTTATACATAAGGAACATATCTTCCCCTCTAAGTAAAGCAGTTTTAAAATGTGGGTATTCTACTTCCATGTAAATTTAAGGTACAGAAAAAGGGCTATTGCTCCTGTAAGTCATTCTTAATAGACACCTAATGCAACTCTCCTCCTTCTAGATAGCAGCCGTCTAACCTACCATCTATTTTCTCTCCTTAGAAATCATATTTTAAGCTTTTGAGATCCCTAAATAGCCTAAATAGCCGAGGCTCCATTTATACCCAGCACTAAGCAGCTAGGTCCCTAATTCCCCTGGGGATTCAAAAACATGGTGAAAGCACGGTCCCTCTCACATGATCCGTGATGTTCCCAAAGCAGACCTCCTTTGGGAACATCTACCTTAAAACCAATAGGTCCTTCCAGAAAACTGCTGCTTCAGACAAACTTACTTTTAAAATCCCAGTGTCATCTTTTTTTAGAAAGTAGTTCTCATTTTTAACCACTCATCGCATGGGGGATACTATCTTTGAGGCTCCAGCTGTTCTGGAAAATGGTTGTAATACAGAGAGGGGAGGTGGAAGAAGAGAAGGGAAGGTGGAAGAAAGTGACCTCTGTACCTTTTCTACAGAAAACACGTCAAAAACATGGAAAATACAGTTACAATTCAGAAGGAAAATGACTGGGGAAGTGGCCTGGTGAATGGGGAACTTGGCTCTTAGGAGGAAATTCCAATCCCTCCTGCCAGGCTATTTGTGTCCTTTAGCAGGCAGCTGTTTCAGATAAAGCAGAGGAACAGTCCTGGCAGCTGAAGCCCAAAGCTCAGCTGCTGTCCATGTGCCCTGCCAAAGGTCATGCTAAGGGCCAGACCTGTGCTCGCCAGGCTAAGGAGCTGCTCTGCTAACTGAACAGAAGCAGCAAGTGCTTTTTGGATAAAGATTTGTGCAATTAGTCCACACACAGTCACAGCAGGCTGAGAGGCAACTTCACATTGGACATAAGGACAAAAACAGTAAAAGTCTGTGGAGCCGAGTCCTCAAACAGATATTTGCTCTGCTCTGGAGGTGGTTTCAGGGAGTTTATAGTCTCCCTTTTTCCAATTTCACTGAAGAATGTGCACATCAGAAGTGGGTAGTGAACACAAGAAAACAAGAGTAGCTTTACCAGGATGGACCCAAGTTCTGTCTAGCTCGTGATACAATCTCTAGCAGTGGCTAGAAGTTGTGCCTGGCAAAAAGCTCTCTCATGAAGGAAGCAAATCCTTTTCCCAAAGCCTGCCCCTGACTTCAGGAGGTCACAGGCCTATTTCAGCACAGGTCTTGCTGCGTGCAAACATGCAAAGGTGAAAACATTTCCCTGCACCTCTGCCTACACATGATACTGTTTCTATACAGCTGCATTAATCCTTTATGCTATAGCACTGTACTGGGAGCACATGCTCTGGTCATTAATTTCTATTTGAAATCTGTCAGTTCTTGAGCTCTGACATAAATCACAGGATATCCTTGACTGTCTGACGAGACACTGCTTTGATCAGTGTTTCATGGCACAACATCCAGTGTCTTTGAAAGGCCTGAATCCATTACACCTGGGCCAGAACCATAAAGGCTGGTACTCGGTTTGATGGGTAAGTGTTCTTTGAGGAATGGACAATATATTTGTCCCATCTTTGGCATCTGATAAACCTTTTGACCATCTGATAAATTCTTCATAAAGAACTTACAGTCAGTTTTTTATTATTATGATTTTTATTTTGCACATTTCCTACCAATCTGTCTGGCTAATAATTTTCTCTAAGTTAGAAAATTGACCTGTTTCATTCTGAGTATGTGTGTGGGTATAGCCAGCACTATAGACAGTTAGGTCATCATCCTGATTGTGCCCTAGACAGCGGTGAACTTTCACGTGCATCATTTAAATGATAATTTTCTATTGGTTACCTATGTTTTAAGCATATGTCCCTCACACTGAATTTCCCTGTGCATACAAAACTTGTCTTTCCACGAATTATTTGACTGTTTAATAGATGACAGATTCAAGGAATAATTCATACTGGTTTCTGAGTTTCTGTGTTTAATGATCTGTAGAAGATTATTTTCCAGATATTCTTCCTCTTTTGTTCAGTATCTTGTAGATCTGACTTAGATCTGACTCTCAGTCTGAAAATAGTGACACAGAGAACCACTAACATGTCACCCAGTCTGACTTTCCTAAATAACAATTTTATCCGTCTTATCATGAACCATTATCTGACCAGATTACCAAATTTCAGAGATATTACGTCAAAATCTTCTCTTGATAATAGGTAGTACCTACATGTGACAGTTGTCTTTGTCCCATTCATGAAGTCACTTCTCCTCAAGAATGAAACACAAGCAAAAATAAACTTGGTTGCCTCGTATCTGTGGCACTGAGCACCTACAGATTATTCGCAAGTTCCTCTGCTTTACACTGATACATCGGAATAACAACTAGAGTTGTCAAATCAACTAGACATAGAATTGTCAAAACAACTAGAATTGTCAAATCTTTCTTTTTGGATTTGGACTGTTATTTCATGTTAGCTCTGTGACAGATGAAAGCAAGAAAGATCTTAAGCATCATAACCATCATGGGAAAACACCAGTTTTAAGAGGTTTCAAGATCAATTCTGTTGAAGCTTTAGTGGTCAATTTTCTTGAAATTTGCTTCAAGTTATCAGTTATGTTGTTCTGTAGATATTCTCATAAATATCTGTAGATATTTGCATATTCACATGAGACTGACTCTAAACCACTCGTGCGTCACATCACAACACTAAAAATGAAATATCATCTCTAATATCTGGGTCAAGGTAAGGTTTCTATTAGATAAGTTCTGGTGATGATAAGTTATCTGTCTTTTAAGACAGAGAAAAGGAAGAGAGTGAGACAATAACAGCAAGTGAATATGTAGTTTAACGCGTAGATGAGGCACTTAGGAACATGATTTAGCAGGCATGGTGACAAGGGGTTTATGGTTGGACTCGATGATCTTGAAGGTCTTTTCCAAACATTATGATTCTGTGATTCTATGTATTTGAGAAAGGGAAAAAAATTCTAACGCTTTGGAACCCACTGCAGTATTTCAGCAGGTCCAAAGAAAGCCCTGCGATGTGGGGAGTGGGAGCTGCCAGGAACTCTGAGCTGGATGGTCTGCACATGAACTGCTCCCAGGAGGGATAAAGCTCTGAAGAGATGAGTGTGGTGAGCGGTTTGAAGGCATGACAATGCCATGAGGATCATAAAAATCTTGGGGCACATTTGGACTTCTGAGTAAAAGTAGAAGGTTACCCAGGCTATTGCATAAGCTGATCAAGAGCACTGGTGCTGCACAGAGTAGCATGAAGAAAGGAGGATGGAGATTTTTGGAAGCAATAAGGGATGTAAGTAAAGGATGGAAAAGAGTCATCATCATGTCAGGTTTTGGAAATCAGGACTTGAAGGTATTATAGCCCGAGAAGGCACAAAAAAAGACAGGAAGAGTGGGCTGGTGAGGCAACTTTTTAGCAGTGGCATTTTAGATAGGCAGTCAGAGAGAAGAAATTGTGTACGTGGGGGAAAATGAGAAGGTGTGGGCAGGAGATTTAGCTGTGAGCACAATGAGAAATGCCCCAGAGCTGCGTGATGTAATAAGAAAAGGCAGAAATTATTGAACCTGTCTGTAGAGACAGAATAAGAAGGAAGGAGAAGAAAATGAGAGTGGATTCACTAGGGAGGTGAAGCTGGAATTGGAATGGATCGAAAAATAAGATTTGTTGTAGGAAGGATATATCTGAGATGGTGATGGGACTTGTAGGAACTCGCAGTTGCAGAGATGCCAGGCTAACACTACAGCTCAAAATATCCTTCTTACAAAAAAAAAAAAAAAAAGATTACTGAAGAAAGGAACAGGGACAAGTTTGCCAGTGAGTGAAATGACAAATGGATATGCTGCCTTCATGGGTAAGACGTGCAGAGATGACTTGTGGAATAGATAGGAAGAGAATAATGTTCAATTCCAGGAGTGAAGATTCATCAGAGAGGAGTCTGCTGGACCCACAATCAGTTTTTTAGCCTGTTCACAGAGATGCAGGAGGCAAACAGAAGGAGGCAGGGGCTCAGGAGTAGAACGTGGGCAGATGAGCAGGCAGTATCAGTAGTCTTGAGAAATGAAACATGAAAGCACCATTTGTCTGAAATACCACCTGGCTACAAGATAACTGAGAAGGACAGCCCAAAAGAACCCAAACAGATGGAGAAAGTGACTCTGAAGCTACTCTGAATTCTTAAGGACTAAGGAGGAAAGCCAGAAGAACAGGGATTTGTGGAAGCTGACAAAGAGGAGGATGACCAGCTTGGCTGAGGACAGGGGACACAGCAAGGACTATGAAAAGGGAAGTTTGCAGACTATGTATAAGAGCCTTTCTTGCCTAATGGAGGCAGGAAGCTTAGAGGGGGATGGAGAGAGCAGAGCTCTGAGAGAAGAGATCCTTGGAGAAAAAGTTTATGGATATGACAAGTCAAGAGCCCAGGGAGCTGAGAGATTTACCCTACTTAGAGATGTGTGTGGCCCCAGGCAAAATCCTTCATACAAAGTCTTATCAGCCAGTTCAGTGGGAATAGCTGGGTAATTGCTGTTTCACCTATGGATCCTACGGTTTAGGACTGTGCAGGGACACAGAATAAACATTCCTAAGGAGAACACACTTCTACCCACTTTTCTTAACGAATTTAAGACTGTTACATAGGCCTCTCAGGAGAAGTGGAAAATCTCTTGAGTCACCACTTTCTCTTTGAGCGGCCTGGAGGAAGCTAGGAGGGCATCTAGTGATGGCTGGGAGTATTGCGGGGTTTTCCATCAGTCACTGCGGGTTCGTGTCATCGTGGCGCCATCCCATCGATTTAGAAATTTCCTGAAAGAAAGATGCAAATTGCCCCTCTGTAAGCATCAAAACTACATTTTTTTTTTCTAATCACTCAGACTATATGCAAAGTTGGAGGGGTTTCAAAATGAAAATAGTGCTTTCTAGGTGTTCTTGGACTGCGTGACTGGGAAGGAAGGTAAACCACTGAGAAAGCCCGTGCTAGCGGGGCACTGGGTTGCCTTTCTGTCTGCCTGTCTGTCTTCAGGCAAGACCTCCTGGCTGGCTGCCCAGCTGGCTGGATATCCCCCACCGCCAGCACCTACAACTACAGCCAGGGATGTCCTAGCCTAGCCGTGTAGCCAGGGCTACCAAGCCGAGGCCAAATGGCCATGCAGAAGATACCCTGAATGCAGCCACTGGGAGCCCTCTGGCAGCCACCAGACTGTTTCTGACAGAAAAGATGATTTTCAGTTCTTAACGTAGGGCTCGTGGATAAGCATTCCAGCCTCTCTCTTGGACACAGGCCTTTTCTTTCCTCATGGACACATATTTGGTTCCCCTTTTTGAAGGACGCAGCCTGGAAACCCAAAGCTAGAGGAACATGGCTCTGCCTGGAAAGCCACATGGGAAGGAGCCTTGTGCTGAGCCAGAAGCAACTCAGCAGAGCTACCTGCTCTTAACCCTGCTCTTAATTTTGTACTTGGCTATTTATTAAAGAGACCCTGCAGCTGTAGTGAGGAGCCCGTGCATGCTCTCTGTGTGTGAGCATTTACACAGCGCTCATTTACATCTCGCCTGTGTTGTGCTAAGCTGGCTGCCTTGACAAGTATCTTCAAATGCGTGTTAGCCACGCAGAGCTCTTCTTGTTCTCCTGTGACTGAAGCACACTCACACCTTTTCATGCAGAGGACTCAGAGATGGTACAGAAAGACCATCAAAATTTAGTGATCTGACAGGCACCTTTCAAAGCCTATACAATCAGGTAGAGCATTTTTCTTTCTTTCTTTCTTTCTTTCTTTCTTTCTTTCTTTCTTTCTTTCTTTCTTTCTTTCTTTCTTTCTTTCTTTCTTTCTTTCTTTCTTTCTTTCTTTCTTTCTTTCTTTCTTTCTTTCTTTCTTTCTTTCTTTCTTTCTCTTTTTTCATTCATTCTTTCTTTTTCTTTTCTTGGGTACTCTTGTAAAGTTATTCCAGTTACTCAGGGGTAGAGAAAATTATCAAAGAGTTCGAAAGAAGCAAATTCAGACATGCCTCAGCTATTGCAGGCTGTGCATCCAGCCTCTTTGCGCTTAGAAGGAATTTAGCTGTTTCCACATTGAAAAAATAACATGACTAAAATGGAGTGCATTTGAATAATAAAGAAAACCCATCTTGGCCCCACTCAGTCTTACAAGCAAGACTTAACTTGTAACATGTGGCTTCAAAGTATCTTGTACCTCTGATAGATGATGCAAACCCCTCAAACCATAGGAATCTGCGATGCTGATGCTGTATAGCACTGGTGCTGCAGAAGTGGCATCATGCTCAGCATATGTCTTCTGAGCCAGCTGGCAAGTACTGGACAAACCTGCCGTGGTAAGTCCAGAAGAAGTCCCATGGTAGGACAGGAGGCAAACTCGCCCCATCCAGAGCTGACCAGGGGAGCAGTGAACTCCGTGCTCGCAGTGGAGTCACTCTGCTAGTATATGCAAAAAGCAAAGCTGTCAATGGAGGTCACTTGAAGCTGCATTAAAAGACTTTTAGGCAGATATTCAGTACTCCCTAGAGAGCAATAGCTTCCCCTGAGCTATTGCTACTGGTTGTATTAAAAATCTGGGTTGATAGGGACACTACTGCCACGTTTGAGGACTGTTCCTGTGGCCCAGGGACAAGCATCAAGAACATCCATTACCTTTCTATGATCTGTCCAACGATTTCCTGCAGTGCTGGCAGCTGCTGTCATCCCACCCAAGATCTTACAGAGGCTCTATTTCTCCTATTCAATTGTCAGATTGTCCTCAAACCACCAGCATTCCCATAATCAAAAAAGGACTATCGTCTACATCCCAAATGCAAAGCTGTTATCCAAGGTGCTTCCTGGGTATAAAATCTCTGGAGCAGTGACATTTAGGAGGCTGCAGATCAGCTACTTTGCACTGTCATGAAAATTTCATGCTCACTTGGCAAGGAAGTTGGTGAGTCGGCAAATGAGCTCTTACGCTGTTTCCCTGACCTGGATACAAACGTACACAGTTTCAGATTACGGCTGTGGTTGTTCAACTCAGAGAGAGGGATCCAACTGCGTTTAGGCCTTCAACATCCAAGGAGACTGAGGTTTTGGGTTTTTTTTGAAAATCTCAGCCGTGGTGCCCCTAAAAAAATACCAGCCTTACGAATGAATGCTTGGTTTCTAAATGCAAAGGTACAAGTCATTCACAGGGCATCCACCAGAAAATAGCTTTACTGTTTGGATGGGGAGACTAACTCCTGTCCCTGTCTGTTTATGCTGCAGCTAATATTACTGCGGGTTTTGTCTGCTCTGCAAAATGTGGCTGGAGTTTTAAGGTACAAGTTATGGCTCAAGTTTTAAGGTACAAAAGAAGCCAAGAGTGGGTGAAGTCAGGAAAAAGAAGAAAAATGTCGGTAGATTTGGTGGATAAATTTAGCTCTAGCTGAACCAGTTCCTACGGAGTGAGAATCCAGGATTTTGAATTGCCTACAATTTGGTGACCCAGTTTGTTATACTCGGTCTCTTTGCTCACTACAGGCCCTGCCTGTGATCCAGGCTGTCCCACTCCCGTGCTCTTCTGCAAAGCATCCCTGCGAGTTCCTTTCCCTCGCAGACCTTTCCTGCCTCTCCGCAGCGCCGGCTGGCGCAGCCGGGAGCTGCGGGGCTCATACCGGGTTTCGCCAGACGATGTCACGCTACTCCTGCGGATGCCCCGCAGCCCCGAGCTGATCTCCCCGCTGCAAACACTGCCGCGTGGGATGCCTTTTGCCTTGCTGCATTAATGGCTTGTCAAGCTCTCAGTTTTTGTACCAATCAGGCAGTACAGAAGGTACCATTAAGGCTTTAAAATTTAATGAGCTCTAATAAAATCTCTCCTTGTGATATACAAACTAAGCAAAGGTTATGCTGCAGGAAAGTCACATTTGTGGTAGCATGTGTATATGCTTTTACTTCTTTCTTTCCTGCTTGTTCCAACAATCTTCTCAATTGATTAAACAGCATTTCTGCAGCTTTATGAAGTTACTACAGACTCGCTCTACAAAGGCAGGTAGGTATCTTATTGCCACGTTGCGCCCCACCAAGCTGTAGTGCTTACATGCTAATATATGCAAAACAACCTACATCTTGGCTTGCCCAAGATCATCATTCCTAAATCCTGCTCAATTCTCAGATGATTTTCTGGCTTATGAAAACAAACAGAAGCCCATCCTTTCTCCCCACCTGACTAAGGTTTTGCAGTCTAAATTGACATGGCACGTGAAGCTGTATTAATGACCCTGTCCCACAGGCTTTTGCAGAGCATAGGTAATGGGAACAGAAAATGTCTGTTCTGGTTTCAGACCTCTCCTGGGCTGCAGGAAATCCACGTCTCTATCTCCATTCCCAAGCTCCATGCAAACCCTCCTGTGTTCTGATGGAGTTTAGTGAGCATCCAGCTGGGAGAGCCTCTGGGATTCAGTCTCAAGCTCTCCGGCTGAAGCAGTTCCATAAATAATTGAACATTCACTGGACCAGAGAGAAGAAGTGGAAGATGGACTCTCTGGTCCCATGGTTAGTTAGAGCATTCATGTGTGTGTTGTGGGAAAGTCAGATTAGAAGTTCCTGCTCCAGTAATCAGCTAACTGGCAGGACAAGCTAGAAAAGCTTTAATAAGAGAGGCCGAGAGTCCCCTTC
This sequence comes from Crypturellus undulatus, assembly GCA_013389825.1. Classification (NCBI taxonomy): domain Eukaryota; kingdom Metazoa; phylum Chordata; class Aves; order Tinamiformes; family Tinamidae; genus Crypturellus; species Crypturellus undulatus. The sequence goes on along the minus strand of VWPW01001166.1, from coordinate 110,040 downwards.
TTAACCATCCAGAGCCTGTTAATTTGGGCATTTCCTTGGAACAGAGAAAAATAAATCAGGAGCTATCCGCAAAACCTGTGAACATCTCAGCTACTGATATAAGGCCAAGATGTCTCTGTGGAAGGAAGTTGAGCTGCCTCACATAAAACCTAAAACATGAGAGCTGGGTCGGAAGGTCCTTGTAGCTTTGTCCTCTCTCTGGCCTTGACTGAAGGTAAATGCTGGTGAAAGAGTGGGCAGGGTAGATCTTTGATGCTATCTCTTGAGGACACACAGTCAGCCACTACAAGTGGTGACTTTCCCAAGTGGACAGAAATACCTGATCCCCTCTTTTATTCTCCATTAACTGGGTGCCTTACCCAGTTGCTTATTTTCCTAGTGTTTTAAGCCTCTTGTTTTTTTTTTACCCTATGGAGTACCCTTGAACATCTGACTCTGGGCTGGGAGAGCTCCTGGGTGGCCGTTTACCTTCAGGTTGGGCCCAGTGATTTGTCTGTAGATCTGCTGTTGTACAGCACCAAGTGCTGCGCACGTCCGAAATCCACAGGCTTTACTGAAACAAAACGGGGCCTTTTTTTTTTTTTTTTTTTTCAAAAGGAAGGGAGAGAAGAAAAAGTTTATTTATAAAAATTGACTCTGAACCTTTAGTAGTTAATTTTCATGCATTACCACAGGATCCTCAGTTTTAAAGTAGAGGAAAGAGAGGCAAAATCTTTTATTAGTCCTCCCTGGAATACTTGCAAAGAAAGACAGGCTTCACTGCTCTGAAAGAGAAAACTCTAAGCTAAGTTTAGCAGTTTCTATTTCAGATCCAAAGAATTGTGGGAGTATCTGAATTTGCCCACATCAGTTGAGCTAATGAAAAAATTTTCCTCTGCAGTCCTTTCCCATTGGATATCCTTAGATCACCTTGGCGAGTAGTGAGATTCAGCTGAAGTAAGAGAAGTCCTACTGATGTTAAAACTCAGTAATACAAAAAAGACCAAGGGTATCATATAGGCCCCTCATTAGAAAGCTTTTTAAGGACTTTTAAACATATTTGCTGTTACATTGACTTCATCAAGCTCTGCTTAACTTGTCCAATACATTAAAAGGTAAAATGGCTTGGTTTTGGAAACCTTGAGACTTCAGGGAGAAATTATTTGACCTCCTTGTATCTCAATCCATCCTGAAAATGAGAGTGAAAAACAAACAGCTCCTCATTAAAAGAGAAATAGATAGTCTGAGTGACCTGTGCTTGCCTTGGTAAATAAATTACAAAGCCATAAAACTGCTCGAGAAGCTGTTTGGTCCATTTGAAACAACACCCACTTTAAACACTCTCTAAACACATCATACTGGGGGTGACAGAGTAATTGCCAAGGAGCTGTTATCATTATCTACCTGTCAAGCACCCACACATTCTCCCTGGGCTTGTGTCTAAAGTGAGGAGAAAGTAGAAACCGGTGATGAGAGCTCTCAATAAACCAAGAAGGATGGATTTTCCCATGAGCTTTTCCAGCTGTTTTTTCCACACATAAATGGTACAGACCCCCTTTTTTTTTTTTTTTTTGTTCTGCATTTTTTCAATACCCAAAGAGCTTGCCATGATAGTTTGGCTGCACTAGACATGCAGATACTTCTGCCATGAATGCTGCTTTCTAGGATGCCAGATATTTCTTTGGTACCTATAAGGGGTTTTAGGGCCTAACCTGAGTCAGGAACAAAACAGGCAAGGGCTGCTGAAAGGTGTGTGAAAGGGGTGATTTGGGATCTCAAATATTAGAGCAACAAGCCAACCAAGCAAAGTTTGATGTTATTTTAAGTCCCTGAAAGCAAATCTGTGTCCCTCTATTTCTGCACCAAATCTGAATGTCGAATGGAAGGTTCTGTGTCTCTAGAGATGTATTTGTTGGGAGTTACAGGAAAAGTTAGAATTATCTCTACTACATGTGCATGACATACTGACTCTTGACAGAAATGGGAAATCCTTTTATGGATTTCTGTAAGGCTAGGAATTCCACATAGGCTTTTGCAGCAGTTTTTCCTATATCACCCCAGTTATTTTATCCCTGTTCAGCTCTACAGAATGTTCCTGTAAGACACCTGTCTGACACTGACATCATTTTGCAGAGGGTATCAGATGATGATTTATACCAATATAAAAGGATTCAAAGTGCAGAAAGACATCATATATCATGTGGCTAGATGAAGCATGATGACCTACCATGATGCCACTTCAGAAGCCAACCAAATGCACAAGATCCAGTCAAGGATAACAAGACTCCCCCCCTTCCCAGTCCAGCACACATTAGCTGCCCATGATCTTAAACTCTCATCCTGTCCATTCCCTCACACCTCAATAGCCTCCTCTGACCTGGTGAACACAGTCTGTCAATTAGTCACCTAGTCACAGAAATGGCTGATAAGTGACCTAAACATTGCAAGGTGCATTAGCAAGTGTATCTGTGCTGTGTTTCATAGACAGGTAGGATAGAAACAGCACATTTCTTCCTGGCTGTAAGTATCATAGAATCATAGAATGCCTAAGGTTGGAAGGGACCTCTAGAGGTCATCTAGTCCAACCCCCTGCACACGCAGGGCCACCTAGAGCACGTGGCACAGGGCTGCATCCAAGCGGGTCTTGAAGATCTCCAGAGAAGGAGACTCCACAACCTCTCTGGGCAGCCTGTTCCAGTGCTCTGTCACCCTCACTGTCAAGAACGTTTTCCTTAAGTTCCTGTGGAACTTTTGGTGCTTCAGTTTGAGGCCATTTCCTCTAGTTCTGTTGGTGGCCACCACTGAAAAGAGGCCGGCCCCATCCTCCTCACTGCCTCCCTTGAGGCACTTACAGACCCTGATGAGGTCCCCTCTCAGCCTTCTCTTCTCCAGGCTGAACAGGCCCAGCTCCCTCAGCCTCTCCTCATAGGGCAGCTGTTCCAGGCCCCTGATCATCCTCGTGGCGCTGCGCTGGACTCTCTCCAGCAGCTCCACGTCCCTCTTGTACTGGGGGACCCAGAACAAGTTGAAGTCTTCCCAGCACTTTGGTCCCTTTGTGGAGAAGATGAAAACTTGCTTTTCAGTCATTGCAAAAGCAGTGCTTAACCTACCTGAAACTGGCAAAGATGGTGCTGCTTCTTGGCACAGCCTTCCAACACGGGTACATCTTTAAAGTCTTGCTTAATCAAAAAGAAGCAAGGAAAAATTCCCAAAAGTAGGCACCACATTTTATCACTCCCCCTATGTGTAAGCAAGTCCTAAAGATCTAAAACTGTAGAGACAATCCCTAAGCACGGCAGACCAGAACTTATGGGCTGTATTCAGTCTGCTGCAGGCACCGGACATTGGCAACTAGTGTAGCATAGGACTTTTAAGAGATCTGTAAGTGATTCAGGTCACTTATTACCCAGGATTAAAGACTTTGCTATAGTGAGTGGAGAAAAAAATCCTTGGCACTTAAGTTAGGTTCCCAAATGCCCTTTGTCTCAAGGAGGACAGCTCTTGTCTTGTCAGTTCTTCCAGCTTCTGCTTTGCTGTGTGAAAAGCTCCAATGCCACCAGGCATTGTAGCAGGAAGATGGAGTTTTGTCTCTGTTTTAAAATAACTAAGCAGCTGTATCGTGCCTCCAAGTGAGGTGCATTTGAACAGCAGCTGAATTCATAATCTCTGCTAGATAGGATCCTTTAAGGAGAATCACATTTATTATTAGATTTTACTATTTAGCATTTCATAGCATCGTTCATCCTGAGGCAGAGATTTATTGAGAGGTGCAGTAAAAGCACAGCACTCCAGAGAGGGTCAGTTGTATTTACGTGATATAAATATTCTATTACATACAACACAGAGAAAGGAGCCGTTTGCTCAGGATGAGCTAAAATATTTCACTGGTTTCCTGTCCTGGAAATCCTTCCCAGACCAGATCTTGCAAGCTCTCCTTCAGCAGGGTTTCTTGATGCTATCAGTAACAGCAACATACTTGCAAACATCTCAGAGATATAAACTTCCTTGGCTAAGTCACCCTAGGAGCCCTTGGAATTATTCAGCCTAATGCTCAATTTAGCAACCAGAGTTTTTTGAACAATCTATACTAGCAGATGGACATATTTGTGGGCAGATTTCTTCAGATTTATGCACTCTTTAGTATTTAGGTAATGGGATGTCTTGGAGAGTAACACACCATTCAGTTTGAGTAAAGATTCCAGAACTGATGGTAACTTGGAATTTTTGTATACAGCTAATATTTACACATTCCAGTGGTATAATTAATGCACTTCAAATCAATGGGCTATGCTAATTTAGCCAAGCTGTGAAGAGGGCTGTGAAGCTCTCTGTGTCCATGATTCACATGGCTTTTCAGAGCTTCCTTTGAACTGAATTAAATCTAACATTTAAATGCAAACAACTTACTGATGGATCAGTTAAAGAAACTACTGCTGCAAATGGTCAAGGATTTAAGCTATCCTATCCTTATTACTTCTGCTCATATCCTTCAGACCAGCTATTTGTCTACATCAAAAATTTACTTTGAATTGTTCATCACATAGAACTAGGTAAGCTTTTTTTTTTAATGAAAGATGTAACTTCAGGGCACTATTAAATTCTAATTAAAAATCAGTCAAAAACACCCTTCTCTTAGCATTTGCGCCTGCAGCAACACTTCCACTGTGGTATCAAAAGCTCACTTCATTACTTCTTAATTAATTTTGCCTTGAGAACCTGCATGTTCTCAGAGGACTTGTTGGATTTTCAGAGTCTTGTCTATATAGTCTTGGCTTGTACGCAGCAACCACAGCCAAATGACATTCAGATCAGGAATTCTTACCCATGTAATCCAACTTGATACTATGGCTTCCTCCAGCCAACTTTCTGGAATCTGAAAGACCCTTGAAGATCATAACACAGGGGATATCCTGCCTGGAGCCACTGATCTTGTAGGGATTTTCCCATCTTCCTATTCCTGGTGTGTATTTTTTGGTGTTGAAAAGTTTGGTATGTAGGCTCCTTGGGTATAATTTTTCTTTTTGCAGAGGTGAGATTATGATGAATAAGAAATTAGCCTTCTTCATGACTCCCAAGAAAGTCTTGTTTTCAAGTCCTTGAGTTAGCCAAGATTTCCTGCCTTGCCAGGCTCTGCGTAGCTGATGAAGATGTGCCCATCCATTTTCAAGATAACAGTCCTGCATTTGTGATCTCCCGTTGCAAATGATTCATTTCCTCACTTGGCCTGGTTGTATGTGCACGTGTGTGAGGGTGGTGAGCCAGGCCCTGACCAGTGCAGTGAAACAAAGGAAGGAACAGAAGGGAAAGGGGTGGAGAAGAATAATTTACCTGGTCCCCAGGGAACATTTTAAACTAGTCTAGAGCATTTTTAGGGCATTTTTCCTTGAATAGTTTTTGAGATGAACACAAAGGGACCAATGGTGACTTGAAGATCCTACTATTCCCCAGGGCCCCCAGGATGGGTTTGACAGGAGATCATGGACCAAATTTCAAATGTCCATCTAAATTGGGTTGAGAGTAGCTGATCTCCAAGCCAGATCTCTGTGCTTTAAATTTCATTACAGACTTTTGCATTAAGTCTGGTTTGCACAACAAGACCCTATTAACTATCAAAGGCCATAGTTCAAATCTACCTTCACTAAGTATATTTATGTGTTCTTGCTGCAAGGTGCAATATTGCTGATGGAACCATGAATGAAAAGAGTAGAAATGGGTGAGAGGCTTAAAATGAAGTCCTTCTGAAATGTCAGCTTTATCATTTCCTCTTGGAGAAAGTGTACAGAAGAAGAGGAAAAATTAGCAATAGAAGGAAAAAAAAAAAACTCGGTTAATGCATAGCAGCAAGGCATTTTGGACTCTGCTATGTCCCTCCACTTTATGGTCCCCTCTTTTTCCCAGCGTATCAGCAACACTTAGATAAAACTTGCCTCTTCCTTTCTCAGATCCTGATTTGGAAGCAGAACAATGACTGGATTTTTTTTTTTCCGTCGTCCTCTCTGCTGAGGATAGGGAGGATGCTATGCAAGAGAACAGCCTGGGCATCTAAGGGGGACCAGATATGAATTATAAGCTCAGCTCTCTGTTCTTGGAGCCAGTCCACATTTTGGTGCCAACAGAAGCAGATCTCATGGCTTGGCCAACTCTGCTTCACATGGAAGCTACTTCCTTGTTCCCAGAGCCATTTGTACAGCAAGCTTTAATGATGGATTGCTATCCTCACGAGGCTCAGATGGTCTCATTTACATGTTCCTGAGCCTGGTAGAGGTTGAAAATCAATCCCAAGTCTCGTCCATCTGCTCGAGGACTTGGTGTGCCTGCTATGTCATACAGCTTCAACACCCACTAACTACTGGTTGAGCTGAGACAAGCTCTTCAGAGACAAGAGAGAGGCACCCCAGCCCCACTCAGGGAGAACAGGTTTCAATTCTTGCTGTCCTCAGCTGAAAAGAATCAAACCCTCAACCTGACTGATGCTGTAGTTATAGGCATGTGCTGAAGCAGTTGTACCTTTACATTTCGGCAGGCAGCTGGTATGCCACCATAGTCATGTTGAAAAGCGTTTGGGAGTCCCTTCTTCATTGATTTCAAGGTTCATTTGATTTTGTCAACTTTATATTACTGAAGGACAGCAGACCTAACTGAATGTGCCCCAGATATGCCTTCATTCAAATACCATGGACCACAGGGACCATGGAGCTTGGATGGGAGAATACAAAGGGGAAGGATTATGGCTTCTTACCTGGGATGTAGGCACAAAGCTGACCTGGCAGTAGTTTGCTGAAGCTAAAATATTAGCCCCTGCACCTCTTCACCTAGTTCCCATCTCCTCTGGGACAACAGAGCTGGATGGGCTGTGCTGTACCCAGGATTTGGCCCATGCGCCACATGCTAAAGATGAGTGGCACTCTCACTGGGCTAGAAGGTCGAAGACCAGTCTCTGTGAGTCCAGTTGGAAGCGACAGCATGGTGAGAGATGACATGGAGGCCAAAGCATAGCACAGGACTGTGCCAAGGGCACAGTGCTACACAGGCAGTTTCTCTCAAGGAAAAGAGGGATGCCCCTTCCTACGGCTGCCAGTGATAAGATTGATGAGATGACAAAGGAATGCAAGAAAAAGAATGGGGCACAGAGTGGAGGGCCCATGTGCTGTGCAGGAAAATGAACCACAGGGATAGTGTGCAGACCTAAGGGAAGGGAATTGAAGTTACACTTGTTATCCACAAATATAGGGTGACTTACTGTCTCTTGCCTTCCTGAACTGATTGTTTCTCTTTTGCACTGAGTTCTCATGAAAGAGGAAGTATTGCCTGCTCGGGGAACCTTGGAAGTTATTTAGATCTTGCCAGAGTTTTGGATGGGGAGGTGAGCAAAGCTGCAGGGCAATTTTAGCAGGAATCCCCCATATTTTTGAATCTTCTCCCTTTTCTATTTCTGGTGAGAACACCTGGCTACAGGGTTCTAGCAAGCTATGTAAGAAAGATCTCCTGGCAGGGAAAGCAAGTCACTTGTGAAAGACTTCCTAAGGGAAATGCTTACATCTAGTGAGTTTTAGCAAACATCAAGGCTCTGGAAAATGTACAAAAAGGAAAACTTCTTCTTCTCTTGGACAAGGGATGGATTGGATAAGATAAGCGATCTTGTCTGGCTCTCAGAGTTTATCTATTTACTTACAGTACATTGCACTTAGTGAAGGGTACATTGGCTTCCATCCAGCCTGCAGTCTTCTCGCTTGGATCTAGACAGAAACCCATCAAAGAGACTGAGCCCAGCTGCAGAACAGAGAGTACAAGTGATTCTTCTCCCTCATCTCCTGGTCCCCTTCCACCCCCTCTTCTCCTTCTCCCCCTCCGTAACACCCTTACACCCCTTCCTCCAGCTGGCATCAAGCAGAACATGACCTTGGAGTACGTGCTTGTGACCAGCCTGCCTTGAAGCCATTTCAATGCTGTGCACTCTGTGCTCTGGGATTACTGCGAGTAAGTTTCCAAGGAATTCATTTGTCATTGCATGCAAAATAAATGGAGCCTGATAAGGATCTACATTCTGCTTCCATAAAAACCTATAGATGCTGTATCTGGTGTCTAAATAGTTTCTCACAAGAACACATAAGTCACTCATTCTTCTCCATAAAAGCCGGAAAAGGCAGCCTGGATCAGCTGTTGCAGTTAATGTTTGGGAGGGAGGCCTTTGCGCTTTCATTATCAGCAGTCACCATGAAGTGTTGGACAGGGAGGGCTCCGCGGCACAGCAGGAAAAGGGTTTCATATCTGGAAATAATCTTACAGAAGTCTCTCCTAAGGCTGGAATTCTTGGCAGGAGGCTTTCGTGTGAATCCCCCGAGAGAGCAAGGCAACAGGCTCTCTCGTTTCTTGGTAAACCCTGGCAGTTTTTACACATTCTACTGAACTTTTTTAAAAAAGCATTTCCGATGTTTTTTAAACTCCACTGACAGGAACCATAAAATTATAAATGCATCTAGACCTTCTTTATGATGAGCATAAAGCAGTATATTCTACAAGCAGCATCTTGGATATTCTTCCTAGGAGAGGGTCTGGATTAAATCTCCACAATACCTGAAGATCAGACCTTTAGATGCTCAGTTTCCACTCAAGTCACTGTGGTTTAGTTAGCCACTCAAATATCTTTTCAAATCAAGCCTGTGCTGTCTGGATATGTTAATACATTTATCCTCACAAAATCTCCATGAAACAGGGCTGTATTTCAAGGGCTGGAGAACAGGGAAAGCCCAAATATTCTGAAGAACTTGGAGTGATTCACAGTTCCGGCAATTTATCCAAGCTCCTAGAGAGGGTCTGGGGGTAAAACTCTCATCTCCACCCTTACAGCCTTGACTTCACAGGGCCAAGCAGGCATCAGCTAGAGCTTGTTAGTTCCAGGAGTCTTTTTTCATTTTCTATTATTATATGTGTTTTTTTTTTTCTATTATAAAATTTTCAGACATAGGGGAGGGCTGGGTGGAGAAAACTTGCGTGCTTTAAACAGGGCTTCACAAAAGGGCTAAAAAAATCCCACAGAACACCCAAGATAACATTGTCGTCCATAATGTTAGTAACGCACCCAAAATGGAACGCATTCTTGCTGAGAAACTCTCCGGTTGCTGTTTTGTTTGCTCCTTAATAAGAGTTAATAAACAAAAGTGTTTGGGTTAATTTTATCATGTGTACTGTGAGTTGCTAAGTAACATGGCTCCACTCTGCCTGAGGTCTGTGCAGTGAGACAACTGAGAGAGACATTAAAGTGCTATAAAATAAATGGGATGGGTCACGTTATAGTGCACCAGACCCTGGTTTGATATTTGGAGCATGAGCTTTTTTTCTTTTTTTCTTTGTCTTAAGTGGAGTAAAAAGTAAAGATGCAGAATCCATTTGGCTTGTGAAGGGTGAAGACAAGACTCCACTTTTCCCCGTTGGGGAGGTTGTGCGGCTCGTGCTAGGAGAAGATGCCTGAAGATTTCTGCTCATGGCTAAAGTCAGTGCTGGGCGCCGGGTGATGTGCAGCAGGACAGCACACACCAAAGGGGACAAGGAGCACAGTAGGAAATTGCCTCCCTTGTCACTAGATGAGAGAGATTTGTGCCTGAGATTTATGACCAGAAAAGGGGTCAAGGGCTAAAAGCGTCTGCAGGGGCCTACGTGTGGCCCGTCATACCAGGGAGACCACACAACATGGGGTGTGCAGTGCTGTGGGAGGTTACAACCCTGTTAGGTGTCCCTGCTGATTTCCCAAGAGTATCCACCCTTGGGCAGGTAGGAAGGGAGTCACTAGCAAGGCTGATGGAAAACAGGCGAGGTTGGACAAGGCTTTGGGAGCAAGACTGGGAGGAAAGCTGTATTAAATGTTGACACCTTGTGACACTCAGAGAATCATAGAATCATAGAATCATAGAATGCCTAAGGTTGGAAGGGACCTCTAGAGGTCATCTAGTCCAGCCCCCCTGCACACGCAGGGCCACCTAGAGCACGTGGCACAGGGCTGCATCCAAGCGGGTCTTGAAGATCTCCAGAGAAGGAGACTCCACAACCTCTCTGGGCAGCCTATTCCAGTGCTCTGTCACCCTCACTGTCAAAAAATTTTTCCTTAAGTTCCTGTGGAACTTTTGGTGTTTCAGTTTGTGGCCATTTCCTCTTGTTCTGCCACTGGCCACTACTGAAAAGAGGCCGGCCCCATCCTCCTCACTGCCTCCCTTGAGGTACTTATAGACACTAATTAGATCCCCTCTCAGCCTTCTCTTCTCCAGGCTGAACAGGCCCAGCTCCCTCAGCCTTTCCTCATAGGGCAGATGTTCCAGGCCCCTGACCATCCTCGTGGCCCTGCGCTGGACTCTCTCCAGCAGCTCCACATCCCTCTTGTACTGGGGGGCCCAGAACTGGACACAGTACTCCAGATGTGGCCTCACCAGGGCTGAGTAGAGGGGTAGAATCACCTCCCTCGACCTGCTGGAGACGCTCCTCTTAATGCACCCCAGGATCCCATTGGCCTTCTTGGCCACGACGGCACACTGCTGCCTCATGGTCAACCTGTCGTCCACCATGACGCCCAGGTCTCTCTCAGCAGAGCTACTCTCCAGAAGTACTCTCAGCAGAGCTACTCTCCAGAAGGAACTGTTGATCTTTGGGGAAAGGCAGTGATTTTGGCACAGCTATCAAACACATGATCCTCCCTTTGAAATGATGAACATCACTTTTTTATAATGGTAAATTGAGGATTATTTCCTGCAGGCAGCTATGAAAAGAGGTACTGTGCATGAGATCTAATTTCATACCAAGTGCAACTAACAGAGAATAAGACACCTATTTGAACACAATAGAGATGGAACTTGTGTCTGGGCTGGGAATTACCAGAGAACCCTCTCTTAAAGGCTTTATCAGGTCTTTTTTGTTTCGTTTACAAACATCGCTCAGTCTTTGAAGAAAGCCTAACTTGGAGATGAGGATTTTATCTTGTAAAGGCAGCATTAATCAGCAGTGGAGTTGGTCTCTTCCTCAGTCTCTTTCTAAAACAGACTATCCTCAAGAAAGAGGCATTTGTTTCCTGGCTGAAGATCCTAAAGGAAGGATCACATATATGCTGCTCAGGACCATTGCTGTTTAAGGACTGTTTGAATAGCACAAATCACTCTAGGAAGGTCTTACACTGGTCCATTGGGATGTTGAGCCATAGACTTTCAGGGGCCGTGACAGTTTTCAGAGTTACTGTTTTGGACTAGCGATTTCAGGATGCAGTTTTTCAAATGTGAAGACTTCTCTTGAATATGCACAAAATATGCACAAAATCAAGCAGGGGCTGGGGCAAAGAGGAGAGAAACAAAATCCAGGAATATCAATCAGTCAAAGCAGATGCTGAAAGAATGTGAACACTGCAAGTATAAAACTTCTGGTGCTTCACAGATTTCTCAGAGCTAACTAATACTCGTCAATGTGGTAACAAAAAAAAAGAAATCAAGAGAGAGAGAGAGAGAGAAGGTAATCCAAAACTGTCTGGTCTTTGATGAAGTGTGGGCAGTAACTGCTGGGGATAGCAATCACAAACATGAGCTCTTCCAGGACATAAGTAAAACTATTTCTTTACAAGAACTAGCCAGACTCCAGACCCCTGCAGACTAGCACAGAGGGAGCTTGTGGAACTGGCTGCAGTTCTGGTTAAAAGCACCAGGCTGTCAATTTTCGAGATACTAAAGAGAATGTTTCAAAGGAGAAATGGAGTTTATTTATGACTTCTTCAAGCAAAAGTAGGGTAGGAAGCATTTCATACAGCTTATGTGTAAAACACATACAGAGCATGCATATGCAATCTGTTTTATTTTGCCCGCAGTGCCTGAAAGGGTACTGTCTGACAATGAATCATGCAGATTCAAACAGCTCACCATGTGCTGCAGATTTAAACAAGTAAGTGCCATTTCCTATTGTCCCCAGTCCAAGGGGTTGGTGGAACATGATGTTAAATAATAGGGCTGCTATTAATAAAGCCTGCGGAGTCTGTATTTAGCATCGTTACATGACAAAACACATCAGTGATGCAGAGGTTCTCATGTGCTGATACAGTGTTGAACAGAAAGCTAAAATCAGGAATCCTTGAGCTACTATCATGATTCTCAAACTTACTGGGGGCTTGTGGAAATAGGGAGACAAGTAAGACAAGACAGAACACTGTAAATAATGTGAACCAAGAACTGACAGCGCTTCTGAGCAATGCCCTTGTATGTGTTTCTACTGATGGAAAGTTGTCTAAATCACTGGCACTATGTCAACTGGTCTCCTTAACTTGTAGGAAGTGGTTATACCCAATGGATGCCTGCTCTACGGGATACATGGACACCTTCCTCAAATAGCAGGAGGGGAGACAGGGGACACTGTGATAGCTATTTTGAACAGGAGTGTCTCAGAGAAGTATCAACCACAGCAGGTTGAGGCAGTGTGGTGTCAAGGCTCGGACAGCTGACCTGTCACTTGCTGACAGAAGTAGGGAGTGTAAGTGACAAAATGCAGCTCACAGAAATGATTCTTTTAATGTTGCTGGTCAAGTGAAGGTGTGAGGTGGATTATAGATATTGGTAATTGCGCACTGTATGAATGTCTTAAACCTAATTATATTCTGTCCTGGAAGGGAAGATTTGGTTTCATGGATTATGTCGGCCAGAGAGTGAATTTCCCTGAGAGATGCTGGCTATGTGACTGTCAAGCACTTGCTGGTACCAGAAAATAAAATCTTTGATGAGAACCTGAGGCCCAGATTAATTTCCTCCAGATATAAGCTTAGGCACCTAACTAAAGTACCCAACCAGCAGAGCTTCCCCCAAGAGGCATATTCAGAGACATTTAATACCATCTGGACTGTGCTTTGGAGACGTCTCCATCCTTCCGGACTAACATGAGATGTTTAGTGTAGGGTGGAATGAATCCAGGCCTTGGTAACCCGTCACCAGGAAAGTATCTCTCCTTCCCTTGAGAATAAAGTCTCTTCCTTAGCTATCTCCCTCTGCTACTTTTCTTCTTATCTTTATTTGCATGGCATCCTAACCCTGCTGTTTGTTGGAACTCTTCAGCATCCCAAATGTCTCTCAAAATGCAGACTGAGGAATACTAACATCAAACTAACTTTGTCAGCCTAAATCTCACATTTTGAAATTGTTTTTTCCATCCACACCTACCACAGAGAAAGAGTCAGCAGCTGTCATAGCCCTCTGATTATTCACTTCCTGAGAAGATAAGCAATCTGCTAGTACAGCTGATCTGCTTGTCCACTCTGTCTTCATCTTTGCTTCTCACTGCAGGTGGTCCCACCCTTCCAGGGCAGATAGGTCACCTAGGCACAAACCCTCTGAAATTAGGGCTTGAGCAGCACTTTAAGTGATATGTAGACCTCTCAAGGGTTCTTCTAAGCCAAATTAAATTTCAGCTCATTGAGAGAAAAGTTTCTTTTGGGGAAAACAAGAGAGATTTGAATGGGGCTGTGCTCTGCTACACAGCACTTAGGTTGATATGGCAACAAAAGGTTCTAAAAACGACAAAACACAAATGATATTCTCCAGCTATATAAATAGCTGTGTCAAGTTGTTATGGAAACTGTCAAGTAAACTGGGTTAAGAAGGGCTACTTTTCCTCCTCTCTCTTGTCAAGGGATTCTGGCACAGTCTGTGCCAGCACAGTACCAGGGTGAGGAGCTATGTAAACTGGGCGATGCATTGATTAGATCGCCTCTGAGTACCAGGTGCGCTAGTGTTACAGCCTCTTGAAAGGCCAGACCTTCAAAAAAGTGCTGTACCAGCTCCATTCCCACAACATACTTGCAGAAGTCATAAGCATCCCCACCTCAAGACCTGGGGCATAGCGCTTTGTGGAGACTTTCTTGATTTGGAGACAGGGCGGGTAGATATCTCTGTGAAGGTCCAGAGCAAACACCCGATATGCAAGCGCCAGGTGGAACTGCAGTCACAGCTGGGCATGCAGCAAAGAGCTTTTGGGGCAGACTGGTGGAAGAAGCTTCTATCATGATTAAAAGTGCAGTTCTGTGGGCTTTGAAACCAACATGCCAGCTGTGATTTGAAGGGGGCAACACGTATTCTTTGATGGGAATATGAAAAAGGTAAATATCAAAGCAAAAATGTTGAATTACACCTTGGGCACCAATCTTTTGTCTTAAAGATCTTCCAAGACCAAATAGACCCCAAACATCCAAATCCTCTGTGAAAGACTGTGCTGTTCTTCAGCTGAGAGAAAATGCTTTGACATCCTGTTTTCAATCCCAGTACCTTTCATGAGATGCACAAAAGGAATCACTTAAATTAACCTCTCCTTGTGAGATGCCCACTGTGTTGTATTGTCAGACAGGCGATTTTGAGATAAGTGTGCTTGTTCTTGATTCATTTCATATCCTGAGGAATTTTCCTGTATTGAAATGCAACTTGATCTTTTTGAAAGATATCAGGCAGGTAAATTAACCACTCACCCTATAATTGCTGTCCTGTTATTGTCACTAGTGTTGTCCAAGAACATAAGTCAGGCAATATAACTTTTTATGGTATGCACAGCTCTCTTATCTTTGTTTCCATTGATACAGTTATCTGGCACCCTATCCTTCTCAGCGCAATCAAGATTAGAGTCAGATGGAATGAGGTTGCTGAAAGGTTTTCCTTTCATATTTCTAAAGACATGATAGCAAAGAGAATTTTAAAAGGGTATCACTGTGTTGATGTGCAGTGGGTATTCAAGCCCTATAAAAAGCTCTCTGTCACATATTTGATTCACCTTTCTGGGGCTTAGCCGTCCTCATGCAGAGTTATGCCACAAGGGGTTAGTGGAATGCGCTTTGTTCCTGTGTATAAATAGACACCTTTTAATAACGAGCATTCCAAAGTATGCAGAAGTGAACAGGATGTGAAGACTGAGAGATCCTTTTCCTCTGGAGCTGAGCAAAAAAAAAAAAAAAAAAAAAAAAAAAAAAAAAATAAATTTTAAAAATTTTAGGGGTTCAGAAGAAAAAAAAAAAAAAAAACCAGTTTGGCTTGATGACAAAATTAAAAAAAGGAAAAAAAAAAAAAAAAAAAAGAGAAAAGTTTCAAAGTTTCATGGGTACAGAGGAAAGAAAGTAAAAATCACCAGTTTGGCTTGATGCCAGCATTACAAAAAGGGAAAAAAAAAAAAAAAAAGAGGAAAAAGTGCTTTTTTTCTCTCTCTGGGAGCAAATTTTTGCCTTCAGCCAAGAAAAATTGCCATTTGCTTTGCAGAAGAATAGTCTGTATGCACAGTGCGACCCGGGGGTCAAATGGTAAAAGCAGCGTCCTGCAAATCATTCCTGAAGGCTGAACAAGTTCCACCAGGCTCATGCTGGGATGCAGCCCCCATGGAGAAGGAGCCGAGTCCCGCGCCATGCCAGGAGGCCAGCGCTGAGCTCAGGGTAGGGAAAGGGCTCCGCTGCCTTCTTGGTGCTTGCTTACAAAGTGAGAGAGATCGTTAGTGTCACACTGTCCTACATCGTGGTGGGGGGGAAACATAGTCAAGGGTAAGGGGGACAATCCTGTGCCCTGGATGAGGTGTACAGGCATGGTGTTCAGTCTCTCTGCATCCCAGATCTGCATATATCATCTTGGCGATTTCATCTATAAACTCCTCAGAGCATGGGCCATCTCCTGCTGTGGCACAAACAGGATATGTTTCTGGTTGGGATCTCTGATCCTTATAGCGTGTAGATACATGAATGAGTAGCAAAAAGAAACAGTGATAAGGCAGAGGATCAGGTGTTGTGATGATGGGCAGCAGTAAAAAGAGCTGAGGTAGATTAGTAATGGAAATATTTCTATGGAGTGGTATGTGTCTCAGAAGCAAGGAGGAGAGGATAAAACAAGAAAAAAGAATCAAGCCACAGAAATGGGAGAAGGAAGGACCCTTGGTAAATGGCTTCCAGCTAAGAAAACGTTAGGGCAAAGAAAGGAAGAGAATGGTGTGTAGTCCCACATGCAGCAGTGCAAGGTGTTCGCTTTTATATGACAGAATTAGGAGCCTAAAAAAACCAAAAGTAGAATTAATCAGTCTTTCCATCCTTGGGAAATTGCAGTGTCTGACCTGTTGAGATGGCTATGGCTATGGCTCTAGCAGGGAGCAATGGAAGAACACAGTGACAATTCCTTGGATTTCATTTAGCTCTAAAGCAACTTCAGGGAAAAGAAGCAAACAAAATCTCCTGCATCTTAGGACATGTAGAGTGATTTTCCAATCCTTTCCAATTGCTTCACATTGCGTGGGCTGAGCAGTGATTGGAAGCTCTGACATTTTGATGCCAAGTTTCAGAAAGATCTTTCTCGATGTCTGCTCCACCTTTGTTTCCTCTTTTCGTTGTGGTTTGGGTCCACCCAGACTCAGAAGCCAAAGAAAAGTGGAGGGGCTGATTCACTAGACTTTGCACTTGAACGGCTTCAAGCATTTTTCATTCATTCCAATACTCCTTGGAGGCATTTGTAAATTTTCTGCCTTTTTTTTTTTGCTCTTTTTTTTCCACATCTTTACATGTATATACATTGCACCAGATTTCCACTATCAGATAGGGTTTTAAGCATTAAAGGAGTGTGCTTGTTCACTTCTTCTAGGTGATGTAAGACAGAGATGTCTTCTCCATAGCACAGGAGCTGCTCCGTGACTGCCCATGGCAACATGTCTCTCCTGTTCTGTGAGCTCTGTCCATTTCTTATTTTCATGTTTTTTTCTGATATCATTACTTTTGCTTGAGATCTGGATGAACATCCCAGTTTCCTGCTGCTTTTATTCCTGCTACTTTTATTCCTGCTCAGCCTGTTTCATTTTAGCACTGTATTTCTGGGCTGAAATAACATTGGATATGTTCTCAGTGTCATCCCTGAAATGTGGTGTCCTCTCCCGTAAACCCAGGGAAAGCCGGCCTTAGAGAGCAGATCCCAGCTGTACTCTTGCCTGGTGAAAGTTAAAATTCCTAGTAAAATCCTCCCAGGAGATACAATACCTTTCCGAACTCTCCTCCTCCTTTACTTTACCCAACACTGGAAATGCTTTGCATAGTTTGCAGATGTGTAAGTCTGTTACGTAAAACACCACGAAGCACATCTTGCAAATAATAAAACTGCAGGCTAGTTGAAACCGGCCCCCTTATTTCATTTTCCTTAACAAAATGTAAATCTACACCCACACGAACTATGTGTGCTTGGAGCAAAACAGTATTCCACATTCTGCAGCAGGGAGGGAGCCAACCGTGCTGAGGGGCAAGGGCCTTGCCATGTGCTTTCTCCATTGAAACATACGTTCCCTGTGCCTCATTTCCATGGGAGATTCGATCAGCTAGGCCCTTGGTATGGCTGCTGGCAGAGGCGCTGAGGTGAGGAAGTGGCTTGCCAGTCCGTAACTCATAGGGAAGCCTTCCTTGAGGATCTGGTCGCCTCGGCATCCTCGTGAGCCCTGCAGACATAGGCTGCAAGGCATGTGGATTTCTTTTTTTCCCTCTCAAGGACTTTCTCCTGTGTCCAGACAAACTTCCTGCTGGGTAAACGAATGTTGACATAGGAGTGAGTGCAAGGGATAAGAGGAAAGCCTTCTCCCAGCTGACATTTAGCTGCACTGCCTCCACTTCAGCAGCCCAAACCTTGTGCCTTTCCCCTTCGTACTCACTGGAGCTGTCCCACTTTCATGCCAGGTTGCTTTTCCACTACCCCTGGGCTTGGCTTAAATATGGAATAATGACAATAATCCTCCCCTCACCCTGGATAAGGACTAGTAATCTGGAAGAAATACCTCAGTGGACATCTCAAAGTCACTGCCTTAGTAGTAACAGAGCAACAGGACAACCTGCAATGTGAGACATTTTTCAATATGAGACATTTTCAATCCTAAGAAACTGTTTAACGTGACTGGCTTCAATCAAATTAATTGTCTATTATTCAATTAAAAACAAGGAAGTAATGAGACAAAGGCTTATTTAATTTCTTTCTGTCATCAGCCTATGTAATCTGCAGCATAATGAACCTGATGGGTTGTCTTCACATGAATAAAGAATTTTTCCTCAGGCCTCCAACTCCAGTCATCACTGGGGGATGGGGAAGTCTCAACCCCATTAACAAAGAAGTCCAAAGGTGCTGCTCTGCAGATGAAACAGAACAATTCCCCTTTGCTATTAAAGTGCCTTAACTGGAAAAAGCACATTTGGGCTTGCAGAGGGGTGAAATACCCCATTCCTAAGATCAATAACTTCCTTTATAAAAGTTCCTTTTCCCTCCTCTTCCCAAAGGTGACCTCCTTTATCCGCAGTCATTTCATAACTCACTGCTAACCCTCAGGAGTTGCAATGTGGACAAGGACACACGCTAGTGAAGAAATCCTCCCACTGTGCACCAAGTGTCAGAGAAGAGTTTGCACAGGAGACATGGGCTGAGGCCCTGGGCTTCCTGCGCCACGGAGAGCCTGGAAGAGGAGCGTGAGCTGCCTCCGAGCCACTCCTCTATTTTTCCCATCTCCAGTGCGTTACGGGGAAGTTGCATTAAGCGACTCCAGAGCTGCGAGGCCTGACAGCCACAGCCTCTGTGGGCATCTGTGCTCTCTTATACCTTCGTTGGTATTATATAATGTTACCATTCAGCTGCAATTAAAGTGGCAGTGAGTTCTTTGTACAGTTGTTAGACTCCTGCACATGAGTCAAAACACACTGCCAAACCAATCCTAAGTGGTCAACTGTTAATATGCCGTTTCCGAATGGGGGGCTGTATAATATCACACAAGTTACTGAATGTGTCTCATCTTGGGGCCAGATAGGACATGTTGGTGGATGCACAGCAGGGGACAAACAGCCCTGAGAGGAGTTAATGGAATATTATCACTTGACAACAGGCAATTTTATACTGCTGGATGGTGGGAACTGGTTACAATAGTATTTCTACACTATTTCTATAGTATTTCTGCCTCCTATGCTTTTACGGTCCTCAGTATCAACCCTGCCCAGCTTGGTCAGTGAGAACCAACATTTTTAGTGGGATGCTGTGTAAAAGGGAAGCAGGAGCTATGGTGATTCAGAGACTCTCTTTTCCCAGTCAAGATGCTCAGGTGGGATTTCAAAGCTCTTTTCCCTTAGCAGAAGTCTCCTCCACCCCTGTGGCTCCCCGAAGGGTGGATGCTTTTCTTCGGGAGCCTGGGAAGCGCTTCCGCTGGAACCTTCAGGATGAGCCTGGCCTGATGCATCTAGGAGGAGGAAATGAGATTTTCACATCCCTGCCTCAAAAAATAAAACAGAAATGAGAAGAAAAAAAATGAGGTAAGGGGGCATTTCTAGTGAGGCCACGCTCTGTATCCTAGAAGAGAGGTCAGAAGATTCCCTGTGCAGCAATCAGAAATTGAGGTAGTAGATGATAAATTGGCCAGGGTTCCTTTAAATCAATGTCCAGCTTCGCCCGACCTCCCAGCCAGCTCTCCGGCATTTGAAGCACTGTGCAAATAAAGATAATGTAGCACAGCATCCTGTTAGGAAGCTCACTAATTGGTCAAGGAGCAATCAGAGTGAAAAGCTGCAAGTGAATTTTTGCATTGGAAACACAAGCAGCGAAGGCCGTCGGCACTGCAGGTACAGGGTGTCTCGCCCTTCGTTTCACTCGCCGGAGGTTGAGGTTTTATAGCGGCTGCTCCTGGGTCAGGCAAGTCCTGGCTTGTCCCTGGCCCTTCCTGGAGTATTTTGCCGAGAGGGAGGCATGGAGCAGCCGCCAGGCGTGCAGGGGTCTGGGACTGCTGCTGGAGCACCCATGGACTCCTGGACCACTGGCTGCATGGCCAAGGTGGCCAAGAGACACGTTTCAGTGCAGAACAGCCCTGGTTTTGGAAGTTTCTTGCCATGCAAGAACAAAACGCATCCTCACAGTCTCTTGCTGTGGATGGTGGCAGCAGCGTGAGGGCTCCAGGCTCCTCTCTGCGTCTGCTGTTGTGTACAACGTCTCTTTTCAACGTAGTAGAGCCCCAAATCAGAAACTAGTTTATTTTAAAGAAAACAGACACTTAGTCAGAAGCCCAATTCTCTCAATCATTTCCGGCTGCTGCACCAAGATGTAACTGGCAGGCTCCTCTGTGCAGCAGTGAACAGAATTTTTTGTTTTAAGGAACCTATCTGAGAAGCTATTCCCCCATCTTTCACCCAAAAGAGAAGACTGCTCTAAAACTGTAAGTTAAAAACTGAAGCTCCAAACATTTTGCAAACACCCTGGGGAAAGTTCTGTTATTTTACCTGACTCCGGGATCAGTCCTCAGGCAAACCACCCCCCAGACTGCAGCACCCTCCACGGCAGAGCTGAACCAGATATAGGCTGTGCAATGTCAGGTTCCTTCTGCTTGCTTCTAGTGTGGCGTGACTGTGACTACCTACTGTTGCAGCCATCTGACTGCTGTACGTTTGATCTCTAGCGTAGAAACCTAATTATCTCTGCTGAATTAAGGTGAGTACTGTAAAATACATTTTTTTTTCCTGCATGGCATAGAAAAAAATAGTCTTGATTAGGTATGACCTGACACTTTATGGATAGAAAGCCTGTTTGTCTCTTAGTTTGCCCAGTAAGAAATGCACACTATCAGTAAGCCAGCATGACGTGTCAAATTATGTTCCATGAGTGAAGCATATTAAAATGCCATTTTTACATCCTAAATTGTATTTCATTATGCAGTCAGTTACAATTTTGACAGTAGTGTTGTACAGAATACATTTAATATGCTAACTAAAATAGTTTTTTTTTTTTTGCTAATTTTCTGCAAAAATATTTCGGTATCCAGGACATAGTGAAAAGAACTCCATTCTCAGGAGTAATAGTGAGCTCCACTCTTAGGAGTGATAGGTAGTCTGTGATCTTTGCTTAGGGCACTGATAGCAAGCATACACTACCCTAAAGATGAATAGGCAGACATTTCACCCAGTATTGGTAAAGTATTGCTCTCATTTTATGAAATTTTGTCTAATTTCAAAAATTTATACACAACTCAACAAAAATATATGCTAATTTTCACCATAAAAGCATTTGCTAATTTAATAGGTCGTTCTCCTAAAAGATGAAACACTTTTTTCAACATGGCTTTTAAAATTCCTAAAAATTTCTTTCAACAAAGAGAAGAAAGGGTGAAACTACTCTAGACTACTCTAAATAGCACAGAAATGCTTTTTGTCAATAGAGATGGAGGTAGGGCTTAGAATAGAGCCATAGTGGAAACAAATTCTCTTAATAAGCATTGGCCCATATGAGACATTACATTAACTTTATTGTTCTGGAGCTGGACTCGTGGCCTGTGTTTGCTTGTTCCAGGAAGGGCTATCGTGCTTGGTATGGGCAGCTGTCTGGTGAGCTATTGCTGTGGGGAAGCCACGTGTAATTGCCACTTAGTTTATGACAGTGCATTTGCACTATGCCAACCAGCTCTGCTGCAAGCAGGAATAATCTGCATCCAAACACAGCTCGTAACTACTTCCCACCATCAAAGGGACGAATATCTAGAAGGTTATCTGGAGCAGGCTGTGCTTCAGATGCATCCCAGACTCTTGTTTCTGATATCCTGGTCAAATAGGTCTAGACCTTCCAGGTAACCAATTCTGCTCTCCCAGAAATGGCTTCCTTGTGCCACCTTAGTGGCCATTGATCCAAAGAGTGGCCTGAAGACCCTTTGGCATGAGCAGATGTGTCTGTTTTGGGTGTACATCAAGCAAGACTTCCTTGTGCTACTACTTCTCCCAGTGACCTTCTGCTCCTGCTTTTTTTATAGTGTGTTTGAGCACCTATCAGTAGTGCTGAGTGTAATGAGGCATGGATCAGATCCAGACTTAGTCTGTTTAAAGGGTAGTGGTGTATTAATATTTGCCTGATGGGGATCATGTCCACGCTCTGCAGAGGAGCACAGAGATCTCTTCTTGACTATCCAGGCAGCACCTATCTGTAGTGCTGCATTCATTTTGGCTCCTGCTAGGCCAGCATAACATGATAAGAGATAATTAGTTATTAAATTGCAACATTTTATCTTGGTAAACAACAGTTACTTCCTTCTGTACTACCTGTGTTGACAATGAGCATTCAGGACAATCTGAATCCAAGTGGTTGCTTTGCGGGTGAACAAAAATCCGGTCGAAGCTTCCCAGTCCTTAGGCAAGGCAGGATGGGAGATCCCAGCAGCCCTCGAGTTCAGCAGCCCCTGGAAATCTCCCGGTTGGAAGCTTTGCAGGAAATGGATGCACGCCCTGATAATCTGCCTTAATCAGGACCGCGCATCAGCAGAGGGCAGTAGCTTAACACGATGCTTCCCCTACTGCAGGCAACTGCTTTTCCTCTCACGGCAGCTTTTCCTACACGTTTTTGCAGCCTCCATGTAGTTGTGCATGCTATTAACGTCAATCAAACATTTTTTAACATAGATCCAAGTGTCCTCTGCAGGGGAGGAGCCTTCTCTTGCCCCATCCCCTTGCGAGGCGCCTGCAGGCAGCGGGGAGCTCTGGGCACCCAGGTGGTCTCTGCGTCCCCCAGCAGTGAGAGAGATGCAGGGGACACCAGGCGGGTTCAAGGCACCGTGTGAGCTCTGTAGGCTGGAGTGAACATCCTGGGAACCAGTACGGAGAGTCGGGCTGGCTGTGGTTGCTCTTTAGGTGCTCTTCTGCAATGAATTTTAATACGTGAGAGGCTGAAACAGGCTGTCTGCACAGTGCAAAGGAGACTTTCAGCAGAACTTACATAGTGGCCGAATGTCCGTGGCCAGTGCTGGCTTCTGCAGAGCCCTGGGTGTCAGTCTTCGGAATAAAACCAAGCAGCTATTTAGAAGTATTTTCTGACATAGTATACAGCACCCAGGCCTTATCTCAGCAGTGTAGGATTTATAATCTCTTCCTTGTGGATACGAAAGAATGACCCTAAAGACAAAGACACTTAAGAAATAGCTTCAGCTACAAAAATATGTAAAGAAACAAAAATATGAGTCCCTCTGCCAGTATCAAAAGCGCCCTCAGAGGTTCCAGAAATCCCAGCAAAGAGAAGGGAAATAAATCATGGAAATCTACTCTGAACCCCACCCTGAAAATACCAGCGTCTACACTGTTGGGGCAGAGAGTAATAAAACCAGTGCGCATGCAGCAACATGGCAAGCGGGTGCTCATAGCCACATTTTGCACAACCCGGTGCAGGTATGCGAGCTATTGCCTACTGCCCTCCTTCCTCTCCAAAATACATTCAAAGAGCTGCACAAACACGTTGAGGGAGCTGCAGGTTATATCTTTACCTGCTTTGGCAAGCTCAGCTCATCCTCTTGCTGGGTGAAAGCTCTGCCCCACAGCTGGTCCCGGGAGCTACGGGCATCCCAGGCAGAGCCCGGTTTGTGCACGCTGGCATCCAGACTGTTTCCTAACGCTGCCGTGAGCCGCAGCTCACCCCTCTGCTCCTTGATCCCTGCTGATGCAAAGCCATGGTACGTGGGTGCTGAGAGCTGCCACGTTATGGGGAGAGAGTGGAAGAAGGACAGGAATCTCCATCACGGAGGAAGTCTTCACACTGTTTTCAGGAGCATTTTGTTCTTGTTAAACTTGGCGCTGTCTGGTTGCTCTCCAGAGGCAGTCAGACCCCTGATCGGGCTGGTACTGCTTGTTAAATCTCCCATTTCTCTTTAGGCTGGAAAAATCATGGGCTATATGCTGCAGTCTCCCAAAAGCCTTGCTTCTCCATGTCTACTGTTGTCCTTACTGAGGTGCCCTGCCACATGTCTGCGTACTGAACCCCTGACCATCAATCAGACCTTGGTCTTTCCTGCCTGCTGCCATCCAAGGGAGCAAACACAGCAGGAAGGAGAAGGCCATTGCGCTGGAGTGCTTCCTTCTCACTCCCTCAGGGAAGGACTCGACAACAGCCTTATCCCAGCGACAAACTTTCCTGCCCTACAATTCCCTGTGCAGGCCGGTCCCTATAGTTTGCATCCATATTTTCCATCCTCAGTCCCTTGAACCACATACAGAAATGCAGCATTTATTTTTAACCTCAAGGGAGTCACCAAGGATAGAGTTTCATACAGAGACCCTTGGATCATTCAGGCTGGCTCAGACTTTTAAAGATGTTAGCACATTATAAATCAATACATTCCCAGTCTGCTTTGTTCAGTTCTGTTAAAACAGAAGGTCCATCTATCGCTTGAGGTTCCAGACACAGTTTAAATACCACCAGGATTTGTTAAAGGAAAGTTTTTGCAGC
The DNA here is from genome assembly GCA_013389825.1 of Crypturellus undulatus. Taxonomy (NCBI): domain Eukaryota; kingdom Metazoa; phylum Chordata; class Aves; order Tinamiformes; family Tinamidae; genus Crypturellus; species Crypturellus undulatus. The sequence continues at coordinate 85,849 of VWPW01001166.1, read as the reverse complement.
GTCTACACCAGAAGCAAATGAGATCCTGTCAGTCGGGTTATCTCAAGGGCTTTCTTCTCCACTTCTTGGGCCCTCGGCCTGCAAACAGGCCTACATCATCGTATATCTGCCTGCTGAAAGGGACAGAAAGATTCTGGATCACCCCAGACCGGTACAGGAGACTAGCACAGCTCTGCCTTGTCTCGGAAGGCCACTGAGGTGAAGTGACATGGCCAAGAGCCCCCAGCAGCTCCGTCACAGAGGCTCCAGTTCCTGTGCGCCAATGCTGGGACCAGCGATGCTTAGAAAAATGTCCCCAGACAAGTTGCTGCTCACACCACAAGATTATTTTAGAATCTAATGTGTCTGAAAAAGAGAGCAGACAAAGCAGGACCACTGTCCAGGTTCTGAGTCTGTGACCGGAGGATCCTTAGGTGCTGTTGGTAAAGCAGAGTACAAGGAATCATTCTCACCAATTACTGAGGGTGCAGATAGGCAATGAAGTGCTGTTGCAACAGCAGCAGCAGTGACACTGGTGTAGACAGGATTCGGATGTTCCTCCCACTGTGTCCACAACCCTTCAACCAAGTTAAAATAGAAACAGAACCCCCATACCCTGACAGTGCTGTGGCTTTATAATGGCTCCCATAGGCCTGGTACATATCTAAGACAGAAAATTTCACACAGACGGCTGGTGTAGGCAAAGGCGAAAGTATGAAGTGAGAGTGAGGAAGGGAGGGATTCCCCTGTTGGGTGACCCAGAAGCTCCTGGAGGTGAGAGCTTGCCCTTGATCTCTGCTCAGAAGGCTGGAGATTTGAATCTCCCTTGTCTTGACAAGCTGTGACAAGAGCCTCCAGCAAAGCCAACCCTGCAGTGATGGCTTCAAGGACAGTCCTGAGAGAGAAAAACAGCCCTCCCGGCTGCCGCCCGTGCTATCTACTGAGTTGGAGAAGGTACTGATCACCGGGATGCAAGGAGGAAGACAGGGAATTAACTGGCTGTTAGTAATCCCTGGGCTTTACCTGTTGCTTGCTCTATAGATGGCAGCACAAGGAAACCAACTGGCTCCGTGAACTCAGTGCAAGGCAAATATGCAGCTCTGTCATTAACAGGTTCAGTGGAGGGAGTTGTTTTACCTGAGACAACAACCGCTTTCATTTTTAAAATGTGAGGGTTAGAAAAACAAACAAGAACCCAGGACTGAAAACAAGTAGCAGAAGTACTTTGAAATAAAGAGAGGTCCTATGTCATGCAGTGATAGTTTTCAGCTCATAAACAAACCGCAATCATTACCACATAAGTACAGATCAAGAGAAGAAAGTGACCTGAATAGATTTATTGACAGACTACAATATTTTGGGCAAATAGGGACTTGTAGTCTAGTCCCCAAACATTTCTGCAAAAAGGGATGGTGTGGCAAAATTTATCAAAACACCACATGTTCTAAAGTGCTTGGAATTTCCATTCGAAAAATGTGGGTAGTTAACAGCTCCTACGATCATCTCCTGTGTGTATCTATCCTGAAATCATTTGATTGCCTTGTGATAAAGCTTGGCTGTGCAATTTAAAACCAAAAATACACTCTCATTTAAAAAAAAAAAAAAAACACCTCTTTGTTTCCCCTTCCATAGGACACATTTGAGATGGAGCCTGGAGGGACCTTCATCTCTTGAACTCCCAGGGCTGCTATTTCTGAGCACTGATTTCCGACTTGGAATGTAGATCTTGACCTCCGTGCCCCCAGCCTACTGGTTTGCATAAACAAAAGAGCATCGCAAAGAAGTCAGAGCCGGATGTACCTACAGCAAATAAATCTCTTCCTTTCTGACAAACAGAGAATGAATTGACCTCTTGCACGTCATGTCTGGTTGTCTGACCAAAACTGTCAGTCACAACTTTCCCTCTGTAAGCCTGGTATGAAACAAGGGATAAAAGGGACATAAAAGTGACATCAGTAAGACTAAAACAATGAATGACAGGATTTCCTCTACCATCTCCATTACTAGGCTCCTGCAAATTTTCCAGGCACTGCTGGTGGTATCCCAGATAGTATCTGTGAGCATTTGATTAAATCAAAATGAACCAATAAACCGTTGCGTGTCACTCCCTCTCAGTGTCCTAGCTCCATTTTTGCATTCACTTTCTGGAAAGAGTCCAACAAAAAGTTCACCAGTGTGAACAATTTTGTTGTTGGAGTGAATTTTAAAGCAAACATCAAGAATTTCTGCAAAAAGGAAATCCACCACACTTGAGGGCTGGAAACATTTGTTACTGAAAACCAGGTGCTTTTTATGCTCAGGCCATAATATCCCTGGAAGACACCCTGTGACCCACACATCCAGTCAAACCTTTGCGGTTCTCCTCAGATTTCAAATGGTGAATCCTAGAAGCACAACACATAAGAGTCATACCTCGAATTACGACAGAAATTATTATATCATGAGTCATGGGAAATTAATCTGTCAGTACTGGACATTGCGCCCGGATAATTTGGCTATGTCTAGACTATGGGGCACTTGAACTCCATGGCAGGGCTCATCTCCTTTCTGGCCTTGTGGAGGTGGCTTTGCCCAGGTTGTTTGGCCGTGAAGAAAGGGGAAGGGGAATCGTCCATGTCCCAGCACAGATTTGGGGCTCAGAAGGAAGGTGCTTCTTGGTTCCATGCTGACTTTGTGAGAGAAAATGGGGTTGTGTTCACTGACTAGATTATTTAGTGCAAATCATTTGCTCAAGTTTGGCTAACAGAGGGACATACTGCAAAATGTGGCAGACAATTCCTGTCCAGGAAGATTTTCAGCCCTGGTCACACTGAGCCATATTTTCTGTCTTTCACCGGCTTGAAATCCTATTTCCTTGGATCCTTGATCCTTGATCCTATTGGATCTGCATATATTTTTGCCACCTAAAATCTGGACTCAGTAATCTCAGTAAGCTATATGTTTAATATCAGTCCTATACCTGATTTTGTTTATAGGGTCAATATATAGGGTAGCCGTTAATGAGAAGCATTGTCACACGGGTCATGAAATCACTGTGTGTGAAGAGCTAGAAGCCACATGTTATCCTGAAAACAAGTGCTATGCTTTGGATATTGGCCAGCTTAGGCGGTGAGAGGAAGGGCGAAGAGCCCCTCTCCCAGCACTGCCGGTAGTCTCCGAGATGCGGAAACACAGGACAACCTCCTCCCTGCAGACAAACCACAGGACCGGCCTTTCCCTGCCAAAGCCTCCTCCAGCCCTCACTGCTTGGGCCAGAAGAGAGGGTGGGGGGAGGCAGGCGTCGGATTGGCTTGGAAAAGTGGTATTGCATGTGCTTTTAATTGGGACACCGTTTCGAGAGCCTGAAGAATATGAGAACTCGGACAATCCGAGCCAACAGCATAACTATTCATTAACACCTTTGAGCTCACAAGTCACAGGGGATAGGGAAGCCTTGGGAGAGCACCACGTGTGCTCAGCCCGACTCTAAAGGAAGGGGCTGCCCGGTTTGGGGTGTTAATGGTGCACAGACGCGGGTGCACGCGCGGGCGGGCAGTCACAGGCAGATGGTGGAGGTGGCAGCATCTGCGTTTGCATTGACCGAGGCAGCAACTTCGTTTGGTGGTTAAACGTAGCCCCGGGAAGATGCGCGACCCCCGGACAGCGGGTGTGAAGCTGCCCTCGGAGCGGGGAAGCTGAGACAACGGCACAGCATGGCAGTGGCGTTTCTCCAAGATCTCTTCCCTCATCTCCTTTACACCAGCTTGTTCCAAGAGGGAGAAGCAGGGATGTCGGAGGAATGGAGCCTGGCTCCTGTGTTCTGGGCTCAGTTTTCACATCTGGGCTGACCTACTGCTTTGGGTGTAAATCCAGGCTAATCTTAGCCCTGTCAGTTAATGTGGGAATGATGCGTGGAATGCACATCTGTATCAATTCTGTTTTTTTTTTTTAAAGTCCTGTCAAATTCCAAGCTTGTGAAGAAATGGCATATAGGCAGAAAAGCTCAGCTATCATCAGTCAAAGCAAGGAGAGAGCTGGGATCCCGCTGGAGACTAAATTTTCTCCATTTTTCAGATGACAGCTCAGTGCATCTTGGAAAAGAGGGACCTTTGCTCAGAGCCCAGAGAGAAACTGGGAACCCCAACTTGAAGGTGCTCAGTTCACATCTGAAAACCTCTCTGTCCGTGTCTTGAAAGGACGTGCCCTTCTGTGCCAGAAGGATTGTTATTCATATTGGAAGTCCCAAAGGCAACAGGATAAGTTAATTCCTGATGACTTCAGCTGCTTTATATCGAAGAGGAATGAATGTAGCTCATGCGCTTTTTTTCATTCTTCCCATTCACCTTCTGTTTCCAAAGGGCCAGTGTTTTTCCTGGGGAAATACTGCATGCAAAGTAAAACAAAGCTGCATTCCCTGCAGTGTCTGGCATGGATCTCCAGGGAGTTTGAAAGGGGTGCAGGTTTCTGTTCAGCTTGTTCCAGAATATCCCTCCATTTCAGACCTGGAAGTATAAGGCCAGGCACGCTGAGAGGGGCTAATCTGAAGCAGACCTCGTTATTGCATCTAGATGACCCACAGGCTGCTTCTGAGTTTGTCCAAGGTGCCTCCTTTTCACTCACTTCCTCGCGTGCTAACTGGTCTCCCTCCTTCTGTATTCCAGCCCTTGCTGGGACTTGCCAAAATGGGGGGCGGAGGAAAAGAAAGGAAAAATGTAAAGGAATGGCAAATGCTCCACCCTAATTCCAGCTCAGCTATGTCATCAGTCTTCCATTTTTACATATCTTGAAAACAAAAATCTCCTCGACCATTAAGGAAGTTTCTGATGCAACACAGCAGTACACAGGTTGGATGAGAAACATGGCAAAGAAAGTCTCCCTGTTCCTCCATTTGATCAGATCAGTGCTCCCACAGAAACTTTCTCTGACAGCCTTCATGACCAAGAGAGAATTAAGAAATATTTTGTTTATGTTTTCGTTTACTTGGTTGTTTTTTAAAAGAAGAACAGCCTCTTGATAAGCTACCCCAGCGAACGCCCAATACAGGCCTCAGCTTTACCCCATCGGAAATACATGTGATTTGCACCCTCAAGCATTATGTATTTATCTACACAGCATGTAGATACACAATGCGTGTGGGAAGGGAAACACTGTTAGCCCTTTAAAAAAATAAATCAGCACAGACAGACCAACACGCAGGGTAGGGCTCAGAACCCCAAAAGTACTTAGATAAAATCAAAGGGAGGTAAGGAAGAAGTTTGCACCACTTTCTTGAGGGTGACACAGGTGAGACACAAATCCAAACTGCCTTGTGGTCCTTGAAATACATGTTGGTCTCCAGAACACTCGCTCTCTAGAATGAACTTCTTTGAAAAGATCCCTGAGAAGAGCAGCAGACTGTCACACAGGAGAGGCCTGCAGTTCTCTCATGTATCTTAGGATGCAGCTCAGCTAGTATCATATCACGCTGGCTAGAAATCACATTTGCCTGCTGAGTTCCCAAGATAAAGCAGCATATAATATCTCAGTAATTTTCCATCCATCCATTCAGTCTCATGCACTCAGCATTTACTATCAACTTTATTGTCTCTTCCAATGCAAACAGCTTTGCAGCGCAGGCTTTATCTTGGCTTCCTTATCTCCAGGCTTCCAGGCTGGGGGAGCCCTCTGGAAAAAGTGAGATTTTTCTCAAAAGAAACACGATTGCCAGCAGTTCACTTCAGATAGACTCTATTACTTCTCACTGTCGTAGTGGGGAGGGAATCACATTAGGAGTCTGTTTATTTAAGTGGAACAATTAAACCACTGGAGAAAAATCTGCTGCTAAAAGTGTGGAAGACTGACATGACTCAAACCAGCAGAAACCAAGGGAGCCTTGTGGCCCAACAGAACAAGCCATTTCCTGCATCGCCTGGTGTTTATCCTGCGTGGGACTTTCTACTAGGGCTTTCTGTCGATCAGATGCTCCTCTCCTGACTTGTGTTACACAAGTCAGCACCCAGAACACAGGAGACACCTTACGTTTCTTCCAGATAAAGGAGACTTCAGGGCAACACGGGCCAGGAAATATTTGTAGCTGCCCAGAAGGTGTAGGGAAAGAAAGCAGAGGATTCTCTGGACCTCTAATGGCAGTGAGGGCTCTGGAGAAGGCCACAGGCACTGCCACCCACTCCACTCTCAAAGCAAGGCTCCCTAGGCATAACCTGCATGTCACTGAGTTTGCGCTGCTCTGCATGCTGGAAATTGTATCAAGCACTCTGTCCACATGATTCAGTTTCTTTTAAAAGTCATTAAAAAGTATTCAGAGAGGCTGAAAGCAGTCTTGACATGAAAGAGGAAGTGTGGATTGAAATCCTAAATGTTTTCAATTCGCTAAGTCCACATTTGAAGCATGATTTAAACTGAGATATGTGTTGCCTAACTCAAATGCTTGTAGTGACAGTTACATTAACCTCTTTGGCACCAGAGAGTGGAGCACATCCCACTAATAGCAGCTCTAAACAGTGAAATACATGCCTGTTGAAAAGCTAACACGCAACTGGCATTATCTCTGTTTTGATCCACGCTCTGCCAAGATACTCTTTTTTTTTTTTAATGAAGGTTTAGTCAATTCTCAGTGTCTGAGCTCTAGCACTTGGCAAACTGCGTGTTGGCGAGAATACTTCTCTAAGCAGGACACATCTTGTTCACTGGAAAAGCTTAAAAACCAACACCTCGGGGTGCATTATTGCAGGAACTTCTCATCACAAAGGATCAGAGCTACCTGAAATAACAAGGTAAAAAGGGTGCGGGAAGGTAGAGAGCTTTTCTTCAGTTCTACCCTAGTGAACATATCTTCTCTGTAAAATAAAGATTGCTTACTAGCAGGCTAGACTTTACATTGCATCTCTGTTGCTCTGTTATCATCTAACATCTGTGATGCATCTAACAACTGAAATTCAGCCTGCTTTGAGGTGCAAGGGAAGCAAACCATCTGGTACAAGGTTGGAGGGGACTCTTTGTCCATGTCTTTATTTGGGAAGGCCATGATTAAGCAAAGTTTTAAGGCTGAGTACATCCTCAAGATCTAGAGCACAGCAGGACCTCTAGGATCAGACTCTGAGAACAGAGCTGCCCTGATACAATGCTGAGAGCTGCTATATAAGTATGTAATTTCCAGTGATTCACCCTTCCCACAGATTCTTTTCTGTGTCATGTTTCTATTAGTGTTATAAGCAATTTGTGGGTGAGATGGTGTTTTACCAGGGACAGTATCTGTGATTCAACACTCTCCCATCCTGGTAGTTTAAGAGCACATAAAAGGGATTTTTGGATACCAGGCGCATTTCATAGATCCTCCATATGTTAGATAGTGTGATTGTTGCGTTCTCACCTCCTCAACCCAAACCTTTTTCCTTATTTGTATCATGGTTCTGCCTAGAGCCTCCAACGGAAGCTCAGGCCATTGTCATTGTACCATGTGCTGCACACACATGTGACACTGATTAGGTCACAGCCTTCCAAGATCAGAGACCAGGCTAATACATATTTGCGAATACTTTTTTTTTGNGTGATTCAACACTCTCCCATCCTGGTAGTTTAAGAGCACATAAAAGGGATTTTTGGATACCAGGCGCATTTCATAGATCCTCCATATGTTAGATAGTGTGATTGTTGCGTTCTCACCTCCTCAACCCAAACCTTTTTCCTTATTTGTATCATGGTTCTGCCTAGAGCCTCCAACGGAAGCTCAGGCCATTGTCATTGTACCATGTGCTGCACACACATGTGACACTGATTAGGTCACAGCCTTCCAAGAGACCAGGCTAATACATATTTGCAAATACTTTTTTTTGAAGTGTCCCCACTGCTCGTCTCCCACACTCCCAAAACAAAACTACTAAGATTGCCCAAATGTGAGGCTCCCGGTGAAGCTGTTGCTCTGAGCAAGTACAGACAGACAGAGTGATTGCCATAGCAACAGAAGTTATGTGTGAAAACCCTGGGAACAGTTCCTCCTCCTCCTCCTCCTCCTTCTCCTCCTTCCATTCAGGTTCCTTTTCAGATTTCTCTCCTTTTTTTTTCAAGGTGCCAGTATCAATTCACTCCTCGAGCTAAACACCTAGGGAGATGCTTTGAAAACAGCCCTTCGGGTTACGATAGCGTGCCACCAATTACCACAGTGGCGGTCAACTTTGTGGAGCACCATATTGGAAAAATATATCCTGCTGGGTCCAGGGAAAGTCTTAACAAGGCTAATTGAAAGAGGGCAGAGAGTGGGAGGGTTGCGACCTTCATTTAGGACCTCAGAGGTATATTCCAAATTCGTTCCTGATCAAGTCTGCATTAAGCTATTTATTTTTTGAGGCGCTAAGTCAACAGATGTGCATCAAAACAAATTAAAATCATTTAACATCAAGCTGCTAATGGTTAGAACCACACAAAATAATGCATATTATTAACCTCATAATAAGGAGCTCATTAAAATGTGAATTACTAATTAGGTTGCTTAGGAATTCCATTAAGAGAAACACAAGCAATAACAAGAAGAAAATCCTGAAAATATGCCAATTATTGTGTATAAAATACTGTGATGACCAATGGCCAGAGAGAGGTGCACAGCTTGCATAAATTGGCAGAACTGTCAAAGGCTTCAACACAATGCAACTCGTTTTAGTCAGAAAAGGATCAAGATCAACTATCTCATTGACTCAACTTGAAGTTCAGAGGAGGAACGGTATTTGCAGAGAATTGCTGAAGTTTCGTCAGTGTTCAAGCCTAGGGATACCAGTGTGATTGGCAGGGATAGCAGTTCAGGTTAGGCCTTGTGAAACACTGAACTTCACTTGACAACCAGTGTTACTCTCAGCTGGGCAGTTCTCTGTAGCACAATCTATGGAAGACTGTGGGGCCAAAGAACAGATATGGATCTAGATATGCTCCAGATTATCGAGGAGCAGCTCCCATACAGCCCAGCTGTGCTGTCCTGTTAAAGCAATCCAAAATCTCCTGTGCAGTTCCAAGAGTAGTGGCACATCAGGATGTAACCTGCTGTGTATCACTGCAGTGTTAAGCCGTGCGGCCTCGCTCCATGGCAACCTGCCACGAAAGGCTAATTCACTGCTTTGAAATGTCTCACAGCTGGAGACGGNCTATGGAAGACTGTGGGGCCAAAGAACAGATATGGATCTAGATATGCTCCAGATTATCGAGGAGCAGCTCCCATACAGCCCAGCTGTGCTGTCCTGTTAAAGCAATCCAAAATCTCCTGTGCAGTTCCAAGAGTAGTGGCACATCAGGATGTAACCTGCTGTGTATCACCGCAGTGTTAAGCCGTGCGGCCTCGCACCATGGCAACCTGCCACGAAAGGGGAATTCACTGCTCTGGAATGTCTCTCACAGCTGGAGACGGCCCCCAGTGCAACCCCCCTGCACACGCAGGGCCACCTAGAGCACGTGGCACAGGGCTGCATCCAAGCGGGTCTTGAAGATCTCCAGAGAAGGAGACTCCACAACCTCTCTGGGCAGCCTGTTCCAGTGCTCTGTCGCCCTCACCGTCAAGAAGTTCTTCCTTAAGTTCCCGTGGAACTTTTTATGCTTCAATTTGTGGCCATTTCCTCTGGTTCTGTCAGTGACCACCAGTGAAAAGAGGCCAGCCCCATCTTCCTCATTGCCTCCCTTGAGGCACTTATAGACACTGCTCAGGTCCCCTCTCAGCCTTCTCTTCTCCAGGCTGAACAGACCCAGCTCCCTCAGCCTCTCCTCATAGGGCAGATGTTCCAGGCCCCTGATCATCCTCGTGGCCCTGCGCTGGACTCTCTCCAGCAGCTCCACATCCCTCTTGTACTGTGGGGCCCAGAACTGGACACAGTGCTCCAGATGTGGCCTCACCAGGGCTGAGTAGAGGGGCAGGATCACCTCCCTCGACCTGCTGGAGACGCTCCTCTTAATGCACCCCAGGATGCCATTGGCCTTCTTGGCCACGAGGGCACCCTGCTGCCCCATGGTCAACCTGTCGTCCACCATGACGCCCAGGTCCTTCTCTGCAGAGCTGCTCTCCAGCAGGTCAGTCCCCAGCCTGTACTGGTGTCGGGGGTTGTTTCTGCCCAGGTGCAGGACCGTGCACTTGGCCTTGTTGAACTTCCTGAGGTTTCTCTCTGCCCAGTCGTCCAGTCTGTCCAGGTCCCTCTGGATGGCAGCGCAGCCCTCTGGGGTGTCAGCTGCTCCTCCCAGCTTCGTATCATCTGCAAATTTGCTGAGAGAGCACTCTGTGCCTTCATCCAGGTCATGGGAGTTCCTTGTATCCATCCCAAAGATACCCCACCAAACTGTATCCACAGTGGGAGAGCACACGTCGGAGATGAAGGCTCCCACATCCTCAAAGGTCCATAGTCTTGGAGAGGCCTCCCACAATGTACCAGAGGGGACAGCAAGGTGTAGGAGTGAGGGAGAGACTGCACAAGGGACCACCGGTACCTGCCTATTTTGGAGAAATACAAACCTCTACCAACACAGTGACCAGCTAGAGAAGTACTTTACATGGAGATACGAGAGCAGTATGAGTGTACTTTTTGATATAGTTACACTGACCCTTCAAGGGGATGAATTATGTCAGCATATAAGTAATATCCTTATACAACCAAAGGTGAACATTTGAAAGCCATTTAATAGGCAGAACTCTACTTTGAACAGCCAGCAAATCAGGATCATTTCATTCAAAAAAAATCACAACTGCAAGAATATTAAATCAATTGGGTCATATGTTTACAGTGAGTAATTTAAGCAGCCACAGTTTTGAGGCCAAAAAGATTTGTTTAAATGCTTTTAATTTAGCTCTGTCTTCATACACACTAAATAATAAACTATGTCCTTATATTCCACTGGCTGTTTAGAAACTCAGTCCTTTCCTCCGTGACTTTGTAAAGGATGTATGCCTTAACGACTGAGTGAGAAGACTCATCCTCTTCCCTTTCATCTTCCCAAAGATGTTAACTTTAATCCATATGCTTTAAAGAGGACAGAAACTGAGATAAAGTATGTGACCTTACTAACATTGTTCAGGAAAGTATTAAACAGATATTAAGTATATTTTGAAGTAGAACTGAACTGCATTCCTAGCTGGTATGGACTGACATATTTCAAGTGATATATTGGAGCTATGCCAATTTACATCAGCTGGCCACGACGTAAGATGTTGAAACCAATTGGAAATATACTCGTTTGATAGTTAAAAGCAGCATATGGGAGCTGCATACATTCCAGGAATATATTCCTGGATAGGATATTTAGAAAACATGATATATCTTACTATAATGTGGAAGGCAGTGTATTCATTTGAATCGGTATCTGACATAGAGTAACTATAATTTAAATCTTGCTGCTCCGTCCTTGTCCTTTACTTTTTGCACTTGCTTTTATGATGTTTTCAGGGCAAATGAGTAGAATGTGAATGATATATTGTCACGTGTATGTTTTTAGGAAACAAATTTTAATTTTTTAAATCAAAAGCGCTCCAACTAGCAGTACTTTCTTTTTGCAAATCAAGTGCTAACTATTCATAAAGAATCTATAAAAATGTAGAGATCTTCCTCAGGTGAGCTAACAAATTCGAAGAAATAGGTATTCCGTCATCACAGAAGTTATGCTTGTCAAATAGCTTTTTACTGCAGATTATCCTATCTACCTGTGTGTCAAGTACCAAAAGTGTTAAGTCCCTCCTGATTCAGTAAAGTAACCTCATTAAGGCATAAAAATAACCTTGAGAACTTTGCACAGCCAGTTTGTCTTGCCTTTAAAAGCAAGAGTTGCTTCCATGAGAGTTTGATCTGCAGTTTTGTTGATGATCAGATACATCAGTGGCAATCTCTGTAGAACAAGCGGTATGCTAGATGACACAGACAGCCATGGGAAAAGCATCTGTTTCCTCACTGTTTCTTGGCAGCAGGTTTAAGAGCACAGAGTGCATTTTGTAGTGATTCAGTATTTGGCTACTTTAAAAAAATCAATATTTCCAAATCTATTTCCCTTACATCTTTCTACTTCTTTATTGTAGCTGCAGAGAGCCTTACTGTAATGACTGGCGTCATCTCTAAGTGCAAGGTAAACTGTGATTTTTTGCTAGAAAATATGAACCTGTTCTTTTTACAGAGTCTGTGAAGCAGGATTAAGCTAGTAACACTGATAAATTCAGATGGAGCTTAAAGTTGAAAGCTATTATGTCAATGGAGGTCTCTCCAGTGAAAGGAGTTCGGTGTCTTACCTGGCTTCCCCAGCTTGACTGAAAGCCATGTGTTTTGTCACACTCAGCATCCCTACTCAACAAGCTCATCATAAAATTGATCTGAAGCTCCTCACAAAATTGACCTAAAACCCATGAATTTTGCTATGTGCCATATCACCTAGAGCTGTTAGAAAGCAAAATATACAACTTTAAATTGAATGAGGTGCATCAGTAACATTATCAAGGAACTGCTTGTTTACGAAGCATGGAGACCTCCTCTTTCATGTCATTTGTTAAAATAAATTCTTTCATATGAAGTGTGGGCAAACAAATAACCTGTACCTGAAATTTTAAACTTTAACTTTAGGCTTCTCTTTGCAGACTTGAAAGCTGTTTATGACATTGTGGAATGATTTGAATGGAAGGACCTTGGTTACCTTCAGAGCATTTCCTTTCAATTGCATGAATTTGTGATCCTCAAGAGTGCCAAAAGCTTCTGTTCCTCAGCAGAGATACTGTTCTTGCCCATGGTTAGTAGATGCTGACTGCTGGGTGGAGAGAGCAAGTGCTGCTTCTCTTCCCTGACCAAGAGCTTGACTTACTTAGAGGCCTGAGGCAGACTGGGACACCACACAGAGCAGTGGGCAAGAGGGGTTTGCTCATGGTCAGCTCCTCAATGGGTACAAGGCAGTTCTGTGAATCCTCTCCTGCAACCTTGACATGTTTTTTCCCTTAACAGATTGTCACCCCGTGAGAAGTTTCTAATGAGAAGGGTTAAAAGCTTTGCCTGGTTGGCGATAACCAGATATTCCTCGTGCTTTTAGAATGACTGAGGATGGGCCAAGGGCAGAATTGCCCTGCTGAGTTGTCTCTTCAAAGACTAAGGTGCCTAACATAGATTAGACTCCTGACTTTCAGCCATCTGAGATAGCTTGAGGTGAATTAAGGTCTGCATGAGGCCCCGAGTGTCCTCAGTGACTTTGGAGAAAAAGGTAAAGAAATCCAGTCCTGGGACAACAGGGTCTGCTTGCTGCCATCACAACAGCACTGACTCAGGCTAATAGGAGCACCATGCTCAGCCTTACGCGGGTAAAAAAGATTAAAGTTAAAGGCAAATCATATGCATTTTGTACAACAAAATGAGTGCTGTATACCATTGTGTTTTGATTTCCTCAGGAAAGCTAAGACAATTAAAGGCAGGAAGGAAGATTATAAATTTGACAGAAGACAAGGGGATAACAGCTCACCTGAATAGGAAACTTTAAATAGCCTGCCATTGACTCACCACGGCTTGGAAAACACTATACCTTAAACTTTTACTCTTGCTTGTAAAATGTTAAATGGGTATTATACTGTGAATTAAAATAGATTTTCATGATAATTTGTGCCTGGTCTGATCAAATACTCACATTAATTTTGTACATACATGCTGCCAATTCATGGCATAAGCATACAGTGAATAATAACTAGTTCCAGGAGCCCTTCCCTGAAACGGAACAGTCGGGCTACAACCTTGCCATCACAATAAATTTCCCTTGCAAGACTCAACCTCTCTGTAAAACATCCAGCCTCTTATTCCTTGCCCACACCCAAACATATATAGATGCTTATTTAAATCAGGCTCACTCATCTAGTCTCTAGTTTGTTTGCTATATATTATTCTCCTTTTCTGTATTTGTCCTGCCTTGTATAAGAGAATAGAGTGGGGCAGATATCAAACTGAAATAAATGTAAGTAAGAATGAAGCTTATTTTAGCAGAATTCTCAGTGGAGAGGATTCCTACTTCTTTATATGAAACAAGTCCTCTCCCATCTCTCCTTTTTATTTTTAAGATAAAATCAGAGAAAAGTAAAGAAAAGTGGTATTATCCTTATCTCCTGATAAGGAACTAATGGACATAAGGGCAGGAGAATTAAGTAATTCAGGCTCAGGAAGTCTGGACTAGAATTGAGAACTGACCCTAGACTTCTCACTCTACTGTTTTAACCACAAAACTGTACTTCCTCTCATTTAACAAACCGAACTTGAGTGCAATTTGAAGATTAGACAGTGTAACATTTCCTTTAAAATATAATATTCATTTTTGGGTCCTTGATTACTAGCTCCAGACCTAAGAATTGTTCACATATCTGAATAATCCATTTGGAACAGAGAGAACCAACAATTGTTTCTCTGAAACAATACTTATGTAAGCACTATATTGTCCAGCCATAATATTAATTCTGTAACCTTCGGGTACCTGTTAAAATAACTCGTAGTTACTATATATGTATAACCTTTCCCTTTTAACCGTGCTCAAATTGCAGCTAATTCATAGCCAGTATTTCAGCAAGATGGTGCCTTACTGTGGCTTCTGAGCAGCCACAACAGACTTCTGAAGTTGGTACAGTAACCAGAGATGAGCAGATCCCAAATATTTTAACAGGCATAGCCCCATAAAACATCAAGTTAGGAACTTGTCAGCCCACAGACACCCATGACTTCAGCGGCTGCTTCAACCTGTCTCTAAGCAGCAACCCACATGAGTCAAGTCGTGGGAGTGAATTTCTCATTCCCTTCCTGCAGCACTTCCGTTAGCATTGCTACAACCACTGTTACGGGCACCCAAGTGATGCTGTACGATTATAATGTGCTGTCACCCTCCCAACACGTAGGAGGATTTCATGCTCTTAGATTACATGTAACAAAAGGCTTTCCTCCAAGAAGAACTGCCAGGATTCCTTAGTCCCCTGTGAGCCACGCACCTTGAGTGAAGAGGTGAAGAGACTGCCACTTTCTGATGAAAACCAGATAAGAACAAGGTGCGTCTGCACTGGGTGCAAACTCAAGAGCAGGGGGCCTGTTGCAGACACATCCTGCCGTTGGCTCGTGAAAGCCCCGCTTTTATAAAGACGCAGAGATAATGAATGCTAAGGCAAAGAAGAGCATGGCACACTGGCTAGCTGAGCCGTGTGCATTTTGTGCTCTTTGGATCGTAGCCCGCACGGTGAATCCCAGCTGGAAGTTGGTGGGCAGTCAGCACATTGATACAGGGACACTGGTGGAACGTGTGGTCAAACTGCTATGTAAGGGGACGGCTGAGTTTCCCAACAGGTCATTGCACCTTTTGATAGATGCGGCAGTGCAAGACGACAAAAGAAATTAGAGTTGAAGCACAGCATTAATCTCCTGTCTGTAATGAGAGCCTAGATGAGGCTGGGAACCAACAAAATGAGTCCTTGGATCCTGGCAGTGCAGGGCAGCTTTCTCCCTGTTTCCACAATGGAGAATCACGGTGCTGCCACGGGAATACCTAGGAGGAGGAGAAATTTCTTTCTCTCCTGTCCCATGTTGACTGTCCTCCAAGGAATAAATGACTTCTGCAAAGGACATCTGCAATTCTTGTGCTTGGATTGTGCTTCTCCTTGTGACAGTTTCTGTCCCTTTCCATGCCTAGCGCAAAGGTTTGTCTTGTCCCATCCCCATCTGTGTACACCTGCCTGATCCAACCCCTAAAAGTGGGATTTTCCACCACTTTCTGCAGCAGCTTTCCTTCCGCTCACCATCACACTCTTCCTGGCATTTAAGCTCTGTTGATTTTATTTCATTTTCACCCCTACTGGCCCAAGCAACTTTGATGATTTTTATCTGTAATTATGTTGTGAACTCAGAGACCATCAACTAGTCATTTCATCTGAGTGGAGAATCAAGACAGGATTATAAAGTGGATTATATGGTTTATATTCTTCCAGATAGTGGACACTTCCAAGCCAAACTTGCTAGAGGCCTAGTCAAGTCATCAGATTATAACTCTCTTTCCTAAGATTTGAATATAGTTCTGTATTTGCAGCCCTACGATTGTAAACTAATGAGCCTTGCTTCTCCCTCCCACTCAACAGCATTCTTTCATTGGAAGGTTTGTCTCTATATCTGGCTGTACCCTCCTTTTATCCCAAGCTATACTTGTGTTTATTTCCTTTGATCTTGCTAGTAAATAGGTCATTCCTTCCACGCAGTTGTCTGTACCAGGTAATCTATAGCATTACCCATTTGCCTCCACACTTCTTTCTAGACCCTGCCCCAAGTGGAGTCAGCACTTCAAAAGTGAATGTATTTTTTTAATTAATTGTCAGTTGTAGTTTTCCATCAATATTTGCATTCGGGGGCCTTTTCTGAATTACTGCTCTCCATTGCCTCTGGCTTACTGTTTTGACCTCTCTTCAGTGAGAGTTGTTATCCTGTGGATAACAACTGCACTAAGGTTTGTTCAATTTCTTTCTATTCCCACTTTATCCCTCTCTTCATTTATTGAAATCCCTTTAGGATGGCGGTTCTAATAAAGTATTTGCAATTCTCACTCCAGCTGGGTGTTATCTTTGAATTTGACTGATACTTTTTTTCTATTTTTTTCCCCTGTGCTGCTACAGATGAATATAATGTCCAACCCAGATGTCCCTGAGGAACACAGCTGAACATGGCAATATTTAGAAGCATACTTCACTTTCTATTGTAGGGGCAACTTTTAATCTCTTTCATTGTTTTTCTCCTGTATCCACCCTACATCTTTCTTTTTTCAATATGGTCCAAGCCCAACCACTGTGAAAGTCAGCTGAGTCTGAATTTTTTGGGGATGGATCAGGGTCTACAGGAATATGATGTCTTAGAAAACTGGGTAAAATTAGTTACTGAAATGAAGATATTTAATATCCACTGTAGGACTTCTCTGTATAACCAGTTGTCTTCTCAATGAGTAAGACTCTTAAGAGCAAATTTACTGAGAGACTCAAGGGACTATAGGTCCCTTCTGCTCTCACCAGCGTCACCCACTGGGGTGTATATTCTATCCCACATGATGACAAAGCAGATGCTTATTCTGCCTTCCCTCCACCCTTAACACACACTCCTTGCAGTTTTCCTTCTCCAATCAACACTAGGGGTGTCATCCAGCTGCACAGTCCTTCATCAGTTGGATGCAACTGCTCTTCTTAATGTGATCTGTCTTTGCGTGTAATGCATTTCTATCTTGTTCCTCCTGCAGAACATCTACTAATAGTTTCTGATTATTAGAGACCAAGTTTCACCTGGAAAGGATGCTAAGTTAATTGATCTGTAATTCGCCTTTTGGAAAAGAAGCATGATGTTCTCCCTTCGCTAGTCATGAGGGACTTCCTCAATTCTTCAGGAGCAGTTGAATATAATGGATAATGGGCCTAAGAGTTTTTCAGCTAATTCCTATAATACCCTTGGGTATATGCCATCTGGCCCTCTGTGCTGATTTGAATGCATTTCTCTCTTAATATTTCTTTGCTCTTTCTTTAATGATTTTGCTAACTTTGAGGCCTCAGCTTCTTTGCTTTTGTTTCATTGCTCATTACACATATTCTTTTTAAAGGAAAAGAGAAGTGAATAATTTGATAAATTCTTCAGCCACTTCCTGCTTCAGTCATGACAGAAATTAAATCATTTTTAAAATACACATTTCGTCAAGAAGAATTTACTCTAAGAACTCTGGGCTGTCAACCATTATCTTTCACCCTGTCCAAGCAAGGCTGCATCTACAGAACATTTTCTGCTACTAGAAAGGACCCATGCAAGAGAATTTTCTGTTAGTGCTTCTAAGATACTACATATAAGTCTTATCTACTCTTAATATTGCAGGGAATTTTCCCCTCTTCCTACTTTCTCTCTCTGCACATACATTTCTCGGAGCCTGCCTACATCCTTCAGATACATGTAGACTCATGTCTGCTATTTTATCTTCTCCAGCTTACATCTAAGCATCAGTTAATCTTCATAAATCAGTCCCACACAAAGTAATCTGATCATGTTGTTGGTCTTCTTCTTTGAGGCGTCTGATTTTACAGGGATTGGTAATAGGATGCTGAAAAACAATAACAGATACCTTAGCTGTATCTAACCCAGGTTGGTTGGTGTGATGCCCACTGAGACTGGCACAGGCCTTGATGGCAGACCAGCCATCAAAAGTCAAATGTAAAATTTTCCTCCTGTTTCACTTCCACACTTCCGTACATGGCTGCTTCTGAGTGTCCTTCAGGGTTAGTTTTTCCTGAGTTCCAGGTTCCAGTAGCCCATATTATTTCAGTTTCATTACGTTGCTTCCGGGCCTTATTGCTGATCTGTGTAGATGCCACAGGGTAATTTCTCTGTTCAAAAACTTTCAGCATTCCTCCTAGTTCAACATCATTGTCACCTTTCTGTCCTGTGTACTTCCCCTGCTTATTCATTTGTGATTTGCTTTCACTTTTCTTCCCCTTCCCCTATGCTCTTCTCAGAATATCTTTTCCTTTAAAAAGTCTACTGCATGATTTCCTTTTCCTTTCTTAAAAAAAAAAATCTCTTTTTTTCCTGCATGTGTTAGAGACAATAGGTTTAAGCTGGGCTACATCTAACAAACAGATTCTTTGAAATGGATCTAGAAAATAATGCATCTACCGAAATGCTAAAAGATACAGTAACAGGGTAAGTAAAATTCATTAGCTGAAACAGAAATCTGGCAGCACGTCTACCAGGCCATGCTCCTATGATGGTTTCAGTTGTGCTGTTGGATCGGTCCGTGCACAATGTGCAGAAGTGGAGGGGAACAGTCTCCTTATTTGCTGCTTTCATGGGGGGCGAGATGGAGAAGCTGCTTTTCCAGCTCAGGTCAGGCTGGCCGAAAGGGCTCTCCTGGAGCTGTTCTGTTCCCAGTTTCCTCAGCTCCTGTGTTGCTGAGCAGGCAAGGAGCAGATCAGGCCACCCTCCTGAATCCTGGCTGCTTTGGTGCATTGGTGCTGTCTGTTCAGGGTATTCTCAGGGCTGCTCTCAAGACCAGGCTGGTTTCGCTTCTGCATTGCCAGATCCTGAGCGCAGCCGGAGAGTGCCCTAGAGGAGGCTGCAAGGTCCCACATACCTGTGCAACCCCGGTTGCTGTCAAATACACTCGCACAGGGAACCCCCAAACCTTCTGTGAGACATTTGTGAGGTGACCCTTGGGTGCCAGGCAGCTTGGATGTCCTTCAGGCCTCTCCAGAGGGCTTTCAGTGCGGGACAACCTTTAAGCTCAGCATATGTGGCTGTCTTCCTTTCCTCTGACTTCGGAGAACTCTCATGTCATGGTCTCCCCTATCCATCACCCCCTGCCCCTGCAGCCTTCTAGTGATACAGGCTGTGCCTGTCAAAATACTGGATGGGAAGCAGAAACCAAGCGAAAGCTTCCCCGAGCCTCCAGGCTCCAGAGAACTGACCACATTTCTTCTGAAAAATCAAAGAATTACGGAGACAATAAACAAAGGGCAGCATTAAAACGTTTGTTTGCAGGGAAACATGAAGATTTCGGTGATATTTTATTCCCCTGCAGGAGGAGGGATTAAGAGTGTTACAGTGCAAGTTTACAAACCCCGGAGAGAGTATCCAACGGAAATCTTTGGCAATCCCCTTCCCTTTCTCTTATGGGTCTCACCCTGAGTTCTGGTAACACTTAGAGCAAAACCACCAGCTCTTGCTGATCTTAATATATTCTCTACTGTGCCCTGAACCCAAATGAAATATCAAAG
This sequence comes from Crypturellus undulatus, assembly GCA_013389825.1. Taxonomy (NCBI): domain Eukaryota; kingdom Metazoa; phylum Chordata; class Aves; order Tinamiformes; family Tinamidae; genus Crypturellus; species Crypturellus undulatus. The sequence continues at coordinate 66,162 of VWPW01001166.1, read as the reverse complement.
ATCTGGTTAGAGCACTTGCAAGTAAAAATAGCTTTAAAAGCAATGTATTTAAGGCCCTGAATGATATCTCCAAAATAATTAATCCTAAACCCATGAGAGGGGAATGATGTTGTTTGTTAAAGGCATGTGTATTGTGCTGCTAGTAGGCAGTACTGACACATAAGAGCAATGAGTGATACTAGGAAATGAAAGGAAGAATCAATTATAAGAAAAGTAACATGGACTTCACTGTACTGTATTGCGGAAGAGGAGGAAAATGTGTTAAGAGGAAGACCAGTTCCAGGTTGCCTTTATTTTGTCTTCCAGTCTGATTCTTCTGTTCCCTTCTTAGAAATTTATATATAAAAGTATACTTCTTGGTACATGGCTACATTCTTGGTACATGGTACATCCTGATACATCCACAATTTAGGAGAGCATGGCTCTCTCCCACAGTATAGTGCTACAATTTATTTATTGCTGCCAGCTCTCTGTGACTTTTGCCCATTTTTGAAGTATGAAAAACAAGACCATGAAAGCATCACGAACATCCTTTATTCTCTTTATGTCATACTTTTATCTCTGTATGTGCTTTGAACCAAGCAGGATGCTTTTGATGCTCTATACTATAGACGTCTGTCTTGAATTCCTCAGCTTCCTGTTTTAGTAATCTCCATCTTCTATTAACAAGGAAAAAGCAGGTTTGCAGTTATTATTCCTTTGTGCATTTTTGTCTGAGCTTCCTGACTGAGCTTCAGAAACCCAGACAAGGACGGCTCATGCAAATGCAATACTGTTGCTGCTAGGAGGAATTTTCTGAAAGAGAAGAGTGCAAGTCAGCCAGCTCTATCAGATGGTTTGTATCCCCGTGTTTTAACAAATGGTTTCCAAATATAACATTTCTACTTAGTCTTTCTCAAATATAATCCAGGGATACCTAGTATTCCCAAACTCTTACCTGTCTTGGCAGGCAGATGAAGTGTCTTGGATTGTGAAGGATGCTCTCTTTTTTGTAGGATCTGAAGAAGTTGGAAAGTTTACTTGATTTTAAGTAGGCAGGAATCCTTCAATGCTGCTGCACAGAGAAACCTGCTGAAGTTAACATAGTGTTATGAGGCTGATAAGGAACATGAACATGGCCACATGGAAAAGATGCAGATTTCAAGACAACATTTGTGAGCAATGCAACACAGAGTCCCACTAGTTGAACCAGAGAAAAGGAGAATAGTGGGTCAAAAATGCCCAAATACAAAGGGACAAAGGCTAGAGGGTGTGAAAAAGAACAAACCTATGCTATACAGCTCTCATAACAAGAGGGCTTGCTGCATTTATTTAAGCAGTATGAACAAGATAAAAAGAACTTGTTGATGTTGGATGCTCAAGCAGAGTTTAAGACGTCCCTGACTCACAGCTCACAAGCTGGGACTCGTTTTGCGAGTTCAGTCTGTGTTCAGATAGGATCAGGGAATGTCTCTGGGCTGGATTGCGAAGGAAGCAGAGTCTTGCCAAATATGCTCTGCCCACAGCACCGTCCAGACCCGTCAGATGATATTTCTTCTAATTTTATTAATGTATGCTTGGCCGTGATTCCATGCTACCTGGGGCTACAGCTGTAATAAAAACACAGCACACATGCTGTGGGTGGGTGCATGCAGCTGGTGGGAGTTGAGGCATGTGAAAGACAGAAAACACAACCATTTTAACTAGCGCAGAAATCAAGAAATGCCTTTCTGATTTGCTGCCTTCTCTGTCTGCCTCGGTGGCATATCTTCACCCATAGTCCTGCCACTTGCCAGAGCAGATCACGCGGGTTTCCTCTACACGCAGGTTGCTCCGTAGCCTGAGCAATGCTTGAATTCTCAGGCAGAAGTGGGTTTTTGTGCCACATACATCTTGAGTTCAAGGGTGGCTCCAATGCTTGGACCATCCCATGTGCCCCTACCCTGTGGGTTGCACTGGTGCATGGGATGGTGCTGATTTGATCCCTACTGGAGAATGGCACCATAGGCCACTGTCCTAACAGTTTTGTAGTACCTCAGCTACAGGGAAGGAGTGAAAAAGTCCTCACGAGATATTATTGGAGAACCCTCTCATTAAGTTCTTTGAGGGAGGTGGGTAAGTTTCAAACTTCTGACATTAGAAAGGATCCTTTCTCCCAAGCTCCCAGTAAGCATTGGAGATATCTACTCCTATTACAATGAGCATTGGAGTCTAATAATCTACATTTGTCACACATAGCACATCTGTTGTTGCTGGCTTGGAACAATATGATTGCATTGACCGGTATCTGTGTTGGCTGACGTTTAGCAACTCCACCTGCTGAGGCCCAACCCTCCAGGATGGTGTGCAAGTAAGGGTGATACAAGAAGCAGAAAATGTTCTTCTTCTGACTTATTTCACACAGTTGGTATCAGGTAATGATTGCTTTTTTCTTTTTTTTTTTTCCAGTGGTTTGTGCTGTGCTTTGTCTCCAGTGTCTTACAGACGTTTGCCCAAGAAATGCGCTGTCATATCAGAAGGAGTTTCTTTTCCTAACTCTCCCTGGGAGAACCCCCACCCTTCAGTAGGAAAAATACAGTGGGTTCTACGGCTTAAAATTTATGGAGCTTGCTTTAAAAGCCAGGAGTTCTCCTGGTCTCAAGGGAAGGGAAATGACCCCTGGCTTATTTTGCAGTCACTCCTTTTCAGAGAAGGAAGTGCTAATAAGAGCTCACTTGAGACACAACAGTACAAGGCAAACGAAGGCCAAAAAGCAACAGCGCAATTGCTGTGACTGGGAATAAAGAGGAGCCAAGGAGAACACGTGAGATGTTTCCTTGCAAGTGGTGCTTTGCAAGCGATACAAATCCGCAGTCATTCTAATGGCTGAGGCGGGAGCTACTGAGCATCTGTAACTGCCCATGGGGTTTGCCTCCCCTCTCAAACCACTTCAGCCAGAGAGCACAGCACGAGCCAGATCATGAGGAAGACTCCGCAGTTGCAGGGGGAGAGGAGGTAGAAGGGAGCAGCAGGAAGAACAAAAGCACAAAAACGACCGCAGGTATTGATAAGAGTTAGATGTGGAGAGGGAGCTCACCCAGCCGTATGTTGCACACCCAGCAGATACGTGGAGCGTGCAGTCAGCTTGAGAACACTTTGTAAACCCAGGCACACGAACCAAGGCAGAGCTCAGAGGAAATCTAAGGTGAGATTTCAAAGAACAACATCCTCAGGCACATACTTCCCCCACCCTGTCTCCCTAATTCTGAAGGCCCTCCTGCAGATATCCATATCTGCTTAATGTCTTTCCCCCTGAGGTTCCTGTCTTTCCTCAGAGATTCAGATTAGTCTCCCAGCAGTCACTCCTTCACTGAGGTTAAACGGATCCTCTCCCAACAAACCCTTTCCTAAAATGAAATTATGCAGGCACTTGACTAGAGCATTTGCTCCTGGTCCCAAGACAGATCCAACATCCCTGTTAGCCCAAGGAGAAGGGGTTCAAGGGCCCTGTGAGGCACAGCAGATCACTGCCACCGCACCTGGACCCCTGCCCCTTGTGGCTAGGCTCCCTGTAAGGTGGCCCAATATCTGTGGTGGCCTCTCTGCTGGGAAACAGGGGAGAAGAACATAACCCTTTCCTCATCCTCTCCAGATGGGATCTGCACACCTGCACACCAGGCCTGAGGAAAGGCAAGGTGCCCCTTGCAAACATCCAAACAGTGGCCATAATCCGGACCTTGCATGACACTGCACACACACAGCAGCACGGATCCAATGGTTGATGCAGCTTAAGGACAGAAGAGCCCATTAGATCATCTTACTTGATTTGCAAATCACAGACCATCAGATTTCACATGAATATTGGGTCCAATTACTTAGTCCTCTCAAGATCATGGCATCCTGGTCAGGCAGTCCTCTCCAGATGCCTCTTCCATTGCACAGAGCAGATTTGATGCGCTCTGCCTCTGGGATGCCAGCAAGCAACCTGCAACTTGCCAGCTGCTCTCTCCCATGGAAGCAACCACCAGTGATCAGCACTGATGTCCTGACCAAAATCTCCCAATTAGGTTGGAAATGAGAAATATTCTGGAGATAATGGGTAAGGTAACCAGATTCAAGGTCCATGCTGTCTGATCTGAGAAAAAGTTGAATTTTGACCTCAAACCCAGAAATCACTTTGACCCTCATCAAGTGAGAGTCAAGAGGCAAAGGGGACATGGCTACACCACCATGCACAATTGCATGCGCTTCTGCTTAAACTTTTGTTAAAACATGATCCACCACACTTCTCATCAGGATTTGGCAATTCTATGCAGAATTAAAGCTCAGAGTGATGGTGTGTAAAATACTGATTAGTAGCTGTTAATAGTTCTCAGACAGCTTTCAAAGTGAATGTTAGGTAATTTCTAAATAAAAGACTTGAGGTACACAAAAATCCTTTTGTGTTCCTCATTTCTTTTGCCTTTTCTTGCTGTTGCATACTACAAAGTTTCAGATGAGAGTTTATGTATATGTATATGGTTATGTGTACATCCCTTCAGATCTTTCAGAGATCATACCTGCAGTGACCTCCTCTTTAAAGGATGAATGAATGGCAGTATTTCAGCTTCCCCTAACACATCACAGCAAACGATCCTTCCTTTGCCACAAATGTTGTCCGCTTATCCCTTGGCGCCTGGGGAAGGCCAATGCTGACTTTCACAGGGGCATGTGCAGTGACACCCGCCTGTCTTGGGAGGCAGGTTGACCAAACTGAGCCCACAAGGCAGACCTGCTAATGCACAATTCTGTCGCTGCATCTTAATTTGCTGAGTGTGACCGAGTGCAACCTGCCAGCTCAAATGCCTACGCAAAAGCTCTGTTTTGTGGAAATGACACCTGAGCATTTCCAGTAAGTGCTACATCCTTTCACTGGCTGCTTCTGGGAACTCCTAGCTGAATCACCCGGCCCTCTGCGTATGTACGCACACATCCTACTGTTCATCTCTGGAGAAATCAATTCATATGTGCCCTGTCAAAGTATGTGGGGTACACAGACAAATCCAGATTGCTGTCAGACAGCCAGAAGTGTAGCAAGTGCATCTTCAATTTTCAGGCTGGCCACTTTTGCTGTCGTGTTGCAAACTGGAAGCAACCTGAGCTTTCAGAAGAACATGATGAAAGAACTGACATGTATTTAAATACATGTGATTTATTGTGTTTTGGGTAAATAAATTCCTTCCTGACTCCTGTCGGGAGACACTTTAAGTCCAGAAGCATGGGCCTGTATTATAAATGTTTGTAAGACAGAGCCACCGCATTAAGGACAATTGCAGATGGCCTTCTTTTCTTTACGGTCCAGGAACAGGAAGAATGGGATGCGGATTCAGAGGGAAGAATTCTCTCCACACCACTATGTCTTTTGCACGTGTTCACTGAGGGGTCTTCCCAGAAGACGGATTAAAGCATATCAAGCAGAAAAACATCCTTTCTCATTACAGTGATGCGGAAGCTGAGGAGTTCCAGCACTGGGTTCCCTCCTGCAAGGCTGGATTCACCAGACTTCACAGTGCTTGATCATGTTATGCCTTCATCAGAGAGATGATTATCTGTCATTCTGTCTGTCTGTCAAGGCTAAAATAGTGTCTCTAGTTGCCTTCCATCAGATTTCTTCTAGGTGGAATCACATACCTGCAGGGATTATGTCACTTCTCAGCCTGCTCTCTGAGAAGCAAAAGGTATCCTGGTCCTCCCAGCACAAAGCTCATTTTCCAGCCAATGCCTCACTTCAGTGATCTTCCTTTATTCTCTGTAGTACCTTTATATCCTTTTGCTGTCCTGCCCAATGAGGAATTCTTGTATAACAGAAGAAAGATTGCTTTCCTAATTGTATACGTCACTCCTCTTTCCATAGCTCTGTGAAGGAATTGAATTAAATCCTCCTTGTCACCACACTACATGGGGAACACTTCTTGAGGACATTGGCTTCGCAGAACAATCTCCNTCCAACATCCCTGTTAGCCCAAGGAGAAGGGGTTCAAGGGCCCTGTGAGGCACAGCAGATCACTGCCACCGCACCTGGACCCCTGCCCCTTGTGGCTAGGCTCCCTGTAAGGTGGCCCAATATCTGTGGTGGCCTCTCTGCTGGGAAACGGGGGAGAAGAACATAACCCTTTCCTCATCCTCTCCAGATGGGATCTGCACACCTGCACACCAGGCCTGAGGAAAGGCAAGGTGCCCCTTGCAAACATCCAAACAGTGGCCATAATCCGGACCTTGCATGACACTGCACACACACAGCAGCACGGATCCAATGGTTGATGCAGCTTAAGGACAGAAGAGCCCATTAGATGATCTTACTTGATTTGCAAATCACAGACCATCAGATTTCACATGAATGTTGGGTCCAATTACTTAGTCCTCTCAAGATCATGGCATCCTGGTCAGGCAGTCCTCTCCAGATGCCTCTCCCATTGCACAGAGCAGATTTGATGAGCTCTGCCTCTGGGACCCCAGCACGCAACCTGCAACTTGCCAGCTGCTCTCTCCCATGGAAGTAACCACCAGTGATCAGCACTGATGTCCTGACCAAAATCTCCCAATTAGGTTGGAAATGAGAAATATTCTGGAGATAATGGGTAAGGTAACCAGATTCAAGGTCCATGCTGTCTGATCTGAGAAAAAGTTGAATTTTGACCTCAAACCCAGAAATCACTTTGACCCTCATCAAGTGAGAGTCAAGAGGCAAAGGGGACATGGCTACACCACCATGCACAATTGCACCACTCTTCTTTCTGTGCTTCTGCTTAAACCTTTGTTAAAACATGATCCACCACACTTCTCATCAGGATTTGGCAATTCTATGCAGAATTAAAGCTCAGAGTGATGGTGTGTAAAATACTGATTAGTAGCTGTTAATAGTTCTCAGACAGCTTTCAAAGTGAATGTTAGGTAATTTCTAAATAAAAGACTTGAGGTACACAAAAATCCTTTTGTGTTCCTCATTTCTTTTGCCTTTTCTTGCTGTTGCATACTACAAAGTTTCAGATGAGAGTTTATGTATATGTATATGGTTATGTGTACATCCCTTCAGATCTTTCAGAGATCATACCTGCAGTGACCTCCTCTTTAAAGGATGAATGAATGGCAGTATTTCAGCTTCCCCTAACACATCACAGCAAACGATCCTTCCTTTGCCACAAATGTTGTCCGCTTATCCCTTGGCGCCTGGGGAAGGACAATGCTGACTTTCACAGGGGCATGTGCAGTGACACCCGCCTGTCTTGGGAGGCAGGTTGACCAAACTGAGCCCACAAGGCAGACCTGCTAATGCACAATTCTGTCGCTGCATCTTAATTTGCTGAGTGTGACCGAGTGCAACCTGCCAGCTCAAATGCCTACGCAAAAGCTCTGTTTTGTGGAAATGACACCTGAGCATTTCCAGTAAGTGCTACATCCTTTCACTGGCTGCTTCTGGGAACTCCTAGCTGAATCACCCGGCCCTCTGCGTACGTACGCACACATCCTACTGTTCATCTCTGGAGAAATCAATTCATATGTGCCCTGTCAAAGTATGTGGGGTACACAGACAAATCCAGATTGCTGTCAGACAGCCAGAAGTGTAGCAAGTGCATCTTCAATTTTCAGGCTGGCCACTTTTGCTGTCGTGTTGCAAACTGGAAGCAACCTGAGCTTTCAGAAGAACATGATGAAAGAACTGACATGTATTTAAATACATGTGATTTATTGTGTTTTGGGTAAATAAATTCCTTCCTGACTCCTGTCGGGAGACACTTTAAGTCCAGAAGCATGGGCCTGTATTATAAAGGTTTGTAAGACAGAGCCACCTGAGTCATAACCGCATTAAGGACAATTGCAGATGGCCTTCTTTTCTTTATGGTCCGGGAACAGGAAGAATGGGATGCCGATTCAGAAGGAAGAATTCCCTCCACACCACTATGTCTTTTGCACGTGTTCACTGAGGGGTCTTCCCAGAAGACGGATTAAAGCATATCAAGCAGAAAAACATCCTTTCTCATTACAGTGATGCGGAAGCTGAGGAGTTCCAGCACTGGGTTCCCTCCTGCAAGGCTGGATTCACCAGACTTCACAGTGCTTGATCATGTTATGCCTTCATCAGAGAGATGATTATCTGTCATTCTGTCTGTCTGTCAAGGCTAAAATAGTGTCTCTAGTTGCCTTCCATCAGATTTCTTCTAGGTGGAATCACATACCTGCAGGGATTATGTCACTTCTCAGCCTGCTCTCTGAGAAGCAAAAGGTATCCTGGTCCTCCCAGCACAAAGCTCATTTTCCAGCCACTGCCTCACTTCAGTGATCTTCCTTTATTCTCTGTAGTACCTTTATATCCTTTTGCTGTCCTGCCCCATGAGGAATTCTTGTATAACAGAAGAAAGATTGCTTTCCTAATTGTATACGTCACTCCTCTTTCCATAGCTCTGTGAAGGAATTGAATTAAATCCTCCTTGTCACCACACTACATGGGGAACGCTTCTTGAGGACATTGGCTTCACAGAACAATCTCCCACCCTCTAGGTAGACATGGGATTTGTCTGAAGTGGAGATCTTGTGCCAGCATTTCCAGATAGCATTAGTCAGAGCACCTGTAGTTGTTTAAGCAAGCGGAAATAAGAGAACAAGCTGACTCCCTACATCTTACTAGAAAATTCTGCAGATTTCCCAGTAAAATTCCTAAAAGAGGTCGAGACATTTAATTTATTATAATCACAGAGTTCCTCCCAGACTGAAGGATGTCCAGACAGATGACAAACACTATATCTAAGTAGTATGGATCACTAAAATCTGCTGCTGCAGCACAGCTGCTTTGGACTGGAACATGGCAACTCTCCCAAGCCAAGGCTGTTACACAACCATCTCTTAGAAAGGAGAAATTCAACAAAACTTCTCTGATTGAAATTGAAGACGAAAATTAAGTACATTAAAACTGGGCTTGGCCAATGACACTCACATACCCTCCCTTGTAATCAGAAGTCCTGGTGGTTCTAGTGATGGGTCCTTTATGTCCCCAGGAAGTTAAGAGTAGACTTCTATTTGGGAAGTTGAATGCCAGCAACACTACGGCCCCTACCAGCAGTGAATTAGTTCTAGACTGACCCAGGCTGACAGCACTTCCTGCAACATCTGGATTTGCTTTGGATGCCTCTGACAAGTTGCATCTTGTTCCAGGCCTGCTGAGTTCATGAGACCTGAAAACACACAGCTGGCTAAGAGCTCATGGGATCAAAGTCTAAGAATTGTGCTAGGAGCTGAGTTACCCATTTTTTCTGGACATCTGCACAGTTAGGTACCAAGTGCCAGGGAGAGTCTGGGGTTCATGCACAGCAGCACTTCCACTGCTCTGTGGCAAAGGCAGAATCACACTTGGAGTAACAGGCAGCTCTCCTCAGGACGGCTGCACATGCAGAGGAGCCCAGCTTCAAGCAAGCTCCAACAGGAACAGCTCACGGAGAGGGATTCGCCCTCTGTTACACAAGCACAGGGTGAGTCACAGCACCTGGGAGCGTGGCTGAACAAACAGAGCTCCCAACAGGGGAGATGCATCTCCATCATTCAGGCAAGAGGCTCCATCTGCCCATTCCCCATAGCCCTTGGGGCCAGGATGGTCCACGGGCGCACACTCCAGGTGCTTGTCTCTCATCTCTTGTGCATCCTGCCACCCAAGCAGGGTGCCTGTGTGCGTCTCCACCTAAAGCTGTGGCTCGTGCCTCATGGAATGGTTCCTGCCCTCTGTATCCCACAGGGCATATTCATTTTAACAAAACAACAGATCAGGTTCACAGATTGCAAAAAAAGCAACGCCCTTTGGCCTGTCAGGATGCTCCTGTAGGCACCGTGGGCCACCCTAGCAGGAGACAGAGTTGCACGGAGATGAACACGACGGCTGCAGTCCCCGATAGTCCCCGAAGCCACTAGGGCTGGCGGAGCCCCGCGTGCCTGCGCTCGCGGTGGCACGGTGGGCGGCACACGCTGCCGGTGTTTCCTCCGTGACGCGGCTGCTGCAGTCGAGCTGAACGTCTGCAGAAGAAAGCAGAGCCCCGGCGGGGTGTTTTTGTGCACGTGGAGGGTGTGCCGTGGAGCCAGAGTGTCTGGGACGGCGGCGGCCAGAGGAAGCCGCTGCGGCTGCTCGCGGAGGAGGAAGTCGGTGTCCCCAGGCTGGAGGCAGGGCGGGCGCTGGTCTTTCCTGGAGGGGAGGAGAGCCGGCCAGGGGGAGTCGGAGAAGGGAGACCGGCCTAAGAAAAGAGCACGGAAGGAAGAGGCTCGGAGCACACACACAGCTGATGTCACTGCGGCGCGGAGCTGGGAAAGGAGCTTCTTCCTACAGCTCCCTTCCCAACCAGGGAGGAGGATGCAGCTTTTGCGAGATGTGGGAGAAAGGGCTGGAGGTTGGAGTTGGAGGGTGGAGAAGGACCATGGACATGTCAGGAGATACACATAGGGGTGAGGTGGAAAAGTGCTTCTAAGTAGAAAATAATCCAGGAAATGGCAACTGGAACTGGAGGGTGGAAACTGAATGGACTAGGATAGAGGTAAAATGTCACTGGGAACCCGAGGTCATCATTCAGCGCAGTCATAAAGATGCAGGCTGAAATGTGTGTGAACTGAGACATGCTGGAACAGCCAGGTAACACGTGACGTTCTTCCACGCAGTCAGTACTGCTTTCCATGCTCCTCACTTCGTTTCACCACCTCTAGTTTTGTTTTCTTCTGATAAGGCCCTCAAGTTTCACCTGGCATCATTTAAATCCAAAGATAGGAACCACGATAGCACATATATATATTTTGTTTTGTTTTGTTTGTTAGAAAATCATCTCTAGTCTCCACACAGGCAGAGAGCAGACTAGAGGGACACGTTAGAACAGACCAGAAATACCTAGAAATACATGGAGCAGCTCACCAACATGCAACTCTGCAGCACTTGGTGGTCCCTTGCTTTACTCTGCTCAGTCTCTGGCACTCAGTGCAATTGATGATTGTAAAAATCATCTAATGCACGATGAGAGATCACTGACAGCGTAGCAATGCCAATCTGGCTCTGTGGAAACCATGTGTTTGACTCAAACTGGCTGCAGTTCATCAAGGAAAAGTCTAAGTGGAAAAGCGTGTCTTGTTGATGTGGTTCATAAATTGTGGGCCGCAGGCTGAGTTTCTCGTGTTGGCATCTGATGTGTACCCAGAGAGCTCTTTAAACAAGTAGTTCCAAGAAGAGCCCAAGAAGCAGAGCTGAGCTGCCCAGGGCTTTGTGTCTTGTGACTGGAGACTTTAGTGTCTAAGAAAACATGAGATGTTGCAGTGGCTGGGCCATTATAGCAACTTCTGTAGACACCCTTTCTGCCTGCTTTGGATGAGGCCATTTTGCACTTTTCCCTGCAGACTAATGAGGTTTTTCTCTCCTTAAAGTGGAGACAAGAATATAATAAACCTCAGAGCCCTCCCCTTCTGCTAAATGTTTGTAGCAAGGGGCCAAAGTGATCAAAAGTTAATCTGGTGGGGAAAAGGAAGATACAAACATACTCAGAAATCCAGTATAAAGAAACTGCATGAAACAAAGCTACAAAACTGTAACTTTTTTAATTAAATAGAGTTTTATTAAGGAGTGGTATGTATTCTGGCTATCACATACAGAATCTGGATATATTAAATATTTCTAAAATTATATGGCATGTTGTTATGTGTTATTAAGTGCCTATTTGGGGTTTTTACCTGCAGCAGCCCTGACAATTAAGTCTGTATAATGCTTGCTAAAGCATCCTGCAAAGACAGAATTGTGGTCTGTGCTTCAGCAAACAGAAGAGCTGAGGTCCATGAAGAACAACTTACCAAACTGGAAAAAAATGTAGCATCTGCATTCCCCCATCATATATGGGAGAAAGGATACTGCTTTTTCACCCTATAGCATTTTTCCTTAGACTGTCTGCAATACTCGCTCTGAATGCCAACAGTCTGCAAAAAGAGGTGCCCAAGTAATCTGGAGTAAGTCTCCTGCACATGGGTAGTCTCCAATACATGGAACTGGTAACAGAAAGTGTCCAAAATGGCCATACAAAAGATCTACTCCTAATGAGTAACACCCCGGGCACCTCTGGATGTCTTCTTGATTTTTACATCCCACTTAGAGCATGTTAATACTAATTGAGGGCAACCAGAGCTTTGCAGGATCTGCTGACTTCAAAATATAATGTATCGTGTCCTGTTCCATTATTCACCCCCATAGTTGGTGGTTTCAGTTCTGATGGTAAAATCACCGTGCTAGAAATGCAGAATTACCTAGCCACTGTTCGGTCTGATCTTCATTGTGTGAGTAGTAAATCTGAAACTTTTACATAATAATAACAACTGCATCATCTTTCTTAGCAGACAGGGAATTTATAGAGCACAATATATAATTATCATATGGCATATACCTTCCTTTAAGAGTAAAGTGTTTCACTAGAACTTTACATTCAGGATTACATATTTGGCACACTAGAGGTGAATAGATGTGTACAGATGTGTGTATATATATACACATGCATACATATGCACGCACATACAAAGACATACATATTTCAAGTGAGTTGGCCATTTCTTGCTCTAAGAGATGCCTGTTAGTGCTGGGTGCAGGTGTTTGCTTGCTAAAAATAGTATGCGTGATGTTCAGACAACAGTTCTTATCAGTCCTGCCTGCCAGTGGCTGGATCCCCTCAAGTATTACTGAGCTTTCAGGATGTATCTGCATAGCTGAATATTAAGACCCATTAAGAAAAGTCAATCTGATGAGCTTGGGCTTAGGCACCTTTTCCTTGGCTTGATTCTATAATCAACTTTCTCTGAAATATGATGGAAAAATCCCAATGAGAAACTGGTAAAGGATGAGGAATGCACTCAATGCAGAGATCCAAAGGAAAATAAAGGTGTGGCTTATGTTTCATCTTCAAGCGTCAGATAAGAGTGTGGCCATGAAATACCTCAGATTACCTCAGAGACATTAAGTCCTGAACCATGTTTTCTCTTACAGCAGCCTTTGTTCAGGGAATCTCACAGTAGGTCTAGAAATCAGAGAGATACTGAGTATATACCAGGAGGGGATTTTTATCTCTTTATAGTTAATGTGTGGAATGATAGTGAGTTGGGCATCTATAGATCTAAAAATGTTGAAAGAGTTGGTGAGGGGTAAGAGAGAACTGCAGAGATGAGCAGTGTTTCACAGAGTAAATGGCAGAAACAGCTTATTCTGTTTTCACCGTGGAAAAGCGAGTGAGAACTCAATGAATAAATATATTTGCAGGGAAATTGGTCCAGAGGCCTGCTAAAGGCATATTCACAGTGTGTAAACCCACCGGCTCAGATCTGAATGCTGCGCTGAGCCCCCACATCCATTTCTGGGCTTGACCCTGCTGCAACAAGCTCAGTTTGCTGCCTGGACTGATGACTTCAGATGGTTTCAAATCAGAAAGAAGATCTGCGCCTTACCAGTGAGTGTTTATTCCCTGGAAGAAACTAGGCAGGGAGCTGGTAGCATCTACCTCCTTGGTCTAGCTGGAAGCTTTGCTATAGCTTCAGTTCAAGTTATAAGGCTCAGGGGTCACTGGATGAAATACCATGACCTGTAACATGCAGGAGGTCAATCTAGGTGACCTAACAATCCCCTTTGGCCTTGCACTCTATGAATACTCCCGCAAGACCAACTGCCTTAATCCCTTACCAAAGAGGTGGGGGGATACTGATCTTATCTCGTAAGACTTTCCATCTCCATTACTGTGCACACTCTTAAGCAGCTCACGTTCACCCATATGGTCAAGCACATACTTTGCATTTGTCTTCTGCTCTAATGTTAATGATCCTACCAGATGCATTCACATATGACTGCAGGAAATTCACCCAGCATGTGCAGTCACTTTGGAATAGTGCATCGTGTAAGAGATACTGGCATTCAGGGAGTGAACGGGGGGAGCTTGTACTGACTCATTGCAGCAAATTTCAGAGAACAAGAGATAAAAAAAGGTGAAATCTCTTCTATCTGGCAAAGTTCCCTGATACCCAGACAAGTGTCTATTCAAACAAAGGATTTTCCCCCTCCTCAGATGTCCTCAGACACTGAATTTGTAATATCTGATAACACACATTTCCATAGCAACAAACAGTGATGACCCAAACACAGGATTATGTGACTTCACTCAGAGTTGAGCAGAATATTAACAAGGATACTGATAGCTAATATTTTCCACTTCTGTGGTACCTCCCTGCACAGGATTTCAGAAAGCTTTACACACATCATCCTCAATTTGCATTGGAGAAGTGGAGCACCCAAGAGCACCCAAGAGGGAGAAGGAGGAAGGTGACAAAGACCAGATCTGGTCTGTGAGCAGCCTGAGGGTCTGATAAATTCCTGCTCTAAGATCTATGAGAACTGCTGTGTTTCGGGTAGCACATCCACCAGGTTGCTTCCTATTCCCTCCCCATATTCCATCACTGTGAACCTCTGGGCTAATGTGGCATTTGTAGGGCCAGCTGCCCTCTGTTATCATGCACTGGGCCTATATTATCACTCCCAGTTATCCACAGGCTGTTAAGCTGTTTTGATTGGGTCCAAAGGGATGAAGGGTTCACTCATTCAAAGTGATTTACCTTAGGTGATGTGTAAAGGCTCAGGCAGAGACGCTTAACAAATCTAAGGTGACTGGCCTTAGACCTGGAATACAAGAGATGCAAATCCAGGAGATTAAAACTCAGCAAAGAGACATCAAGGAAATAACTGAGGGAACACGTACCATGCAATGTGCTCTGACAGCGTGCAGGGAGGGGGAAGAAATGCCAGTGTCTGAACTTACAAACATAACATGGAAAACAACCTGTATCTCACTGACGGCAAGTTGAAAAGACTGTTGCATCTTCACAAACTCAAGGAGTCTTTTAATTTCAAAAGAAATTTAATGAAAATGATAAAAGGAAACGCATCCCTATCTCTCCTCCCTCAGATAATTGGGTGTAAATACCAGCTTCTTTTCATGCATCAAACCTTTTATCTGTAATTAGAATTGGCTTCATCCAGAGTCACTGGTATCCCATGCAAAGACAGTTGTGATGGTGTAATAATATGCAATGTGATTATTTATTTATTGTTATAAAACATGCCAGAACAACTTCCAGAGATTTGTCTGGGTTTAGCAATGAAGCTCTGAAAGGCTGCTCTAAAACTGAAGCCCAAGAATTGGTCCTTTGGTCCTTCATGGTTATCCATTCCTCACATTCAAAGAACTGATTCAAAGCAATCATCAGGCATGTGTTTGCCTCCAACTATTGTAGAAAGTACCTTTAGAAAACAACCACATACTTAAAACATATTTGAAATAATCTGCTTTTATTTTTGGGGGGTGGCAGGGGAGAGGGTTTACTGGAAATTAAGGAAGGTTTAAAGTACACATATATATATATATGTCAACCCTAATAATCATTTTCATCTAGGACTCCCTAAGGACTTCTTATACAGAAAAGCAAAAGGATAATTTGGTGAAAAGGAATCCTTGGGGGTCTCAGGGGTCTTTGGCAGGGTGATTGGCTAGGGAAGCAGGTACTACCTGCTACATTGATCTTGCAGCCCAGTGGGGAACATGCCCAGCTACTACATGGGATGTTATGGGGATATTATGCTTTGCTGGGAGAAACAGGGAAACTCAGCTTCTTCCTTCTTTATGGGTGTCCCAAGGAGCTGGCTTTGGAGATCAGGTGGAGCGAGGTCTGGTTGTCTGGGTCTCCCTCATGAAGCTGAAGGTTGCAGGGGGAAGGCGACTGTCGGAAATCTGCATTATGTGACCTCCATCCTGAAACAAATAACTAGTTTCTTATGCTAGTAATACTGAGCCAGATACAATGGGGAAAAGCTTTTTTGTTTTTGTTTTCAGAACTGCACGTGTTATACATTATAAGAGTACTGGAGAAATGCATCCTATGTTCAGCCCACTGCTTCTCACCAGGATAAGCTTCCAAACTGATTCTCTCTTTTCTCCTTTTCTCCTTTTCTCTTGATTATTCAAAAAATTATATATATAATTAATATTCAGTTACTATCGTAGTCATTTAGAAGGAACTAATAATATTCTATGACAAAAGACCTGATGGGGGTGAGGGTGGAATTTCTGAGCAGCAGAACTCTCTGGGGATTTGAGGCAATCCCATATCCAGTTGCTGCCCTGGTTCAGGAAATGCTGTCTATGCGCAACAAAAAAAGGTGCAGCATAAACCAACCAAGTGTTAATGTTCTAAGCAAGCTCATAAATTAGCATCCACTATGAAAGAAAATACGTGTACATTACTGTGCACATTTACTGCACATCTCTACTGAGAACAGCTGCAAAATCCCTGAGTAGCTACTGAAGCCACAATCTCCACTACCCAACTCAAAGAGATTTTAAGCTATGGCTTACATACTCACTGGAAAATCAAAGTGAGTTTGGGAAAAAATAAAAATAATTAAAAAAAAAGCGCCTTGGATTTCTGGCATTTGACCTCAGCAATAGGTTTGTCAAAAGGCAATTGCTTTGGAGTCTAATTCCAAAGCACATTTTCTTGTGGCTCCTTCTAAAGAGGAGACAATTGTTATTCTTGTAAGATAACGGGGTGTTGATAGAACTTGCAAAACATTATGGTAATGATGGGAAGCAAACTTCTTTTTTTATCCCTGTGGCTGGAACAGTGTGGACAAAAAATGCTCTGTCCAATGCAGATTGTATGACATTTACCCGTGGATACTAAAATGTCTCCAACTTTCAAGTGAATACAACACAAGAAACATTTGGGACAGCAAGTTTTCTCCTCTCAGATTTGTGGTACCTAGTGCCTGCCACACTTTTCCTCTTAACATTACCCTAAAAATTAAGGGATTGGGGATTGTGTAGCAGTTCCTGAGCAAAACTGGAGAGACAAAGAGCATCTTCCAAACAAATCAAACCCATCAGTTAGAAATGCCTTGGAAGCCACATTGCGGCATGTGGAAGACAAATGTAACCTGTAGGCAGTGGTGTGTCCCAGTGAAGTCCAGAGGGATCGTTTTACCCTAAGCTGGTTGCAATGGCAGTGCAACCAATGGAGAACTGTCCAGTTACAGGGAAGAGGCCTCCCTAGAAGGCCAAGTGTATCTCTGTCCTCTTCTATGCCCAGTTATATGGACCAAAGAAGCCTTCCTGAATCCGAGAGCAAGAGAAACCTTGGCCATATCCCCGTGGACTTTGTTCAGCTCCTGCAGTAACCCCACTGTGCATTAGGCCCCCGGTTGGCAGATCCGTCGCTCATTGTTTTCTGCAAATAAAAAGCAGGAAATGACGGGCTAAATTTTGCCCTGAAATCTGTGGATATGATGACTCAGAGACTGGGATATTTCAGGGGGAAATGAAACTGGGCTGTTTGCTTGCTGGGAGAAGGAAGGTCTTTGTAATAAGGAAGTTGATGCAATTAGCCCGTGCAGTCACGGAGCCTGGGTAACCTGCATCTGGCACAGCATTGGCAGCCAGATGCTTCTTCCCTTGACCAAGTCACGGCTAATGTTTCTCCAGGTAAATCAATGAAGAAACACTGGTTGGGAAATGAGTTTGATATTTACTAGAGGTAAGAACATATAAAGCAGCCAGTGTCTCATGCTGTTCTAGGTGACTGGCTTTGTGCGCATCCCCAGCCCAGGATGGACTATATCTGGATATTACACAGGAACAGAGAAGAGTCCTAGCACGGCCAGATCTGTGGATGCTTCCTCCGCACCCTGTCCCAGTAGTGCCATGCACATATATTGCTTCTTCCCCTTCTAAAGAACATGACCTGTTTTAACTCCAGGCAGTGCTCCTGCACTGGTCTGATTATGTCCGGCTTGATTTCTGCCTCTTATGTTATATAGAATATTCCTTATTCATAATTCTTGATGAGATGGAAAAGAGAAGGAAAAACTAACAGTCTTGGAAAAGCAGAAAATGCAAAGCTACCAAAAAGATTTATTTTTATTATATATAAATTACCTAAACCTTTAAGAAAAAAATGAAAGTAGAGGACTATGACCAGAGATTGGGGCTCGAATGAAAAAATAGTGTTTCCAAACAAAATATTAAAACAAGGAAAATTAAAAAAATATCGATATCTATCCTTAACCCCTTGCATTCACCACCCCTTCCCCCTCAAAGTGTTTGTGTTTGGCTTGTCCAAAAGTTTGGCATATGATATCTGTCTTCATGAATAGCATACATCTCTCCAAATCTCTTTGTTCTGGGGGTTTGTTGAATGAATTGGATAGAAACCCAATTCAGCTCTAACACTTGAGTCAGCAGGAAGCCAGTCTCTTTTTTTTTATCTAAAGAGATCAATAAAGCCTTTTTCTGTGGAAACCTCCTGGGGAGCAGAACCTAAGTACAGTCTCAAATACGAGCTAAGCTGTAACATCACTATTGCTCAGCAGGGAGGTCTGTCCCCAGGGTAACTTGCACTGGATAAGTTTGTTTGCTGTAAGAGTAAACACTCCTATAGTAACCTGCCCTGTGCAGAGCAGCCCATGCCAGCAAGTATAATCATTCATTGCATTCAAAAAACTGCAGGGCACGTGTGCCCAAACGGTCTTTAAATGCCTCACTTTGGAGCAGCATGGTTTTGGTTGTGGGCTATTTTTCCAGGCTGGTCTCAGTGTTTCCAAGTTCCTTGTTCTATCCCAACCATTCCCATTTGTACTACAGTCAGCTCCTCACACTGATAATTTCTCTTTTGCTTGTCTGTCCATTATTTCCTGAGCCAGTCCACAGTGACTCCCAATTTCATTCTTCTTGGAGTCTTCACCCAGGCTCAGCGTTTTTCTTACTTTGTTGTCTCATTGCCTGTCTTCACTGGTTGGATCATCTTTTGCCTTGTACCATGGATCTTTCTCAGATACATCTGCTTTGCCTTTTTGCCTCCTTATGTCATTTTATAGCCTCTTACCCACGTAGCCCTTGCCCACATAGCCACTGTGTCAGGCTCTGGAAAGAGCATCGTTGCCCAGCCAGAACAAATGTCCTCAAAACGCCTGTCACAAGGGCTCCCTCCTCTCTCTCTACCCAGTGCCCAGTGTCAGTCTCCTCCTCACACTCTTTAGTCATATTTTTCTTCCCAGAAATCATTGCCATGGGTTATTGGAAAGGCCAGAAGTTGTCATGGATTCAATGCCAGCTCACAACAGAAGAAATTACTGAGGGCTACATGGATACGGGTCCTAGCCCAAGAAGTAAGTGTGCCACACCGTACTAGAAAGGTATTCTTATGTGTTCTTTCTTATTCTTATCACAACCAGTAGGTCATGGCCTGGTCAAGATGAATCATATAACCAAAGTGGTACGATCATTCTTCTGTTTAGAAATACTTCTCCACATAACCCCTTCCAGAAACAGCTCTCGACCCCCAGGCACTGAAGTCAGGTGCTCCCCACTTTGTGCCACCTGTGTCCAGTGGATAAGGGAGGCAAAAGGCCAAGCAAGATGAATTCCCTGCTGTCAGCTGGAATGCCAGGGACGGGAATAGCACAAATTATCTGCAAAACTGCAAATGCTGGGGAGGTCCTACTCGGCCCAAGGTTGATGCACATGGAAACTTTCCAGAAGACTAAGAAGCCTCTGTTATGTGCAAACAGAAACATTTCCAAGAGTTGTTACTTGATTTCATTCGGCTGCATTACTACAAAGAGAGCTAAGACACTCTTCTGGTATGAAGAGTAGTGCCAGTCCAAATTCCAAGTCCTTTCTTTAGCTCATGATCATGACAGAACTTGCATACATGAAAGCCATCAAGTCTGTGTTTAACAAGATATTTTCCCTAGAAACATTCTTAAAAAGGACTGAACTATTTTGGTTGAGCTTTTCAAGAAATAATGCAGACATGATGCATAGGAAGGTCAAGCACAAGTCTTTAGAATTTTGTCAGTTGTAGGCAGTACACAAATTTAGAATTTGAAATTACTAACGACTGTTGTAAGAAATGGCACTAAAACATCTTATGCGAGTGATTTTTTCCTCCTCTCAGTTAAGAAGTGCAATTATCTTTATCAACCACTTCATAGTAGCCTGTGTGGGATCCGTGTTGGAGAAAGTCTGGAACTCAGGTTGTTCAGACTTTTCCCTTGGCCAATATGTTCGGCTTTCCTAAGCATCATGCTGTCTGTCCATGGCTGCTGTTTTTGTCTTTGTGCTCTCTTAATTTTGAAAGTCTCTGGCATTTCCCCTTCTACTGATGTTCACATCTGAGACTGGCACAAAACAGCTGCGATCCTGAAAATCTCCTGTTCCACATACTTTTGCTGTCTTTTGGTTGTCTCTAAAGAAGTAAAGAATTGGAAAACTGTAGGATCAGTGGAAGTACCGAATAGTAATCACTTACCTCTGCTTTTATTGGTCATCTTACATAGCCAAAGACTGTGTAACTTTTAAGTCATCCCTGTACATTTATATAAACCCAGTCCTCAGCCATTCAAATGAGGAGCTATTATGAGGCATCTAATTCCCCCCCCATCTCATATACACAAAAGGATTCATCCATTAGGACAGCTCATAAATAAAATACATTTCTTAGAAATTTTCCTTGTATCAAACAGAGCAAACAATTATATTCAGTCATGCTTGAGTGAGGAGGTTTATGTACCAATTAGATGTGCAGGAAATCGTGTTTATACCTGCATAAAATCTGCTTGAAAACAGTCTGTCCTTGGACATACATCCATTCCCAACACATGATGTCCATGGCGTCCAAGGCCTGGGAAGGCTGGAATTGTATGCCTGAATGCCATGGATTTATTCATCTAGCATCTCTTAGTTCTGTTTTCATTTCTCTTCTTTTCTGATTGATTGTTGTCTCCTCTCACTTTTTTTTCTGGACCTGGATTTAAATGAGGGCTGAGAAATCCCTAGGAGCACAAAAAATATCCTTTTGGTGAGGGCAGAGAGCACCTGCCTGGACAGACAGTTAGGAATGGGTGGAAGGGCTCCTCTCCAACCCATCACCCAGCTGGCAGCATAGTTCAGCTGGTGACAGCTAATAATTTGCTCCTGGTATCAGCCTCTAGTGAATTATTGCAGGAGCAGGAAGGGATGCAGAGAGAGTGCTCAGGACACAAGTGTTTCCCTGGTGCAGACCACAGCAGGCAGTGACTCAGAAACACTGCGGCCTTGGGAGATGTCTTTACCTGGTGGAAGCTAAGAATCAGGGCCAGGGCTCTGTCTGTGGTGGGTGTTTGGGGAGCTACACAGTCATTTTGGTATTAGGAACAGCCTTTTTTTTTTTCAAGTGTCTTGAATTCTCTTTATCCAAACTACCTGCTACAGAATGGCATTGCTGCACCCAGGCCATGATATATGATGCCTGGAAAGAGTCCTAAAGGCAGCGATGAACATGATATTGGTGCAAGCAATCGCCAAGGAAGGGGCTGAACTTGTTGCAGAAGTGAGCTCCAAGGTGCAGCTCTGTGCATCCTTTACACAAAAGCAGGGCTGAAGCTGTCTGATATTCAGCAGCCTGCTATTTCTGGGAACAAGTGTGAACTCTCCTCTCCAATTCCCCCTCCTCAGTATTGACTCTTTGTTCTATGCTTTGCTTTTGTGATCAGAGATCATGCAGGGCACATAAAAAGGGCTGAGAGAAATACCAAGTGCAGCAACTGAATTCCTTATGAGGTTTCAGCTTTAAAATCCTACCCAAACTGTGTGTTATTTAGAGCACTAAACGTTGGCAGCCTGAAGGAAGACCACAACTGGATCCAGTTTAAAAGCTTAGAACTTAACCAGCAGCTAACAATGACTGGGGAGGAGCTGAAGGCAGATGTGATGGGCTAACATTAGAAACATCTCTTTTTGTTTGGAAAGACAGCAGCCTCAGTTGGTTTTGTTTAGCTTTTTTTTTTTGCTTTTGATGTGAATTTTGATGTTATGATCGACTGTGGTACAAGATGGATGCCAAAAACCATCATTTCTTCTTTGTGTTGGTTGAGTTGTGGGACACCTGCTTTGGAACAAACCTTTTACAAGCAGAGTCATTGCTAGTCAGGACCTCTTTATAACAAGTAGTGCATGTGCACACCAAGGGCAGAGGATGCCTACTTCATTCTTCTCTAAGACACAAGTCCCTTGACTTAGATCCACATGCAGAAAAAGGAGAACACAACAGTCATTTTTGGTTAGCAAAGCAATGCTCTAGATGGGAGCAGGAGTGGTCACAAGGGCTTTGGGAACAGTGAGGCTGGCCTGGACAGCCCATTCTTGGCAATCGCGCTGCGCACATCAAACCCTCAGCACGGTAGCAGATGTCACAGGGTGCACCCAGGAAGGGGACACTTAGCTCAAATGGGGCAGGTGATCAAACACTAAAGAGGCCGTGGAAGTGGAGGGGGTCCTTTCACCGATGTTTAGAAGAGAGCAGTGATGATAATCTCTTCTGCTTCATGACAGAAAACAAACAGGCAGGCAATGATTTATCACTTAGAGAACACAGGCTGGTGGGAAGTGAGAGGACGCCACTGCCCCAAGAGGGCCTGTGGGCATAGTAGGAGCTGACAAGCAACTTTGAAAGCTGAAGCTCCTTAATATTCCAACCACTGAACCCTTCCTATGCCTGGTGGCCCAGCTTGCAAAATCTAGAGTCATCACGCTAAGGGTAATTAGGTTTATCCCATAGAAATGTATACAAATAACACACCTGAGTAAATAAAAAATACAGCATGTAGGCAGGCTTTGCTATACCTGTTAGGGAGACTTCTTGAAACAGAAAAGGTGTTTGTCAGATAGGGTAATAAATAGGACAGTTTCTATTACATAGTGCACATATCCCCATTTACCGAATTAAAGAGGGGATAGAAAATCCCAGCTTTTCATCATGATATGTATTTGCATATATGTGAGTGTGTTTGCATGTACATATACATATGAATATCTATATAGATAAAAGACACAAAGTAAAAGTGAATCTGATTGAAGAAAATTCCCAAGTTTGAATTATATTTTGGATAAATGTACTGTTTCCAGCTAATGTGATGATATGGAGCTAAACAGGAACAGACTAGATAAGCAATGAGTGAGGACAAGTTTCTCATATAGAGGCTGACTAGGAAAGATCAGCCCAAAGCATTCTGATCTTTCACAAAGTTTAAGAAATTTCACTTTACAGTTGCTGCATGCACACTCCCAATTTTATTGCTGAGAAAGGTGCATCTTGCAAAAAAATCTGATCTTAATTTACAGAACTGATATGTCACAGAATGTGTCACATCCATTGGCAAGCTCATACATTGCCTTCTCTGATTAAAAAAGATTGTACCTAACTTCCAAGCAGGATTCATATCGGCCATCAGATATGCTGATATTTTCTAATCTCTTAATTTTTAATGTTGAAAACTGGACTAGGCAGAGAATTGGAATAATTGGTTCAAGTGATTCATAAAACCAAGCAGAAAAAGTCTTGTTAGTGTTGAAACAACATGCTCTACTTTTCTGAGGAGGAAGCATTTTGAATATTTTTTAACCATAAAGCAGATTTTCAATTTGATATTCTACTATTATCATGGATTATAATATACAAAAAATCTCCCTATAATACATTTTAAAATGCAAACACTGAAAAATCAAAATTAATCAAATCAATAGATCAAATTAAAATCAATCAGCTCTAACCCTTGTTTGGTTTTTTGCTTTCAAAAATTTTTCCTTTTAATAACTTTGAAATTTTGGGATTTCAGTCCCACTCAGAAAGACAAATTCTGGAAATCCTCCTGAGGCAAAATTTCAGTTTTTCATAGGACTTTCTAAGATTTCCTTTGCTGACCATGCTTATTGTACCTGGAGACACAGCGCAACTGTATGAGATGTGGAGCTCCTGTTTTTAGTATATACAAACAAATAACTGGGGTCTTTGGCAATGCAGCACAGCCTCTGTATGAGAAACTTGCCCTCATTCATTGCTTATCATCCAGTTTGTTCCTATTTATCTGGAAAAGGTACATTCATCTAAAACAAAATTCAAACTTTGGAGTTTTCTTGTCTTGTGGAGTTTAGTCAGATCCACTTTTACTTTATGTCATTTATCTGTATATATATATATATATACATACATATATACACACACTCACACATACAGAAATGCATATAGTGTCAAAGACTGAATATTGGCTATTTCTAATGTTTTCCAGGTGGTTTTCAGAATTATTTTTTCTGTCTGAAGTACTAAATGAATAAATATTGCCATTTAAAAATAAACTTCCTCAGAATTGTCCTTTCTGTTCTGAAAGACCATCTTGTTCTTTAGGTGATTTATGAAATCAATCTGTAACTACTCGTATATTGTTCAGAGTGTTCAGCAAACAAGAGGTGAGTGTTTGAAATATGTCAGGGCAGGAAGAAGCACAAAACATTTAAACAGTCTCCTTGATCCAATATGGACACTTGAAATTAACTGTCTTCTTTCCCATTAATATATCTCACGTTCTAATTACCTCTTTATATAAGCAGTCTTTGACATACAACCCAGAGCAAGGCATTTGTTGTTCAGAGACCAAAAACTGCTCAAATTTTATGCATTCTCCACTCTTTTGGACTATGATGAGGCATGTGGGTCCAACTTGAAGCAAAAGGTTTTTTTTTTTGGAGTGAATGTTTACTTGATGCTCAGCCAAAGACAATCTAAAGTAGCCTGTAGGTAGGGGTGGCAATGTGAAGGCCTCATTCAGGTATAGCCTAAGTGTCTGATTAATATTTTAAATTTCGTACATCATCACCATTGGATCCACCATTCGGTGGCAGGGTTGGGCCAGCTATTTCCCAGACCAAGAGTAATATTAAATCTAGTTTTAGTGAGAGCTATGTCAACTTGCAGCTTGAGGAAACCAGTCTCACTATTTGTTTCAATGAGCTGTTTCAATTTCATGAAGCCTGGGACTATTATGGGAATCCTGAAGGCTCCAATCTGAGCAAGGTTAGGTGAAAGTGGAGAGCAAGTCTGTCTGCCCACAAGACCAGATGTGTATGGAGAAAGCTAGCCATAGGAGGAGGAGATGAAAGAGGTGTGAAAGTAAATGGAAGAGATGGAAGAGGTCATAATTATAAGGGAAAGCCCTATGAACCTGGTCACTCTCAACACTGAACATGCCAATGCGAAAGCTTTGCTTCTAGGAAAATGTGTCATTAGAAGGTTTTGAAGACTTGAAAGAAGACTTGGCGTTGACAGGGACTGGGAAAGATGGTCTCTCAAAGCCATGGAGACACCATGCTCCTGGAAGGATGTTGAAAGGCCAAGGGATAAGAGATTATCCAAATCAAAGGATACATAGTAAGAAGGTACAGCCTGGGCATGTTGAAGTCACAGCCACCCAGGGACAGCACAACAGGAGCAGCATGGATATATGAGAGCTCAAGATGGTTTCCTCACAGTCACCTTGCAAACAGAGAACTGGGAAGGGATAGGTGATGGGTCTCATAAAATGTCTTATTCATGCTCTCCACTGGCATGTATAAATGGAGAAAGAACAAGGGGACAGGCAGAAAGTGATTAAAAAAAAAGACACTTCTCCCAAATGTGCAGGAGTCACAAGAAAGGATGGCTTATGGCCCTCTGCTGAGACGGGCAAACAGATTTTTTGGATAAACTGCCGCTGGGCACGTTGCCACTGTGTCCTTCATATCTGCGATTCCATTAACCAGCAGGAAGTGCCTTAGGAACAAATTGAAGCAGCAGATAAAATATTCGCTGCAAGCTGGTTCCAGCATCCCTCTGTACACACCTTGATGTTTGTATCCTTCTCTGATAAAGCAATTCCCACTGCCCTGCCATCCAAACTGGCACCATCGTGGTGTTTGGGAGAGGATATTGGTGCTACTGTTGCCTTTGGTTCCACGATGACGTCTGTATTTCCAGATAGCTTCTCTGGGCTGCTCAGGAAATGTTTTGGTGGAAGAACTGCAGGTGATTAATATCCTCTCGGACTGAATGAGGTCTGGGGTGTATCTAACCCTGAGCTTTGTTTCTGATTTTGGCAACAAGAAATATTGCCTGATTGCTTTCTGCAATCTACTCCCCTCTTACTCTCCTGCACCCACAGTCACACAATTATAGATAGCTTGGATGGAATGGACCTCCAAAGTCATTCAGTCCAGTTCAAAGTAGGACTGATCAGTTTAGCTTGCTCAGGTACCTGATCAGTCCAGCCTTGAACAACTCTGAGGCCTGGTGATTCTAGAGCCTCTCTGGGTGTCTTGCTCCAGTATTTGATCATCCTTTTTTGTTGTCTTTTTTTTTTTCTTCTTTTTTTTTTTTCTGGTAGTTAATTGGATTTCTCCATGCTCTATCTTGTGACATTAGAGGGCACAACCTTGCTTGTTCGCTTTGCCCATGTATTTATCTAATCCCCCTCAAGGCAGCTGTCACTCTCTTCACAACCTTGTAGAGGAAAAACCTCCAGAAGTGCCTACCAGCAGTTCAAGGATGGTCCTGGCTAAAGGCTAATTCCGGAGTCCAAGACAATGATGGCTCGTGTGGCCATGTAGAGCTAGACAATAGCTGATTCTCTCTTATGCACTTTTAGCCTCTATTAAAACTCATTTTTCCATCACAGCCTATTTTCCTGGTCAGGGCTCCAGGACAAACAGTTCTATGAGCATTTAACTTGCCTGAAGAATATTGTAAATGTTATTAATTTCACCAGTGACTGATTCGCATAAATTTGTTCAGCCAACAATACAATAGCGGAGGTGCATATCCAGTATCTCATATCAACTATGTGTGTATTATANTGTAAATGTTATTAATTTCACCAGTGACTGATTCACATAAATTTGTTCAGCCAACAATACAATAGCTCCTTCTGGCCAAGACGGAGGTGCACATCCAGTATCTCATATCAACTATGCATGTATTATATACATGCAGATGTTCACATACATCACCTTGATATATCTTTTTTGTTTGTTTATTTGTCAAGTATGTGAATTATTTTGTTTATAAGAAACAAAGTGTGCCTTCTTGATCCTGCGTTAGGATCAAGAAGACCCGTGTTCCTTTCCTGGCTCTTCCCTGCCTTTCTGTGTGATCTGGCCAAGTCATTTCATGTCTTTCTATCTGGAAAACAGCAGCAGCACTTCAGAAGAAACACTCTTAGTGGCTGTAAAGGCCTCAGAGATGCTGAGCTGGAAGAACGGCAATGTGTCATTATTAGCAAAACAAAGCCAGATCTGACATTCTTAACACCATAACAATATGAATATTCAAAGTAGCAGAGTCTTTGTTAGAGATCTAGATTAATCAGTGATTAATATCACTGTCATTTCCTGTAAACTGAGAATAATCTGTTCTATGCTCTTATCTAAAGAAAAAGAGAGACAGTAGGGAAGGTGCCTTAACATTGGTAGATGCACTTCAGTCATATCTATAAACAAAGACAGGAGACTTGCTTATGAAAATACATTGGTTCCCAAATTGGCCGTATTCCTGTGACATATATGTTGTTCAGGTTCATGTACTTAACACTCAACTCCAGTAACTCTCCCTGTTTCTTAAGTGATGCTGATGCAACTTGTCAAATCCGCGAAACTCCAGAATGACAATTACACGCTGTAGCTATTTTCATCTTTCTCTTGTGAATACACTGTGCTCTCAGCCGACCTAACCTGGCAAAATTCTTCTCTGAGCCACAGAGCACATAAAAGGTCTGTGTTACACCTTACCACACTATCTGTCACTGAAAAGTTGTTTTAATAGGAATCCTTTTTTGAAGAACATACATATTTTAATGGAAAATTACATTTTCAGAGTGTTTGAAGTTTTTCCATTTCACTGGAACATCTTAAGCTAGTTTTACCACCAAAGACCATTTATCGTGTAGTTACACCCAAATAACTGGTTAGGGTACGTTTCTATGTTCTGCCGCCATTGTGTGGCCTAGACAGAAGAATTTTGCCCTCAAATTCTTGTTGTGCACATACATAACATGTATTTTGCTATTAAACAAAGCTAAATTGTATACAATTGTTGTTTCAATCAATGAATTAAGAAAAGATTTCTGTCTAATATCTACAGTAATCAAATGATGGAAAGAGCTGGGGATACCTAAAACCTGTAAATGAAGTTGCACAGGAAGATGTGTGTTTTTAAGAGGACACTTAAGCAAAGATAAATAGTTAAGTACTCACAGTTTTGCTTGTGTCAGTGTTATCAGTCTACATTCTTTTTCCATAACACTTTAAGTGAGTTTTTAATGTACTGATAACACTTTCCTTAAATGCATCCCATATGCATGCACTGTTTATTATAGCATTAATAATGGACTTTTGTGTGCTTTAATAAAAATATTCCTCGCATGATACTTCATTCTGATATAATTTGATGAGGTCTCTTTAAACACATTGCATTGAGAGGTACTGGATTTCTCTCTGTGCTGTATTAGACCGTCCTGTTTGCTAAACAGGTGAAGGCTCTGTTTTAATAGTTGGGAGGGAAGTTGATTGTCACAACTCTTACACTTGCTGTTTTTAAAAAGAGCAAGGATGTGGGCTATATGGGAAGAGATATTAAAGTTTAAATAAATGACAGCTTTGTTCCCCTGTTAAAAATAGTCAGATCTTTCACAGTTCTCCAAGCCATGAAGGTACTGGTATTGGAGAGAAATGCCCATGTCCTGGTTACCCTTGTTTTTCCTAATGACGACTCCTTTTCAGCAGTAGCCAAAGTTTAACTTCCTGTTTTCCCTTTTAGTCCATTTTTTTTTCATCTTCCTTCATCACTCTTGGGAAGATCTCCATCTCTGCTGTCATTGGTGGTCTACTGACCACAGTCCCTTCAGGTTTTCACGTGCAACCAGTCCACAACCCAACTCTGTTGCTTGTTCTTCTGTAAACTCGTCTCTAAAGTCCATTCCCACTCCATGTTTCCCTAAGCCATGCTCACCTCCCTTATCTATGGTGAAAAATACTGCCAGAACCATCTGAAGTTCTTCTCAGCTGCTGTGATAGCACAGCCTATGATACACCCTGCGACCACATCCACCAGCTGCAAGGCACCTCAAGTTCCCAATGCAGCACCTTGCAGGAGTGTCTTGGGGCCGGAGCTCCGCACGCAGTTCTCTGGCACTGAGGCCACCCGAAACACCCTTCTGACCCAACTTGTTTCAAACAGGGACAGCCATAGGGCTGGGAAGGGAGTGTTATGGACTGGGACACTGAGCTGCAAGCGGTTGCTTTCCCTGCTGCTAAGGAGCGTGCAGGAATGGTGCACATTTCAGAGCCTCTAAATAAGGCATCAGACACATTTTAATCCCCTCTGCAGAGAAGGGGACACCCAGCTAGTAACAGAGACATAATGTGACAGTCCTTTTCTTTAGCAAGATTCTCCTGTTCCAAGTATTAAATCACACTTGTGTGTAACTCAAGGGTGTTCCCCTTCCTCCCCGTGTCATCTGTGTCTCCTACCTGCAGCCAAGCAGTAGTTCATATCGCCGGCAGTTTTTACCATTATTGACACTAGCTGAATGGCCTTTGCAAGCTGCAGGCTAAACAAATACGGATAATGTGCCTAAATAATCTAAAATATTGTAGGGATAAATCCAATTGTAATATTTCATTAACTTATTTATATTACTTTCAGAATCTAAAATCTTAATCAAGATTTATGCTAGGACGTATGTGAAGATGCATAATTAAAGTAGGGTGAATGAAAAGCCCTTACCCTGTGGTAGTATGTCAGATATGGAAACTGGATTTTTGGGGTTATTATCTGCTGGTAGAAATTTGTAGATTTTGCCAAATGCTAATTTAAATTTGTCTGTTTTAAAGTGCTTAAGAAAAGAAATCATATTCTCAGCCTTAAGCATTGCAGCACATGTAGTCCAATGGAGTTAAACTGGCAATGTCTGCAATCCAGGATTTGTATGTCAGTGCTTTATCAGATTTCCAGAGACATATAATGTCTCTTTCTGCTGCCAATAAAACCAGATGCAGAAGTATCCTTGTGTGTTTATTTAGCACAAGGCTGTTAATGCCTGGGAGTAGCACACACTGGGGTGTGGCTTCCATGTCTTGCACACAAAAATCAGCGCTAAGAGACCAGAGTTAAAACAGACTAAGGCAGAAGTGCAAGAGACTGACCTTGGAGCCAGCAGACTGGGTGAAACAAAAAAGATATTAGGAAAACCTAGACATAGCAGCAGGGTCAGGGATAATTTTTACCCCTTGAAATTCAACGGTGCCTAATATAAATCATTGCTATAAAAGAATAAACTCTGTGCTTCCTATTTCCTTAAGGAAACAAATTTTCAAGCCGCAGGCAATCCTTTTCATCTCAGCTTGAAGGCAGAAAGGAAAACCTTGTGTTGGCACATGCCTTTTCAGTGCAGAACTCTTTGCATATCTCCATTAAGACAAACAAGATGCTGTCATGGATTAAAGTATGGGCTTCAGTTAAGCAAGAGTCTGAACAAACCTCTAAACCCAATCCCCATTTTAATGGTTAACCCTGATTTTCTAGCAGGTTGGAGGCAGTATTCTCCACTGGATCCACAGGGCTTAATTTGTGTCTGTTCAGTTTGGGTTATGAGCACACGTCTTGCACCTGCACTGTTACCATGAGGCAAAGAGGGGTATTGCTCTGAGAGACCTTTGGTGGAAAAAGGGTGGCTCTGGTCCCAGCAAAGGTCAGTGCAGCATGGGTTAACCCACGACACACAACCTGGAGGGACCACTGCAGCAGAAGAGTAGTTTAGTTGTCCCATTTACCTGACACTGCATTTTGCTCTGCTTCAGAGCTAGGAAGGGAGCCACCTGCCCCGCTCAGTCTTTGGCCAAGAGAAACGGTATGATTGTCCCTCACCACAACTACATTGCAGTTCTAGCCTTGTGGAAGAATGAATCCAAGGTTAAACCTAGAGATATAGGTAAATAGTTGCAAAGTTATGAATTAGAGGGCCTGTTCCATTGCAGCATGGTAGCCAAATATGGCAAGTTCTGGAAAAAAAGAAAGAAAAGCTTCTTCGCACAAAAAACACTTATGTCTAATAAACTCAGTGTTCTTACCGGAGACAGTGATTTTTAAAGGAAAAAAAAAAGGCAAAAAAAAAAACCCAGAAAAGAAAAACAACAAAAAACCCTCTACCTCTGAAAAGAGATCAGCAATCTCTTAAATGGGAGGAGAGGGAGAGCGTGCTACATTCTCATGGGTTCTCTGGCTCGTTATAACGTTGTTTGATTAACCGGGAGCAAGATTTATGTGCTATGAAGTGCTCTGGGGAGGTTGCAGATGCCAAAGCTCTGCACCTGGGTTTTGAATGCATCTCTAAAGTGATGAGAATATCTGTATATTCTCATTTAGGAAAAGAAGAAAACCCCCAAACCCTGAGACAACTACTGCTTTTTGGCAGGAGAATGGGAGAGAGTAATTTTACCTAAGAGGGAGATTTGCAAGGATACCAACAACCACTGAGCATCCCAGTCCCACAGCAAATGGATGTGAGCTGGAATTTCATGCCCATTTACCTCTCAGGAGACAGCTTCCCTCCCCCAGATTAGATTGGATTCTTCCATTTGAGGTATATAAGGAAGATTAAAGAAATACACCGTTAGATGATTTCAGGATTGTTATTGTTTTTTTAATCTTAAATTATTCTGCCCAGTGTAATCCCACAGAAACTTGCTCTAGAACACAAAGGAGCTTAGTGTCTCTTAATGGTTAGCGGAGTCATATTCTTGTAAGACATCTGCCTCTAATATGATTACTTGAGAATAAGCACACCAGTGGGACTAGCACTGTAACCAGGAATGTTATCAGCCTCTCAGCAGACTTGGAAATTAATTTTCATCACGCATTGTTTAAAATTGAATTGTGCTGAGCGTTTAAATTGGCCAGTGTTACAAATAATTCTGCTGTGCTGATGGTGTTTTCAACGCCTTCTACATCAACAGCCTTCAGCAGTCTTCAGTATCTGGGTGTCGTGTAGTCTTTGTTTAGAAGTCAAATCCAGTCCAAATAATCCCATTCAAGTCCAGTCCAAGTTTCTGCACACTCTAATCAAAAGAAAACTTTTCAAGGGTCTGTGTTAGCACCAATTCCTTTTGTGAGAGGTTTCTTGCAGAAATGTTTGGCTACTTCCAGCCAGTTCATGGCCTATTTAATAAAAGTCAAGCTTTGATACCTGCTTCAGAACCAAGCGCTCTGACCTGGGATCAGTGATAAGCTCTGCAAGAGCTGTGGTTGCTTCAGATTACTGAGGAAATGGATGAGAAGGGAGAAGGGATGTCTGCTCCTCAAGGAATGTGAGAAAAACAGCAGAAGCAGCAGTTTTGGTGAGTACCTGAGACAAATAGGATGCCTTGGTTCATCTTGTTTTTGTCACCACCCAGGCAGACTGACAACCTCAAGAAGGCAATGGTTTTGGGTAGCAAAATGGAAAGGGAGAGATTATATTTTCTAGGGGACAAGATGCAGAAGGTCTTGTCTGCACAGGATAAAGTCTGTCTCTGCAGGAGTGCAGGAGTGGGGAGATGTGTCTTTCCCTGCTGCTCTTTGCAGAGCATCTGAAACATCTAAAAATATCAGAGAATACTCCTGAAGACTCCAGGATTTTCTTTGCCCTGCCTGTCACCTCTCTGCCTTCACTGCCTCAATACTAGTGTTCAGAGGTGCTACCTTAGCATTTTCTCCTCGTGCAGCCATGGTACAGACATCTGCTTGTGTCTGGGCTCACAGCTCAGATCTTAGTCCTCGCAGGCTCCTGGAGTGAGGATGGGACCCAAGAAGGACGTTATTGAGGGGAAAAGCATATGGGAGAGGGACAGGGCTTGGGGTGTGGGAGGAAGCACTGGAAGGAGTCTTTGAATTTGACATTAAAAAAAAATGTTTTTAAAAATAAGGTTTCACTTCAGTGCCCTGAAGTCTTTTGGGCAGTCTTTGCATCCTTGGCAACTACCAAGATTTTCACCTTTTACTCTTTTCATGCCAAGACACTGCCATTCCTTGCTACAGACCCCCTGGAGAGAGACAGACTTTCCCTTTGAGCGCTATCCTCTGTA
Organism: Crypturellus undulatus; assembly: GCA_013389825.1. Classification (NCBI taxonomy): domain Eukaryota; kingdom Metazoa; phylum Chordata; class Aves; order Tinamiformes; family Tinamidae; genus Crypturellus; species Crypturellus undulatus. Next base: position 33,181 of record VWPW01001166.1, on the reverse strand, counting down.
CCTCACACAACTGTACTCATGCCAAGCCCTTCAACTGCACAAGGTACAAGAAAAAAAAAGTGTATTAAGTCTTTGAAACAAAAACAGTATCTCAAGGACTTCACTGGGCCTTTAGACCCTTCTTGTTGGACAGAATTCTGTGAAGGAATGCAAGAAAATAACTGTTGTATTGTCCACCTTTGTAAGAAGTCAAGAGTTATTTGGCTAGCTCCCACTTGATCCCTCCAATTACTCCACTTGGTACAAATCTAGAGAGGACTTAAGGAAAATACAAGCTATGTTTCTACATGCAAAGTGAAGCAACCCTCATTTCAAACCAAGTGCTATTTGACTCTGAAAAAAAAAATGGCATGGTGATATGGTTGTTCCACGAACCCTGGAAGTGCCTGTCCTGTTTCTGGATGTTCAGACTCCCTAGGACTCAATGTTCAGGTGAACAATGAGTACATAATTTCTTGAAATGCCAGAGATTTTCTGGCACTTGCATACACAGAATACCTTATGCCTAAGGAAAGCTTTGTCTCTAAGAGATGCTTCTGTCTTTGGAAATGCCCGTTACTCTCCCCAGCCTTTCATCTCAAGGCCTCCTAGTCAGCTCACCTCTCATCTGCAGGTGGGTCACCAGTGCTCACAGCCAGAATGGAGTAGAAAAGCAAACCAGCTTTACCTTCAATAGCACCAGACCTTTCTGAGTCTGATCTTGGTAATGGTGCTCAGCTGGCATCAATTTCACAAGTGCTGGTAGATGCCATGGAAATAGCCATGGAGTAGCTGTCAGAGGCACTTCTATTTTTTTTTTGTATTTTCCAAAGAAGTTCTCCACTACAGAGTTCCACAGTCTTTAGACTCCTGCTACGCCAGTAATACAGTCTGGTCCTCTGATACTCCAGTCAACATTTTGCCCATAAAATGATATCCATATACATACTTGAACATATACATGTAAATTAGTTTCCTCATTAGAAGATACCTATCTCCTTTCATTTAGGCCACTACATGTGATGTTAGGACTACCTAAAAAAAGAGGCATAGTGCCTACTGAGGAGTGCAGGGATTATATTTTCAAGCTAATTTGTAAAATGGTCACACATGTTAATTAGGTGCACTTCTTGCCTTTTTTAAAATGGATCCTGAGCTGGGGCAAGCTACAGTGGTACTGTCAATTGCAGTGGAGCTAAAACAGCACAACTATCTGAGGATTCAACCAGTGTAGAACAGTAGGAGCACAGGCTCATCTTTCAAGCTTCCTGTTGAACACTGATGAGATTGTTCTCTCTGATGAGGTGACAAGCCACCACCTTCTTTGCACACTCTGAAGTTATGTAAGTCTTGACCTTGATGTTAGCTTATGACACTTTCACAAGAAAGGTTTTAACTTTTGCTGGAGACCTTTATTTATTTATTTATTTTTTGAATCTCAAATCAAACCTCCATGTGTGCACAGCAGAGAGGCTATAAATAATTCCTGTAGTGTTTTATAAACTACTTTAAATAGCAAACATCATCTGTTAACTTTATTTGCAATTAGTACATGCAGCTAAGGGAAACACGTGATCTGCTGCTGAATTCATTTGCAGCCCATCCAGAAACTTTTTTGTACTGTGTCTGGAACGTTTCCAGACAACGGAGCAGCTTGCATGCAAAAAGTGGGTGGCTTCCTGGGAAAGGAGGTGTGCTTTTTTCTTTAATTTGTTTACAAAAATATCCACCTATGGTAAGACTGAGCTCTGCCAACCTGCTTGGAGTTGGCATTTTATATAGACTGTGTTGAGTCAGGCTGGTCTTTGCCTGTTGCTGGTGGAGAGAGTGCAAACCTTCAGAGAAGAACAACCCTTTCTTTTCAATACTATCCTTAGGATAAGACCTACTCCCTGAGATGTCTGCCTCTCTCCTCTTTACTGCAGACAGGACTTGAACAACTGCCTTAGACTAAGCACTTATGTTTTCATGGTTCCCTGCAGAAGAGGAAGATTGCATGCAATTTTTCAGGGGTTGGCTGTGGCTCAAGGCCAGGTTGGCCTCATTCTATTCCCTCTTCCCTGGGAAAGGCAGATCTCTGTCATAGTTATAGGCAATTTCTATCTAGGGGAAAGCTTTATAGTTGAACTTTTTTTTTTTTTTTTTTTTCCCTAGGAACCAGCCCAATTTCATGTGCCAGTTGCAACACTGTGTTTGGGGTTATTTTCAGATAGAATTGGGTAGACATATGGAGGTAGAGCATAGAAGCACCTAGTTGAGCCCTGTTTTTGAGACATCTGACAATAGCAACAGGATCCAGGCACAGTGTGTGAAGGCACAACAGAATTTTCTAAAAGATTCCCTTCCAAAAACACTTTGTCCAAAAATGCAACTACCGAAAATGCTCCTTCCTGTCTTCTGTGGAGGAGCTTGTTTGTTTTTTCTGTTCCAGGGTTAGGCCTCCCCATAGTGTGTGTTGTTAAGATGTGGCCCTGAGCCCTTCTGCTTCCATGGCCCTGAGCTCACTGTTGCTACAGTGGTAATAATAACATTGCTCATAAGAATAATGACAGTGGAGCTGCTAAGACTATATCTGATGTTTGCACAGGTGATGTAACTTGTCTCAATATCGAGATAGTGTTCAAAACCCTTCAGCTATACTTTTTATTATACTCCACTTTCTTTAATCTTTTTTCCCCCTTTAAATACTCTCCTGATTCTTGTATAAAACATCTGACACACACATATGCAGATAGACATCAAGATTCTACAAGCAATTAAAAATCTGGGTATAGACACCAGTATTCTACAGATGACTTTTTTTTTTGAGGAAGAGAGGAAACACAATGGGAAAGGAATTGTTTTAACTTCTAGAACAACAAAAGCTTGAAGTCATTTCCTAGAAAAGAAAACAATTAAAAGCCAAATCACCACATTAAATACAATATAAATCCTTCACCGGTAATAAAAATCAAACAAAATATCCAAAAAAAAACCCTGGGAGGCTAAACAGGCCCTCAGCTGTGTGGGGATGAAGATGACACATTTGGGGCTGGTGCCAGGGTGCACTGTCATGACGCTCTTGAGGCAGCCTGAAAATACATCGGGTTAAACTGTGATCCCAGCTAAGGGGGCAGAGAGCTGGAGCAACCCCACCAGTGTCAGCTGTAGGGGCCCTCCAAGTGTCCTCCCACATGTGGGTGACCAGAGTTGGGTCTGTTAGCCGGGAACCGGCCCTGCAGAAGTGTCCTTCACCTTCCTCATCCTTGCGACAACTCACACGCTGTCTTTGAGGAGGCAAGGGAGAAACTTCAGCGCACGGGTGACATCCAGAGCCTTTACGGACGTGCACGGGATGTCGGTTTCTGTGACCTTGTGAATTCAAAGCTCATTCAGGCAGCCGGCACTGAAATGTTGGTGATTTGGGATTTTTGCCTTCTAAAAGGCAAGCGGAAGGGAAGTCATTAGTCTTCAACGTACAGAGGATTTGCCAGAGGGCAGGATGCTGGAATGGCCCCGCTGTTGCCAGCATAGCCAACCCGTTTTGCACGGAGAGGAGACGGCTCCGAGCAGGAGCACCAGGCTGGGGACACGCTCCTTCCCGCCTCGCCTGGGATGTGCCGGCCGCGCGGGAGGAGCCCAAGCGATCTCGCTCCGTGTTTGGCAGGAAGCGCCGGACAGGGCGCAGGCGGGTGGGCGCCACGAGGGAAGGTGCAGGCCGGCCCGTCTGGAGCCGGCCGGAGCGGTGCCCTGGTCAGCCGGGCCGGGAATGCTGCCTGTGGCGCTGGGAACACCAGGGTTCTACCTGTTCTCTCTGCTGAAAAGGTGCTGCAAAATGGCCCCTTCCAGGCGGGGCTCTCTCACTTTAGCAGCTGCCACACACACGGGAGCTGCGGCCCCCATCCCCACAGCCCAGCCCTCTGTCTGAGTCCAGCACGGCCAAGCGTGGTCCCATGGGTAAGCACACGGGATCCGGGTCTGAGGAGGCCACCAGTGCTCCCCGGCACGCGCTGCTGGTGCCCCACCAGCAGCGAGGCGGCACCCGAAAACCCCAGCGCCACGGGTATCCCCGCGGGAGCCAAGGGCGAATACCATAGGCGTGAATCCTGCCCTAACAGCTCCGGGTTTTGCAGAGCTTAATTAAGATGATAAAAATATCGGCAAGGCCGGGCAGGTCTGCTGGCACAAAGCTGACGACGGCGGCGGGGTGATCTGCCCAGCAGGGTGCTTGCCGGCGCGGGCGCTTGCAGCCTGCCGGGAAGGGTGGCCCTCGGCCAGCGCCTCCGCACGGCCCCGCTGGCCACGCTGCCGCCGGCCCCGCTGCCACCAGCCATGCACGGGGTGGCTGGGGGCAGAGCCAGTCTCACAGGAGGGAGCTGAGCTCACCCAGATCCTCCGGCTTTCCACAGAAAGTCATTCGAGGCAGTTGCCTTTGGGGGAAAAGATGAAGAAAAAATTCCATAGCCCCAACCTCCCTGGGCCAGCTGCAGGATGAGGGAACTTTAATAAAGGAAACAGCTACAGAGAGAGTTTGGAGAGAGATATCCAAGCTCTTTCCTCCCTATTTTCCCTCCACCTCTTGATGAATAATCTCCTGCACCCTTTGTCTCTCATTGCTCATCCAGTCCCACCAGCTGCCCCCACTAGTTGAATCCATCCGTGGAGGGACTCAGCCCACCCGTTCTCCCCTTGCTGTCGAGCACCTCCTCCCTTCACCCCAACCCATCTGCTGCCCACACAGCCTTCCCCACCCCTGCTTGCTGCGGCTCCCACCCCAATGGGAGAGCTTTTTTTCCACCCAAGTCCTTCATGCCAGGAGCAGCTTCTCTGAATTTTGGTGTCTGTCCTGCTCCCTGTCTTTAAACTCACAGCTGGCTGCATGCACAGATACGGATCCCCACACAAAATGCTCTCAAAGGGATACCAAGGCTGAGAACCCTTTTGCAGATCTAGTTACACACCACCACCAGAGTAAGATGCTCTTTTTCCACCTTATCACAAGACCCCCCTTCCCTCTGTCACTTTTGGGTTTAGAAAGTCAGGAGTTAAGACAATATAAAGCACATTCATATGGTCAGAATAACTGCATGAGCACTCAGAGCCTCCTCTCTTTGCTGCCTGTATGTAGTAATAAATGCTAATGAAGTGCAGGTGTTTTGTAAGGGCTTGCATTCTTATTCATTTTCTATTTGGCTGTGGTCCTAAATGACCAAAACCTAGCTATCCTTCCAACATCTAGCAAGTCATTTTAATGTCACATGGACTAAAAAAAGTCTAACATAGAAATATTTCTGTGTTCTGCAGCTTTGCTGGCTCTTACAGTGCCCTCAGATATTCCCACTGCTCTTCCTCCTCATGGGCATAGCTGAGCTGCTTCAAGGACAAATATTCCAATTATAGATAAAAGAGAGATCTTGGAGGCAGGTGTTAACATTTAGCTTACAGCTCTGGCTTTTCCCCTGCCTCTTTCAAGGTTTCTAGGCGGCAGATGTAATCCCCTCCACTTCCCTTTCTGTCCACGGGTCTCAGAGTGCTTTGTGAGTGTGCATTACTTTCACCTCCCAGAAAAATGGGAAACATCAAACTGACACCTCTGCAACATGAGAGAGGGAATGGAGATCTGACAGGCATGCGGAGCTCCCCGAATTCACAGGACAGCACAGGTGCTCACCCCAAAATCAGACTACGGCCAGACTAAGAATAGAACTGCAAAATTAGGGAATGGGAGTAGTAGCCAGGAGTTTTTTCCTTCATTCCCTGCTCTAACTACTGAAGAACCTTCCTGCGGCATCAGTCTCTGCTCTGGCACAGCTAAGATGAAACACTGTGTATAAATCACTTCTGTTTGTGGCACAGCTCTTGACCCTAAACAGCAGACCCGAATATCCATCGCCTGAGTGTACCCACAAACTGCAACAGGAAAACACATTCCAGTTGACTGCCTATGTTACATTACACATAGCACATTAAAACTGATCTGTTTTACTGTAGTGTTTAGCAGCCAACATGGGGAAATTCTTCACTTAACATAGCGATTTTCTTTGTGGAGTGAGGACAATGAAATGCAAAGGTGAGGACAATTTCTTGAAAGACTTTCTCTAACCCAAGAGGTTGTACAGGGATGATAATGTGATAGCATCACCAGCAAAGAGCAGCTGTGCAAGTTATCTTATTGTATGCTGCACTTTAAGTTGACTTTTGCTGCTTTATTGTCAACTAGTTTTCATACCAGTCACACCAACACAATAGGACCAGCACTGGTTGCAGCGAGTCTGACATCTCATGCACATAAGGTACCATTTCTCAGTGGTGGAAGGGTGAAAATGAGATCAATCAGAGTTTTTTAATGGAGAAGAGAACTTTGAGGATTATTTCCTCCAAAAAAGGAGTGTGTATATATATGTGTGTATATATATATATATATATATATATATATGTTTCTGTTTTTTTTCTGTGAATAAGTAGAGAAGTAGAGGTCCTTATAATTTGTCAGTGGTATCAGGAGAGCTAGTCCCAGTTTTAATGCTATGACCTTGGGCAAATCACTTCCCCGCACCTCTTTTATATCCCTCTACACACTTTGACTATCTTGTCTATTCAGACTCCAAACGCTCTCGGACAGACACCATCTCTTAAAATGTGTTTGCAATAATTCTCCTTGGAGGGCACTTAAGAACGCATTAAGTGCTTAGCATACCATAAAAATATTTGGTAAATAACAGGCAATTGTGAGTCACTGCCATGTAACTCCATCTCTGGTTCTTGGGAGGTATTTTTATACCTACACCCCATCTTCAAAAGCAGAAACCTTCGGTCTTGACTCACGTGGAGTTAAGAACGCAATGCCTGGGGCAGACAGACATCCTGTTCAGCCTTCTCTGCAGCAGAGGCATCTCTCTCTAGGATGGGAGAGCATGAAAAAGACAGCTGGAAGCAGTCACTGACTTCAGCTGTCCCATGATACAGCAGCATTGTATAGTGGTCACCACAAGTCCCCAGACTCCTATTATCTAAAGCCCTTGAATCCCTTCTGAAAACATAGCTTCATTTCTTGGCACTAAAGAACTTAGTAGTCTCTTGGCGCTAGAGTATTCATTTATTTTGTTGTGTTTATTTTGCCTTGGTTCTTAACCAATCTCTGAGCGGAACTTCATCTTCTTTACAGTTGCCTTGTTTCATGATTTAAAATGCTTTGCTGAAGAACAGCCATGAATCAGTGCTGGTCTGCAGCAGCACCCGGCCTAGCACACAGCTCTGTCTGCAAATGCATAGCTGGGGGGTTTATCCCATTGCCCCTTTCTTTCTCTACCTGCTCCTCCTTTTTTTAGTTCCTTCATCTACCTGCTCTTTATCTTTTTCTGGGGTCATCTGGCTCTGCGATACCACAGGGGATTTGGGCTGCTAGTCTCCCTGTGCACAGCCTGAGCACCACACAGAGACAAGCTCCATCAGTGCTTGTGGACAACGGGTTGGATGTGGCCTGGATGTGCTACAGTGAGTGACATGTGCAGCTGATATGGGGGTCTGGCATGCCCAAGTGCCATTTTCTTATTTTCTTTTCTTATTTCATTTTCAAGGGGTGCTGGCAGGTCTCTTCCTTTACTTCCTTTACTTTCCTAAATCTTGTTCCACGGGTCTAGTTCAGCAGTGCCAATAAAATGAACCTCCAGTGAGAGAGCAGGAGATGAATGTAAAGCAGTTAGTTAGGTTCCATTTGATAAAAAAGAAGATGTAATAGGATAAGTGAGACAGTCAGATATGCCAGGTACAGGGGATCCTTCAAGCAGATGAATTTTGAACCAGCATATTGTTTCTTATCAGAGCTCTTCATGTCCTGCTTCCAAGAAAGGAACAATTTTAAACATTTCCCTTCAATGTTACTTTTTTTTCTAACTAATTTCTCCTTTTGTGCCCTCCAATAGGGATTGGATGGAAACAACTACTTCCATGCACCTGTGTATGGAAGGAGAAAAAGGAAGGAGAAAGATTCAGGAGGAAAATTGCTCTTTAGAAATGCCCAGAAATATACAGGGATAATTAGGGGGTAGCTGGATCCAGGATAAAGAAGCCACTTACTAGATGAGGCACATCGCTTGTCCTTCAAATGCCCTTGTCCCCAGGGTGCTGAGCTGAGCAGTCTTACATGAGACTTTGAGAGAGAGGAAATTCAATTCCTGTTGTAGACCACTGCCGCTTTACTCGGCTCTGCTCATGAACCGACGGGCAGGGCTCTGCTTCCCTGTGATCCCTCTTGCAAAAATCACTCCCTAGAAAAATGAGAACTACTGGGACATCAGGTATGTCTTATTTTGGCAGAAGTGATCAGGCTGTTCGGACAGAGGTCCCCGTGCATTCCTGTCCCCACTTCTCCTTAAAAGGCATCACCCACCTGGCCTAGTTACAAACATGAACTAAACAGCCTTGCAGTCACCCTTGCATAACAACTGCGGGGTAGTGAAAGATTTTAAGGGAATTGGTGGTTATTTGATACATAGTTGAGCAGCCATGTTCAAGGCTATAATTGATCCTTGCTCTTTCTTTTCTTTGCCACAGCCCACCTGCTAACTGCAGCTCTTTCCATCAGGTTGTCCTCTAAAAAAAAAAAGAAAAGGAAAAAAAAAAAGATTAATCTTGTAATGAAGTTCAAATTACACAGGAGTTATTTGACAGATTATCTGTGTACTGAGCTAAAGACCTGACCTAGGAGTGAAAAATCAAGCAGGGATGCTTTCCTAAGGTTTAAAGCCTGCAGACAAGACTCAAATGTTGAAACAGAGTAACAGATGATAGGAGAGCAGATTTGCATTTTTTGTTTTCATTTTCAAGGGGTGCTGTGACACAAGGTCCAGGGTAAAACTGTACTACCTTAAACTGCTCCCTTTGGGTGAATTCAAGGGCTAACAACTTGCATGTTGTTCCAGCTGTTGTCAGACTATTTTGTATGGTGGGTTTTTTTGAGTAGGAGTAATCACACTGGGGCAAATAAATGACACTGAAATCATTGAGGTTACAGATTATTTGCAGCTTGAAATGTACATAAGGCTGAAGGCATACATCATTTATGAGCAGGTCGATATGGACGTACAGGCCTGGAGAGAGTCATTTACTATGTCCTATAGCTATATTTGGCAGTGTCTCTTAAAATATTACCTCTACAGAGATAAATCATTACTTCCCTTTCTCCCTTTTCTGGTTTTATGATAAAGGGATACACTAACATATATTCATATTTTCCGCTCTCACAATAGCCCTTGCATGTTTATGAACATCAGTGAATTTAGCACAAAGGCACTTTGCGAGAGAAACACATTGATTTACCAACATAGAGGTGAAGGAAAGGCTTGGGAGAGATGGGGGTGGGCGCAGTCACAAGTAGCTGAGAATACTAAAATTGTCCATGGGGATCCCACATGCTTTTCCAAAAACAGCTACCAGGAGCTGCTGGACACCCAGCACATTGTCCTTACCCTCATTTTCAATTGCCAAAGGACTGGCTGATTGCATAAGCATGGCCTGGGACTCATAATTACTGTTTTACTGCCCATTTTGACAAACGTTTCTGTCAGGGCAACATGACCAAGGGAAAAATCCCCATTGGTATATGGCAGACTTTGGCTTGGGTCACAGGCTGAGCTTTGGTCATCCTGCTGCCACCTCGTGCTTCAGTTTCCCCTTATGCAGAACCACATTAAGAGAGAGGTGCCTCCTTCACAGAGTTGGTCTGAACATCTCAGTTAATGCTCACAACGAGCAAGGCAGACCTCAAAAAGTCATGTCCCAGCAGCAGCACGACTAGTGCTTTTAGAGGAAAAAAATGCTTCCTTTTGGTTTCATATACCAACAAATGCACTGCTAAAAAGGCAGTATGCTTGCTTGATGGACAGGGGCTTGCAAACATTAAAATCTGACTGCAGTGAGGATGACGCAGGACAGTGGTGCAGTTAATATCACCATGCTTCACCGCAGTCAGGAAGTAAATTAAACCTCTGTTTGCAGGAGGGGATGCACATTTATATGTCCATATAAGCCAGGGTCATGCTGATTTTTCCAGCCCGGGTAGTTTCTGACTGAATAAATTACTAGTAAAATGAGAAGAAAGAAGGTTGCTCCCATTCCCTGCAATTATACACTAAGGCTGGGGCTCAGCTGGCAAGCTAATAACTGGGAGGCAGCGTTATCCAGAGCGCCACTCTGGGGAGACCCTTCTCCAAGTTTTGAGGATTATTGCAGATCAGGATTGCCCAGGGGAAAACAGAGAGGTGCCTGACCCAAAAACCCCAGCTCAGACACCCCAGCGCTTCAGACCACCTCCAGTTCACATCGCTGGTCACAGCAGCAACCCGCAGCAGGCGTGTGCTGAGCTCAGCTGGGTTCTCGCCTCCCTGCCATTGACATGTGCAGTCATCTGCCTCAAGCTGTAGCAATCCCAAAGCCTTCGCAAGGGGCAGAGTGGTTGGGCAGGGCTTAGTGCAATGGAGCATCCGTGTGGAATCAAAATGCATGTGGCTTTTGTAATAATCATTCATTAATCCACATTTGTGATTGTTTTGCTTTTTTCTTGTAAGCTTGTCTTTTTCTTTGTTTTTCTTCTTTTGTTTTTTAATTTGCATTTTTAGCTTTACTAAGTAATAGGTGCATGTGTGGAGAGATAGGCTTTAATTAGGATACTGGAAAAATTGAATTAAAAAAATCAGGAAGCAAAAGCATCTGGAAGATTATGTTTGATCTTTTAATTATGATGAATATGGAGAAAAGAAATGCTAAATGATGGTGTGGAACTGACAGGGAAGTGAAGATAAAGGCAGTTAAAATCACATGCATAATTATACAAATTTGTGTCTCCTTGAAAAAGGAAATTATTGGAATTTTCTTCACCTTTTTGATAATTTTATGGTAGACTTAAAAACTAGTCTAGTTATACTGTATTGGTTTTTGTAACCAGTGCACCAGGCTTCTAGATAAAATGTGTTTGTGATCCATATGTCAGGTTCTCACGTTGTTATTGCAGTTAACACAGTCTTTGTGATAGCATATCTGTCCTATTATAGAACACATCCGTTTCATGGTCTACGACAAATCCAGTCTTAACTGTTTAGAGGTTGCTCTTGCTTAAAACATCCTCTTACATTTCATAAGAACTGCACCTTGAGAAATATTAGAGAAATAATATCAACCTTTTTACTAAATATGGTTAATATGTTTTTGTTTTAAAAACTTTTCTCCTCCTTACTCAGACCCTTTGGGAAAAAAAAAAAAAGTAGAATTTTTGTCAATATTGCCATGTCTGTCAAAAAAAAACCCTCCTCTTTGGGAGGAGTTATAGAACAAAAAGTTTGGGTTTTCCCATTTTCTTCCAGTTCTAGCTTGTCTTCATTTCATTCTTCCTTCATTTTTTCAAGCCCTGTAATACGCAGTTAGTGGAAAGTCACAGGTGGTAGGACTTGTCACCCTCTTTCTTAGCCAGCTTGGAGTTAGATGTAAGCAAATCTTTTGCCCCTTCTTGGGTAGTGTGGGATAAACTGCCAACTGGCTCTCTCACCACTGTAAAATGAACCCAGAAAACTAGATAAGTGTAAGTATACGACTCTCAAATGGATAAAAAAGGATGGGATGATTTGTACCTGTAGTGACTAGAGGGGAAATGAAACACAGGCAAACATAAAATTGCAAGAAAGGTAAAGGGAAAACACAACCTTAGGTATCATAAAATTTACATGATATTGAGTGACAAGTGAGGCACAAAGGACTTGGGATGAAAAGTAAAATGGGAAAAATAAGGAAAAAATCATATATTTTGAACATTTTAATTTAGCAATATCAATATTTTAAAACTTTTTTTTTTTAAACAGTGCAATACACAACACGCTCTCATGCAGCTATCTTCCTCATTTTGGGGCTCATTCCTAGTTGTTATTTTTATCAGACCTTTATTGCTAAATAAATGAAACTTCTCTATATAATAAATATAATAAAATAATTTCTGGTAGCACAGACAGATTCCTCTGTCTCTCTTTTCCAGCTTCAGCTGTTATCGTCTGCCTTCACATATGTTGTACAACAGTTTAACTACTCCAGATGGCCTAAAAAAAAAAGAGAGTCAACCAGCACTGCACAAGCACAATAGGGCACCTCCATCAGTCTATAGAAGAGCCAATCTGATTTTCTCTTTTTGGTGTCACTCTCTTACATGTTTGCTGCCCATGCAGGACACAGTGGCACAGCGTTCCTCTTATACAGGGAATTATATGTAGAACGCTGCCCAACTGACAACCAATGTTCATTCCTACCTTCCCTTATTTTCTTAGCAAGGAACATGAGCCCTACATATTTTCATCTTCCTATGGCTTCACAGCAGGAATTCATAATCTTGATTTCAACTATTCTGACTGGTTACAGCAAGACACTTGTGCTACTGCTAACAGCATGAGCTGAAAAAATATACAAAAAATAATAGTGCCTGAGGGTCGTGACATGGAGCCCAGAGAAGAATCAGTCCCAAATGCTGTGTAGCATGGACACACTCAATTGGTGTCACTCGGAATCAGACAATAATCCATGCTTTGTTTTATGTACTGATAGAGAGATAACTCCTAATATTTTTGGTTCTGAAAATTATTGAGGGGCTACGTGCAGAATCAGTGATTGTCCCACCAGTCACCTTAGCCATGAGGCAGCAGTGTGCCCTTGTGGCCAAGGAGGCCAATGGGATCCTGGCTGCACCAGGAGGAGCGTTGCCAGCAGGTCGAGGGAGGGGATCCTGCCCCTCTGCTCAGCTCTGGGGAGGCCGCAGTGGAGTACTGGGGGCAGTTCTGGGCTCCCCAGGACAAGAGGGACGTGGAGCTTCTAGAGAGGGTGCAGTGTAGGGCCATGAAGATGATTAAGGGAGTGGGACATCTGTCTTATGAGGAAAGACTAAGTGAACTAGACCTGTTTAGCCTGGAGAGGGGATCTTATCAACTTGTACAAATACCTGAGGGGAGAATGTAAAGAGGATGAGGCCAAACTCTTCTCAGTGGTAGCCAGCAACAGAACAAGGGGTAATGTGTGCAATGGGCAAATTGAAACACAGGAAGTTTCATCTGAATACGAGGAAGAACTTCTTTACTGTGAGGGTGACAGAGCCCTGGAACAGGCTGCTCACAGAGGTGGTGGAGTCTCCTTGTCTGGAGCTATTCAAAACTCACCTGTATGGGACCCTGTGCCACATGCTCTAGGTGTCCCTGGCTGAGAAGGGGTGTTGGAGTAGATCATCTCTAGATGTCTCTTCAATTAACCATTCTGTGAAATCTCTGGGAAGTGATGGCTTTACTTGAATTGTTCTCCCTGCCTTTAGCAGCTCAGGTCCCTGAGATTCAAGGTCCACCACTGAGCTCTGGTTTCCTTGGCATCAAAACAGAGTGCTGCAAATGGCACAACGGACTTTCTGCCCCAGTGCTGCACATTGAGGCCAACCCCAGGTAGGGACAAATTGCCTTCTGGCACACCCTCCACATCCATCTGCAGCCTCGTATGCTGTTTTTAAGAACAGAATGCTCTGCACCAATACCATTTCAAGAAGACCCTACATTTTCAAAGGAAACCTTCATTGGCCTTCCACTGTTTGTCAGCATTGCTGGAGTCCCCTGAATTTGCTATAGATTGCTAGGAAATTACACCATTGAAAAACATGAGTGAGAGACAGATATCCCTCCCATTAAGACAATTTCATGCAGTGCCAACAAAAAGGAAAATCCCCCATCAATGTTACGACTTACCATACTGCATAGTACAATGAATTCAGAAGCTGAAAGAGAAATAGGGAACTTTAGAAGTCATTAATAACTATTGCTAAAAGTGGTATGCCTTTAGACAAACAAATACATCTCAATTCAAGTAATACGATTTGTCATTATTTTGAAAAAGAAATCTATGAATAAAAATGAGGCTCTAGTTCCTGTTGTTTGTTTCCAGCGTGCTAGTAATATCTGCAGAAAACCTGCTATATCCCTGTATGTATCGACACTGAAAGTCATAGTGATAGCACATTTTAAAAACCTTTCAAGCTAACCCAAAGTATGATAAGCATAATGATACGTACTACAGACAAGGAGACTGAGCACCTTGGAATAGCCATTGAATCAACATATGTGGAGAAATTGTCCTTGTGCCACACAACTGGCTGCCTCGGTGCCCAAGAGAGCCTGAAGGTGGGCAGGGATTAAGAAGCAAAATGTCTGTCCAGAGCATAAAGACAGAGCTAAAAATACACTCCAAGTCTAAACTCACTTCCCTTCTGGCACCCTGGACCAAACTGCCGATTCTCTTATATTCATAACTGCTATACTCCCATCTGCCAGAAAGATCTTTATCCCACATCTTCTTCCCTTTGAAATGGATATAAAACCAAATACCAATGGACTCCTGCAAAGTATCCCGTGCCATCTCTGCTTGCTCAGTAACTTCTGACGTACAAACCAAAGCAGCTCATGACTGATTTGATTTGGAGCTAGCACTCAGTGGTGCCATGACTCTTCATTTTGCAAACCCTTTTCTTCTTTTCCCAAAGTCAAATATGGAAAAGCTGTGACAGCAGCCTGAGCAAAAGGATATTGAAAATAATCCTCTTCATTCAGCCTGCATACAAGATTTAGTGGTGCAGTAGCATTGCAAGGATGATTTCCACGCATCTGATAACACTGTGACACCCTATAATAAAACGTATACCTTCTGTTTCATTTTATCCTTTTAAGCCCTTTGAGCAACCAGCAGTTGTTGAGTTCCCCACTCCTACTATTAATAGTCAAGGCAGTCCATGTCTGCCTACTTAGATTTATTACATTTTAACTAATCTTGATTGAAGTCTTCATATGCATAGGCTTCAGAGCAGTCACCAGGGTTACACACAACATACACATATGCACACACACAGAGTTTAAGTTAACTCAGTAATGCTCAAGTAAAAATAATTTCATATGCCAGCCAGTTTTGATTTTTTTTTCCATATGAAAGCTGAAGAACTAGAAGAAGAATCACCTCTTCCACCACCAGAATTCCAAAATTCACCACATCTGAACTCTGGACTTTTATCCGTGTCTAGAGGAAGATTTCCCACAGCAGAGAAACTTGTGCAGTCATTTTGCAAGTTTTGCTATTATGGAGAAGCAGTGATTCAAAGAGGTCCCATGTATCAAGGCTGAGAAATTCCTCCATGATGCTGGTATATTTTAGCTGAGGGTTCATGGATTTGTCAGTGACATATGAAAATCCACTTGGGGAAAATTTGTGATGCATTTCTCAGCTACAAGTATGAGCTCTAACAAGTCCCATGTATGGATTGCAGAAGGATGACTGGAAGTACAAGGCTCTCCATGGCTGCAAGATGCAGGATTGGAGGTTACCATGTCCCACCGTGTCCCGGTGTCCCCACTTTTTTCACCCAGGACTGCACAAAGAAGCTGAGTGCCTGGCTAGAAAAAGACTTCTGAAAACACTTTTCTTTAAATACAACATTAGAATGCCTCTAAGCCAAAATATTTCATTTAATTTTCATGTTTCAGTTTTTGTTGCTCCAGTAGTTGTATTGACTTCCTAAATGATATCTCATTTCAAAGATTTCTCTGACAAAATCCAAAACCTAAAAACTTAATAAAAAATATGTTTTACATTCTGGGAAGGCACAAACACATCCCCGAATTTAACTCATAACAAGTGGCTTCTGATATCAAATTTGCCAGTCAATGAGCTACAACCCATTAAAGAGACTTTAATTGCACACAGTCCTTGCTGTGCCTGTGAAAGCACTTCGGACCACAGGTTTCCAGCCTTTCTGCCCTACAAGGTAAAACTCAGCTGAGAAGGACTTTTTCCTGCAGAGCTCCAAGCTTCCCACAGTGAATTTCCCACTTAGGAATCTTGGTTAAGTGCCCCAGTTTGGATGGGTAACCCTGGGCCTCAGCTGCTGGCTTTGGCTCTCCTGGGAAACCTGGTGAAAAGCCGGTCTCCAGGGTCCTCAGAGGGCCGTTAGCAGCTGCATGAGGCTTTCACTCACTCTTTGCTAAGGCAGTGCTCACAGGATGAGGCTGGTAATGCTAATGGTGATGAGGGCTGTGCTGTCACCTCTGGAACCCCCCCAGGATCACGTAGGCATCAGCTTCTGCACATCCCTCCCAGGTTCGTGAATGCTCTGCTTTCCCCTGCAGAGGCAAAACTGCAGGGGTTTTGGGGGGAGAAGGTAAGCAGGCACCTGTGCTGTGCCACTGCTAAGGCTAGGCAGGGCCTCTTGGCTATGGTTTTTTTCTTATTTTCTATATATTTTTTTCCATTTTTAATCACTCTGCATCTGATTCGCCTGGAAAACTGCAACATCTATGGCTGCGTTTGGTTGTTTAGTGTCACTGAGCATTGTTGGACTAGGAAGGCTGNTGCTTTCCCCTGCAGAGGCAAAACTGCAGGGGTTTTGGGGGGAGAAGGTAAGCAGGCACCTGTGCTAGGCAGGGCCTCTTGGCTATGTCTTTTTTCTTATTTTCTATATTTTTTTCCATTTCAAATCACGCTGCATCTGATTCACCCGGAGAAGTGCAACATCTATGGCTGCATTTGGTTGTTTAGTGTCACTGAGCGTTGTTGGACTGGGAAGGCTGAGGGCTAGGAAAGAGCTTCTGCTGTCTCCAGTCTTGCAAGAATAGATTGTGTCTCTTGGGGCTTTTAAAATTCACTTCAGACGGCACTCACATGAAGAGCCTGGCTGCTCTGAAGCTGGGGCTGTAAGTAGCACAAATGAAATCTGCCTTCTATGCTCTGCCTGCATGACCATCCTTTCCGTTCATTCTGATTTTCAGCTTCTCAGAGGCTTTAGCCTCAAACCATATTATATAGGTTTCTTTTTTTACTGCAATAGCATCTGGGCACAATAGGAAACAAAAGTGATGCATGAAATTAGGACAAGCAGACAGCCATGTACCTTTCCTGCATGCGGAATGATATATCTGAACAGGAACAGCGGGATGGGTCCTCTGTCTGGGTTTCCTGATGACCTGCAACTCAGTTAAGGTAGTGGATCTGACCCAGCTGAGAACATGCAGGAGCCCAGGAAAGACCTGGTGTTTATGCAGAGCACCTCCGCACAACACAGGCAGTGCCCTGCTCTGGGGTCTGCGACGTGCCAGGCTCCCTGAGCACCGACACGAAGACTGTGCATGCAGGAAATCTGATGTTTTAAGCATGCATGGAGCTGGCTGGCCACATGTGGATCTTCGCTGCCATGTGTGTATGGCAGGTCCATTATGAACAGATGCAGCGCATGCTGCAAACACAGTTGGAAGTAGGAATACTTGGATGCCAACCTGGAGGCCTGCTATGGACCCACTGTATGATAGGGAGCATGCACTGCAGAGTGCTTGTTCATCTCTCTCTGGAAACCCTGAGAAGAAACCTGGCAATCTCCATGAGCTCTGCATTTAGGCAGGGCATGATAAAAAAAAACTGTTTTCTTGCTAGTTAAGTGAAAATCCCAGGGGGATTGGTAACTAGGGAGGGGCCTGGGTAGTCTGAGATTTGGTAATAGGATTTAGCTCAGCAGGGGCATTCCTGCCTCTTCAAACCCTACTTGACTGTCTGGAAGCAGGACAGAGGTGACAACTTGTTTCCTCTTCCTTCCTTCCTCTGACACACTGTGCCTTTGGACTTCTGTTTTAAGGATGGCTTTCGTGTTAAGGGCAACCCTGACCTTCCGGCACATGGCTGAGGCAAGGAGAGAAGAACACTGGAGACCTGAAGGGTGCTCATGTGATTTGGAGGCTGGATTGGATGGCCCGAAATGCCTCCCTGTCCTGCCTTTGCTGCCTCTTCGACTGCAAGCTGGAAAGGATGGACCTTCCTCCCAACTAAGGAGAGGTTTGGGGCAGCCCTAGGGCAGCTCTTGCTGGGGATGTGAGACTTCCTCACTTCCTCACTGCAGCCAGTCCTGGTTCGTGGCACTTTCAGCAGATAAAAGAAATGGAGATACTCAATGTATTTGTGAACACAGAGTTATACTAAACCAAATAAGATTGTTTCTCTCTCTCTTTTTTTTTTTTCTTTTTTTCTTAAATTCCACTTTGGAACAGAATTAAACTAAACTGAAAGCAGAGGAAGAAACTCTGTTCAAGTCCTTCTGAAAGAGCAACCTCACTTTGAACTTGTGCTTCCCCTCCTTCCTGACAAATGCAGCCTGGCTCCAACCACATCCTTCATCCTCAAGAGACATGGGCTCTTCTGATGTGGCAGAGAGGTAGAAAATTCATCCCGTGGCAGAGCCTGTTGTCCCCTGGCTGCACCTTGCCTCTGCCTGCCTGGTGAGAGAAGGAGGGTTTTGTGGAGAGATGCTGACTGGGGGCATTTGTCCTTGAGAAGAAAGTAGAATGGAGATCAGGGAGTTTATATTGGGTGTGGAAAGGTGATGCGGACTCTGCTCACATGCTTGCATGGATGTTTTAGAGAGGACAATTGGATGATTCAGCAATTTTTGTGAGGAGTAACATAGCAGGACAAGCTTGTGACAATGGTTTACGTCTCATGTAGCTAACAGGACATCTGCAAACTTACTTGAATTGTAAAAACATCAGCTGCAGGGGATTTATATCTAATATCTTTCTTGGCACAAACAGGACCCATCATCCACAGCAACTGAGCGAGCCACCACGTATCCCCTTCGCCATAATATATAACACAGAAGATCAACAAATCATCACCACCATAGAATTTTGAAAACTTCTTCAAGCAAATTCAATAAAAGATGTTTCTCTAAGCCAACGTAAGGCAGACGCTGAAACAGGAGATACAATACAGGAGCTTGGAGAATCCATCCATCATCTACAATGCATTTGGGAAATTTCATGCCTTTATTTTTTTCTGCCTCAGAGTGTCTGCACACTGATTGCACAATTCCATATCTTATCAGTTCTTCTAAACAGTGTCCAGATTTCCTCTGTAAATCATTTTTAATTTGCAGCCATCTGTTTGTAACTGTTAATTACATTATTCACAAGATGCTGTTATTGTTACCAGCAGTTTGATATATGTATATTTTTCAGTGAAAACAATAAAAAGAGCAGCTGACTGCAACACAGAGGTTAAAAAGCCACTGTGAGAATATCGAGCCCCAATGGTGTAAAGAGAGAAAGTCTTTCTGGGAGAGAGAAACCCTCTATGATTGCTTTTGACATAAGGTCCAGGTCTGCAACAGAGCTGCTGCCCCAGGCTTTGCTCTCTGCTTGGGGCACAGGGCTGAGCAAGAGTCTTTGCCATTTTCTGTTGGCCCGGAAACCCTCCCCTTTTCCTCCTGCTTGTGCGTTTCCTGAAACAAGGAATGTTGTGGCCATAACTTATTCTCCCAGAGTTTTGCATCAACTGCCCTGCAAGGCAGCAGGTACCAGACCACGGAGTGGTGCTCATGAGGCAACCACAGCTCGCGCCGGCCCTCACGAGCGAGTCAGCCCCTCTCTGGCTTGGGACCGAGCTCTAACCCCTTGCCCTGACCTGTAACTGCTTGCCAGCAGCGATGGGCCCTGTGCAAGCCAGGCCTTGCTCGGGCCTGACCGCAGCACCCGATAGCTTGACAAGGTCTCCCTGGAGGTACATTCCCTCGCTGCTCCCTGCGTGCTGTACGGTCAGCCCACGATAAGGAGATGTGCACGGGAGACCGTCGGTGGGAGGACAGAGGTGGGAAAGGAAAATCCAGGAGCACAAAGAGTCAAAAGGTGAACCCCAGAGGGAAATATCTCGGAGTGAGGTCTGGACACAGGTCTGGACCCTGCAAATACAAGTGGGGAGAACCTGGGAGAAAGTGAAACAAGGCCTGACAGTAGTATCTGTTTGAGGGATACTTCTTTAATGCTGCTGTGACCAAAGCACACTGAAAAAAAAAATCTCATTTTAAAGAAAATAAAAGGTTCAACAGAGTGTGTCAATTCATTAATAAAAACACTTACAAAACTCTCTGCTCTCCACCTCTGTTGCCCCTCTTAATTGTGAGCTACTATTTAGTGCATTCTGCTTTCNCCCCAGAGGGAAATATCTCGGAGTGAGGTGTGGACACAGGTCTGGACCCTGCAAATACAAGTGGGGAGAACCTGGGAGAAAGTGAAACAAGGCCTGACAGTAGTATCTGTTTGAGGGATACTTCTTTAATGCTGCTGTGACCAAAGCACACTGAAAAAAAAAATCTCATTTTAAAGAAAATAAAAAGTTTAATGGAGTATGTCAATTCAGTAATAAAAACATTTACAAAACTCTGCTCTCCACTAGTCTCTGTTGCCTCTCCTAATTGTGAGCTATTATTTAGTGCATTCTGCTTTCTAAATAAGCACATTCCCCACAAAAAGAAACCTTGGGGCTACTTCCTGGGAGAAACCAGGCTGGAATGAAACAATAACCCGCTTCCGAAAAATGCTGCTCTAATGCAACCTGCTGAACCTGGGGGAAGGAGGTGTTGCGCTCAGCTGTACAGCTTCTCCTGGGGACAATGTGGGAAGACACCCCCACCATGAGCCTGGAGCACCCCCCTCTCCTGGCCCTGCTGCTTCGAAGCGTCACCCCTTGCCGTTCCTGCGGGCTGGCATGTTTGGAGGGCCTCCTCCAAAGCATGCCGAAAGCAAGAGCGAATCACATCTCTATTTTCACTGGGCTTTGGAGCAGGACCTGGGTGAGTTCTGCCCAGCTTGGCGTGGCAGGAATTTCCTAAAAAAATGATCTGAATGTTTCCCTTGAGCCTCCTTGTGTTGGTGCTCCCCCCAGCCTGGAGCAGGAGGACTTTGCGAGGCTGATGTGGTCCAGACAGACTTGAATCGGTTCCACGAGAGTGATTGATGGACACTCTGGTGGTGGGAGCGCCGAAAATAATCCCAACAAATGTTTCCCAGTAGCACCTGGCAGCCAACCAGAAGACAGCACTAACATTTCCTAAATACTGAAAAAATGACTGTCACCGCAGATGCCTCGCTAAATATAACCCCAGTGAGGTGGTAGCCTGAGAAAGGCTGCAGAGGGGCAGCTACCCCCTGCTTACGTACCACACTTCTCTGATCCAAGTGAGACCTGGATTGTCATCCGAGGGCTGCGAGATTTCCAGCATTGTTGGCTTCATAAAGCTACCAAGTCCCAAACCAATTAGCTTGATGGGGAAGTGTCTCTCAGGGGGTTAAGTGCCAATAAATTATTGAAAATTGAAAATAGGGAGCTAGCTCATCAGAGCAGAGTCTTACTGCATATGGGCAGAAATAATGACTTTGAGTTTGCAAGCTGTCCCAAGGACTCCTTGGGAGGGAGAGTTGTCCTTTATGGAATCATGGGGTCCTTGCTCCTCCATGGGTGCCTGATCTCTCCCTCCTGTGGAAGGAGCCAGGCGAGCACCTCCGAGTGCCCGCAGAGCTGGGGAAACTTTCACACGTAAAATTTACTGCCTTTAGTGTCTGTTTTATACATTACCTGGTGTCAGAGCACTGCAACACAGCATTTAATTTTTAAAGGAAATTAAGATTTTTCTCCTCAGTGAGCTCCTCTCCCCTTTGGGCCTGGGCCTGAATCAAGAATTAGTTTACTGGCAGAATTCATTGGTTTCTTGACCCTGCAGAGCCTCAGTTGTGAGAGCTGCGTCATGTTATAAGGTAGATGAAGGAGTAGTGCTGCAAGTGTTAGTTGTAGCCGTTTGCTGGGCCACTATATGTACCCAGAGAGGTGATTCTGACTCTGATATATGATTCTTTCCCAGGTTGGCCTTGGGAATAGAGCTGCAGAGGTTTCATTTGCTCTTTGGTCTGTTTGTATCCAGCAACACGAAGTGCTTAAGGTGAGCCCTGGCATGGCTGCTCAACTGCAGAAGTAAATCTGAGGAGATGTGCAATGAATCCTACCAGGATGGAGCCCAAAATGAAGAATCCAACCTTTTAAATACACAAAATTTCTTCTTTGCCACTTTTCTTTACCATAGGACTTGCAAACCTCCAAGGCACTGGAGGAGAAACGTCAAATTTAGAGCATGGAAATCGCCTTCTAAGAAGGGGTTATCAAACAAGAGATTAAACCCTGGATAAGGCCACAGAACAAGACTGTCCAGTCTGTTTTCATCAAACCAGAAGAAGGACTGGGACAATGAAAGCACCATGGCCTGCATTTCCTGACCACTTACTCAGCTTCCTAGAGGGTTCATTTTCTGGTTACTTGTGCTTGCTGAGCTTCATGTCATAGCGTCCTTGCTAAAGTTCATGTTGTAGCACGCTTGCTAGAGATGAAGCTAGTATGATGTGCTAAAGCATGCAGCCAGCATGCTTCATTCTGCTGTGTGAAAACACCTTCAGATAAGGAAAAATTTTCTATTAACAAAAGTCTCAGTCTCTTTTCTGATTATGCACTCCAGGAAATTGTGAGAAAGTCTCTTGAGGAGGAAATGGGAACAACTTTGCTAGACTCCAGACCCAAACTTCTGAAAAATGTATCCCAAGAAACAATTCTGTGGCAGCCAGGGATGGGATAAACGGGGATAAACGGCGCTTCTAGTTTAGATGCTTTAGTTCAGATTCATCCCATGGCACTGTCAGCTGGCAGTTTTCCAGTGACTGAAGAAATTTATACTACTATTGGAACCCAGTGCTGGAAAGTTTGTGGGTGCAAGCATGTTTAATTGCCTTTGAGACTGCAGGTTGGAGGGCTGAAATTTGAACTTCATGTCGGAGCCCAGTTTAATTTGAAAGAGGTGAAAGGATCATCAGAGTGTTTTCCTGGTTCTGAACTTGCTCTTTGATTTTGAACTTCGTGAAACTGCAAGTAACCTTTTTTTTTTCCAGTTCTTATTCAAGAGCAATCACAGACACACACAAAAAAATCATTATGGTTGGAAAAGACGGTCAAGATCATTGAGTCCAATCGTAATGTTGATCCTGTAGATTCTGCACTGTTTCCTCTCTATGCGTTTGTAGTGCTTCTGCCATAGCAAGCCCAGGGGTCTAAACACTTTTTATCGGTAGTTAACCAAGTAAGGCAGCTACAGGCTTTCATTTCAAATCTATCACATAATAAGCTGATAGAGGAATTTTAAAAATTGTTTTCCCAAGTTCTGCTGTCCTACAGGCTACTCCATATATGCAGCTCCAGCTGCTCATTGGAATCTCCTACTTGTCTCCCTTGTTTAAGAAAAAAAAAAGAAAAACAGACTTAATCTGATCAAGATGAACAATTAGTTTTTGAATCAAGAAGCATAGAGTTTCTAACTCTACTTGCAGGTGTTCTCTCTAATAGAAACTGTCATAGGAACCGTTCCTACAGCAGACTAGGTAAACAGACGAATATAGAACATACTACTCTATAGGACAGCTGGTAAGAAAAGCTGTAGGGGTAGTAGTGTCATTTAAACAAAAATATCTAATTTGGGATCTCCTGCATGGGGCAGAAGCTCCTCTGAGTTGCCGGCATTTGTCAGTGGTAGATCTATGCCTATGGTTGATTTCTGTCTCCTCTGTTATCTGCACAATGCAATCACTTATCTCAGCATCAAGTATGCAAATCTTTTGATGCAATCATTGGAAAGGAAGGGATAAAATCATCCCAATAAAAGAGCAGTGCAGTTCCATATGCATTGCATGCATTTTGGTATTTCTTCTTTTGCTGCGTGCTTTTTTCCAGCCTGTATGTCTGGGTCCACCTGTCACCCCTTGTCTAGCGTTTTGATTGTGAGTGCTTTGGGACAGGAAGTGTTTTCTTCCCACTGGGCATCTGTGCCAGGCCCAGTATCACCACGTAATGCATGGTGCTCTTCTATGGCACATGGAAAATATGTAGAAGCATTCTGTATTCATCAACTTATAAAACTGAATTATCTGGTGTGAGGGCTGCTGAGCCACTTGCATCCAGCCGGGAGGAAGGGACACATCCTGTTGATCCATCATCTCCTGGTTATGCTGAGGCTCAGCTACATGGTTGGCCCTGAACCATGGCACAGTTCCTTGAGTGGCTATGTCAGAGCACGGGGGCACACAGTACCTTGTAGATCTGGGCAACATAAGGATGCTGGTATGTGTTGTATGGGATAAGCAACTCCCAGTCCAGAGGGAAGAGTAGTGTCTTTCCGAGTGATGCGTTCAGCAGAGACATGAGTGATGAGAGTCAGTTACTTTCCCTGCCCCAGATTTCCAGCATGTTCTTGGCAAACAGCTATTCGCTCAGAGTCTCATTCCCACTCTTGTAGGAACCTTCATGTCCTTCTGTCCTTCGCACCGTCTAGTGTCCACCCTGCAGGGCTGCTTTTGTTCTGCCCCACATCTGTGGCATGTGACAGAGCAATGGGGACAGACTCATGTGCTTCATGTTACCTTTCTGGTTTCTCCTCTCCTCCTGCACATCTTGCCTTCAGCCAAGGGGAGCAAAAAGCCGACCTGATGGCAAATATTGCTTCTTTAAGACTTAGTTGGACCAAATCTTGTAAACTTTTGAAGGTTTCTCTGGATTTTCCCCCCATAATTCAACATGAGGTCAGGAAGTTTTGGGGTCATTTTGAAAGAGCAGCCCTCCTGGACTGAGATCAAGAGCTCTGGACCTCCTGCATTCCTATTGCCACATCACTTGATGCCAACTCCTGAAAGATATTAGAAAGCATTGAAATCAATTTAGCAAAGGCCCTGTATATTTTCAGACTCAATTTCTTTAGGAAAGCCCATTGTGCATCTTTCTTCTCATTCAGGTACTAGCAGAGTTAAGAGGCACCTCAGGAACCATTAAGATTTTAATATTCATACAGTTTCCTAATTGTTCACTTTCCAGTCCCTTCTCTTCCTGCCAGATGATAATGTTCCTTGCCTAGAGCCAGATTCCTCCAGCTCCCTGACTAATTCTCCCGCAAGTTTTACTGCAGAAACAGTTGGCTGGTAGACCTGTTCAACAGCATGAAATCCTTCTCCTTAATTTAAGATATTTTCATCCAGTTGGTAACCTTGTAGCCTATTGTCCTCCCCTTATAATCGATGGCTTCGAGCATGGTTTATCTCATGATAGAATAGATAACTAAAATAAATTAGATGAATCCTCCTTGAGAATAGCTTATGTGCCTGTGAAGGGAGTAACTAGCTCTGATAACATATCAGCACTCTAAGTGCAGTGAGATGAATCCTACTCTTGGGCCCAGAACATTGTGCTGCAGTTATTTAAAGTTACTTTCAAAGGAGAAAGTAAAGAACTATTAAAAAAACCTACAGCTACACTGGAAAAGTTATCCAAAGTCCTGACCTCTTTTTAAATGCTCAACGAGTAGTTCATACCGCTTTCTTATTCCAAACATCTTCTGTAGACATAATATGAAAAAGATAAGCTCAAAGTAAAATACAATTAAATAATTAATTAATTAAATAAATAAATAAAAGAAATTTCTGCTTCAGCTTTCTGGGAGTGTGTGCACAATTTGTTATCTTACCTGTAATTAAGCCTCCTTTTCTGTAACTGAAGTGATATTTTAAACCCTGGAAACTGCAGAGTTCCAATTTTGTGACTGTGAGTTTATTGCAGGTTGATACTCTTCATGTGGCTTGCACACTCAGACCCACACCAAGAAAAACATTGGACAAAATGATCCCTAAGTCCTCCCGAAAGTTTCCAAGTAGGAAGGAATCAAACTTTCACCTCAGTCTTAAATTCTGGGTATTCACAATTTTCATTGCCTACAGAAGTTTCAAAACAGAAGAGGGTTTTCGTGTGTGTTGGCCTCCCTTTCCAGGCAGCGCTGCGCTGAAATGCTCACAGGGTCTTTCATTCAGCAGCACTTCAGTATGTGCTGAAAGCTGGGCATGTAGTAAACTTCCATGGTGAATCAGGAGGGACTAAACTCCAGGTCTTCTGAATGGAGCATTACTCTATTTTAGAGCTTCAGACAGGAGTTATACTCTTGCCATATGGTTGTTCAATGAACTGGAGACTGCGAGTCTGCAAATATGCATACACAAAAATGGTTTGCAAACTATCAATTACAGCACTAAAAAAAAGTTTAATATCTGCTGAGACACCCATCTGAAGAGGAGAAAGGAGAAAAATAAAAAGCACGTAAAACTGGCAAGAGAACTGAAATAATAAGTGAAGTTTTTAAGCTAAGTTTGAAGACTAGCTGCAACTTGCCACACAGGAAAAAAACAGAAGACAAAAGCTCTATTATACCTTCTTAAAAACCTAAGAGTACAGCACACACTTTTCCCGACAAGGTCATTAAACATCGGGTTCAGAGACCCACAGCAGCCTCTGACTGAGCCCCGGTACAATGGGTGTTTACTCTTTGATTCAGCGAGGTGCTGGTATGCACAGGGGCTGCTGTCGCCCGGAGAACACTGCTTTTGGCCCCGTGTGGATCATAAGCGCTTGGTTTTGTTAGTGCACTGAAATGTGGCTAAACCCACCCCTTTAGATATCTAATTTGTTTGGAATGACAGGCATGTCCTGACTAAAAATTAATTCTGCTGGGTGATATAACTTGTTTGAATTTGCAGGAATTTGCCATTTGGAAAAAGGAAAAAAGAAAGACATTTAATTAGTGATGGAGCTAAGGCAGCTAATTTTATATTTCAATGGAAAAAAAAATTACAGGTTAAAAATGAAGATTATATGCTCTGGGTGAAGAATGCTCCCTCCTTTCAGGTATGCTTTGATGAGGCTTGTTCCACTGCTAAGAAATGCAGTGCACGTTTCTCTGGAAGTAACAGCAGCACTAACTTCGCCTAGTTTTTCCTTATCTTCCTGCCTCTGTCTTCTAGCAGATGACCTGGTCTTTGATTGCTGTCAGTCACGGTGGGGATTTACTGGGCACATTTCACTCTGTCTTCAGGCTCTTCATGCTGTGTGGCACCAGGGAAAAGCATCCACAGCAAATGTGTCCTTCCAGGGCTTTCTGTCCTAGGTATCCTCCCACCTCGACATGTCCTTCCCAGGAGGGAGATCCCAGATGCACATTCCTCTTCCTTGGAGCCAGGCAGCATGCCCCAGTCTGTGCCCATGACACAGTTCTGGCAGCAGCAGTCAGGGAGACAGGCACAAGGTCTTGATGGCCGCAGAGTTGGCAAGTCCCTCCAGCAGCCCCAGACTCTGCTGGGCAACCACTGCCCGCCACTTTGCTCCATATCTGGGAGACTGAGGGAAGCGAGACCAGCCCCAAGGAGTGGCCAGCTCTGCATGATCCCCAGAGACACCTTGGCCCCTGCTCAGGTGCAAGCAGGGAGTGAGAAGTGCATTTGCAGCCTTTCAGGTGGGCTTCACCCAGAAAGCTGGGGCAAATTTCACATTGACTTCAGCACAGTAAATCTTGAATAACACCAAGGAAGTGTCCCAGCAGCAACAGCATTTTGGCTTCCTCTTCCTGAGGATGGCTTGGGACACCATCACCCCTGGGGTCTGCTCTGGGACACTGCCCTGGGCCAGGTGTGACACAGCAGAGGACGTCACATCAGTGTGGTTTGGGAGAGCTCGAATCCAGACTGGGTTCAGACCCACCCTTCCTGTGGTTGTGAGCAGATGGTCTAGACCACTAAAACCACATTTTCTGGAAGTCAGGTTCTCAGATGGAGTCACTTCCTGACAGAGCTTTTTGTCTTTTATCAGGAGAAGCGTAATCTGAAAAAGACTAATTATTTACTGGAGGGTGTTCTTTTTCTTAATCTTTTTTCTTATTAGTGTCCTTCCAGTTTATTATTCATCTGTGGCTTTTTTACAAGCTGTCTTTCAGGTGAGGAGCAGTGAAGTGGTGTTACATTCCATACATGTAGGGGCTTAGCTGCAGTTTCATTGTGTATTCAACCCTATAATTAAGACTCGGATGGAAGACTTTATGCCTTTAAAGCAAGAAATTCTAGGTTTCTTGGCAAAACATTTGGCTGAGTACATAGAGAGCACCTTAAGTACTTAAATGGTCTCTACGTGAGGAAACCTGATGCCAGAAATGATGTACCTTAAAGGCAGGCTGTTGGGAAAAAGCAAACAAACCAAAGCTAAAACTCTTGATGTCTCAAGATGCATTCTTCCTGTGACTTTTTTTTTTTCTCTTGAAAGATGCTGTGTGAGAGGGATTGTATTCTTAAAAAGGTCCCATTGCTGGCACTGGGCTTCTATCATGTGAGCTGCATAAGGAATGGGAGTCAGCAAAAAAAAAAAAAAAAAGAAACACTCGGCTGGTTTTCAATAAATTATGAGGGACTCGAGCATTGCCTTTAAACAAATCAATACTGCACTGTGGCGAACCAGCGGTTAGGAAGACAGTGTCTTAGAAAATAACACAGCGTGGTCAGTGTGCCTAATATTGGGAACCAGCCTCCTTTGAAGGGGAGGAAGGCTAGAGCAAGGCACAGAGGGCTGTGGGATGCTGCAGGATGCGACATGCCTCAGATCTGTTTTTGTGATGGATATGGGACATTCATACAGGAGGGTGATGATACTCATGAAAAAAGCTCTGCGGGGAAGGTGAGCTCAGTGAGGAGAAAACCCCCAGCCCTTAACTGCACAGAGACCACCAGGAAGCTGCTGCTCTACCCATTAAGGATCAGGGCAGCCTCAAGAGAGCGGAGACGCTCTGCCCTTGCTTGTGGGGTCCTCCCACCCAGGCTTGTGCCATTAGTAGACTGCAATAATAATGTTGATAACAACCACAGCAGCAATAAAAAACAAGAATGCTAATGCTAACTGCTATGGTATATAGATTAGAGATTAGACAGTATTTTTTTCCATCAGTAGATCTCAAAATACTCTAAAAGGAGATCAATAACAATTTTTATAGATGAAGAAAATGTGGCAGGGAGCTGTGACCTTGTCACTGTTATACAGCTGGCTGGCAGCTGAGCCAGCAGTGGAATTGAATTCACTTCCCATAGTTTTATAAGCCTAAAGCAAACTCAGTTTTGCCATTTAGATTTTTCACGATTCCATTCTAAAATTTGGCACTTCCCATGTATTTGGAGCCTATCAAATGCTAAATGAAACAGCAGAACTAGAGCAATAAAGATTTCTATCAATGGAGGACCTCCCACTGCACAAGGAATCTGTATAGTATGACCTTCAAAAGTCAGTAATTTGCTAAAAGTCAGCCCCAATCTTTTTAGGGGTATCTGTTTCTTTTAAGAGTTGGTCTGTGTATCAGATGAGCCAGAATGCTTTGGGATGTGAAAATTACACCAGCCTCTTTCTCTCTCTCTCTCTTTTTTTTTTTCTTTTTTTCTTTTTTTTTGTATATGTGTGTGTGTTATTAGGCATCAGAGTAAATAAGCATAAGCCCTACATGGAGCATCTTGTTGGGGCATACATTGTTATATGCTCCAGGGTGCAAATATTTTACACACCCTCCCCTTTGATTCTTTTTAATGGAATATGCAAATTGTACATGTTTCAGCTGGGATTGTCTGGCTTTGATCTGACTGTTCTCCATCCTGGAATTTTACTCAGTGGGGAAGCAGAACTGAGAAACGCAGTGAAAGGGAATTTCATCCCTCACCTCCTCCAAACCCACGAGGGGCCCAGTGAGCTCGTTACAAAGACTCTTGTCGGCGGTTGCAGGTTTGGAATAAAGTCCTTATAAATGAAGAATCACAACGCGTCTGTTCAAACCACTGCAAAGATGAACCGACTACCTTTGGTATCTCCCTCAGTGTGAGGCTTCTTTTCTAAAGTATTCAGTTATATGAAGGACTGTCGTGGTTTCTTCTGAACGGCAGCACCCATCCTGCACAAGGCGCTGCATGGATGATCAGGGAGCTCGAGTGTGACAGGTTGGAGAGTGACTGTCCCACCAGATGAAAGTCATCCTGGCAGTACTGAAGCCCAGCATCATCCACTGTGAGGGTCCTGGTGGGCACTGCTCCCCTTCATGACCTCCTCAGTCCTGCAGCACCCTAAAAATAATGCTGTGTGCAGATACCCTACTGCCTTCAGATAAACCCCTTCATGCATTCTGCTCAGTAGGAAATGAGCAGCTTGAGCACAGGAGTGAGTCAAAAGAGAATGGTTGCAAAAAATGTAGCAGAGGAAAGGGTTGTGTTGGACCCACCTGCAAGCAGTGGAGAGGCCAGGGCAGAGGCTGCGGAGGTCAGCTGGAACAGCGAGCGGTGCCTAGGCTACGCTGCCAAAACAGCACACTCCAGGGCTTGAGTTACTGCCCTTGTGCAAACAGCCCGAGTGGCTGCAGCGATCGGCTCCGTTTCGTTGATGAAGCAAAGTTAGAGACAAAGGGAAAACAGAACGAGGAGGGAAAACAACATATATGTCAAAACGCATGGATTCGCCCTATGGAACCAGCTCCTTTTCCCACCGGAGTCAGTGGAAGTTTTGCCTGTTTGGCCTCTGACTTGAGTGGCAGCAAATGCCAAGCTCAGAGGAGTTTTCTAGCACACATGGAAATGAGCTGTCTATCAAGCACATATATCGATATGTGCCAGAATATCCAGTCGCCTGAACGCCAGCCTGTGCCACAGCAAGCCAGGCATGACCAGCAGTTTGCATTTATCCAGAGAGAACGAACTGAGCTGCCCGGTGAAAATAATGCTAATGCTGGGGTGTAATGAGGGGAGTCCTTCCTGTATTTGGAAAATATTCCTTTTTATGTCTGCTTGCCTTTGGGGGCGAAGACAGTATAACATATCAGCTGCAAAAAAAAAAAAAAAGAAAAGAAAAAAAAACCAGCATAACTAGGATTTCTCCTGAGCAAAAAGGAAGCCTTTTTCAAGGCTCATAAATGCTTATTGATTTGTCCTTTTCTATTTGTGTGCTCTGCATTTCCAGGAGCGCAAGCGGAAAGAAAACATCCCTGCAAGAAAAAAAACACGCTGTTGGCGGAGGTGTGACCCTGAGCCTCTTTAAGGTGATGAAGCTGCTTGCCTCTAGCTAAGGATTTGGTCCATCCACTACTGTCAGAAGTGCATGAGCTTGCATGTGCAGAGCCTCCGGCCTGCAGCAGTGGGCTGCTTGCTCCCAGATGCTTTCTCCTGTGCATATTCGCCTTTTGGGCGAGCCCGGGACACCTTTGGGGGTCAACTAGGGGGTAGCCAAGAGTTTGGCCTGCAGTGCCGTGCAGCTTATCAATGGGCCGTTGTTCGGCTCGGGATTCCAGAGCTCCTTAGTCACGTCTTTGCAGGTAACGATAAATCACCCCGCAAAGCCTTCTGCAGAGCCTGGGGTTTTGCAATACTTGGCCCTTTGCAATTATGCCTCTTCTGCAAATAACAGGAGTGTCCATTTTCACTCTGCCTGAGCCAGGCTTTCAGACTATGGGCTCTGGGATCGCAGGGAATTAGTTGGTCCCACGGGGCTGGTTCCTTCTCCTTACCCAGGTTATTAAATTTCATTAAAAGCAGCTAGAAATACATTAAGATCCTTTGCGTTCTTCTTTTTTCCATATAAGCAATGGTTGCCACTGGATTGGAAAATTGGCAAAAGCATCCATAAAGCATCATTAAAGAGTCTCAGGAAAAGATTGAGGTGGGATTGCATGTCCGCTCAGGTTTACAGCTCCAATCCAGGACCTGACCTGGTGGATGGCCATTCCCTGCAAGTGAGCTGACTGTTATTTGCCGGCTGAGATGCAGCCTGTGTGACCGGGATGCTCATGGTTTGGGCAGAGGCAGGTGGTTGCTGACCTCCATCACTCCCCCTCCAAAATCCCATCCACATCCATGGGTGTCTGAGTCCCAAAGGATAAACCTTGCACATGCTCCTGCCTCACTAAAGATGTATTTCGAGGCCTGCAGTTTTACTGCCTAGCAGTTTGGATGGCCAGGTGAGCTTGCAGGGGTGCAAACTTCGCAGCTATATTTGGGACACAGAGTGACCTTGACTGATGGCTCTTGCCGTGGTGGCCGGCCCTGCGTGGGGCTTGATTTGCAGCCAGGCTGATCTGCAGCAGCCGTGGGGTCACCCAGCCTTGCCCACCCCAGCAGCACTTGGCCGGGCTGGCAGCTGGCTCAGGTTCCCGTGTGGGGTTACATTGCCTGGCTCTGTGGCTGCTCACACAGCGACAAATATCTCCAGTGCTGGCCCTGCGCTAGCCAGAAGCAAGGGTGGCACGAACTTGAATGTTTACTGCCTCGTTTTTCCCGCAGGCTCCTTCTCTTTCTAGGAAGTTGATAAAATGCTGGGAAGGAAAAAACGCTCTTGCACCAAATAGTCAGCACGGCTGTCAAGTCTTTGTCTTGTGCCTGCTCAGCTCTGCCCATGAAGGCAGCTGCTTCATTGATTACTGAGGCTGTTTGGGGCCGAGGTTGGCTTGAAGCTTTTTTTTTTTTACGAGGATAGATTTGACTTTTCCACTTTTCAGGTTCACTCACTCTCTCATTGGTTTCTTTCCCCCTCTCTGAGCTCACTTAATAATGCATGACAAGGAGCGCAGGCTGTTTGCTCTGCTACACCAGTAATAATGCAGCGCATATCCACTCCGTTCGGGGTCAGGTTACTGCCATTTGGGAATTCGACAGATGGAAATGCTGGGATTCTTTCCATGTCACTCCTGCCTCCGAGGGCGCTCAGTATAGAAGAAGATTATCAGGGGCATATCTCAGTGCAGCCGCCACCATGGGAGAGAGAGGAGCTGTGGTGAGAGCCAGGGGGGAAGTGGGAAGCATTATTTTAATGAAGCTATTAAAGATGTGGCCCTTTCCTCTAGCTGGTAAGCCAGTGCATTGGTAATTGTATTGCTAATAATATCAATTTGGGGCTTTTTAAAACTGATTTCATTTTCCCTGTCATATACCAACTGATTTTAGAGAAAGAGATAGGTTTCCCGGTACATTTCTCATGGACCTCTCCAGTTTGCTTTACTTTTTTGAGTGTGGCTAAAGGGAATTCAGCAAGAACTGCTGGAACCACTGTCCCACCCAAATCCCATCTTCCACAAACCAACACTGGTGGCTTTTTTATGTTTTGTTTTTTATTTTCTTTTGTTTTTCTGAGTCGTTTTTCAGCTCCCAGAGAGTCTGAGCAAGATGCCCAATATCGAGCTCTGCCCAGACTCCCTCAGCAGATGAGGGCTACACCGCTGGGTTGGACCTCGCACCCCCAACATTACTGCGTGAGACCACACTGCCTCTCCCAGAGCGACCGCTGCTTTCAGTTACTTGTTTCTCGGGGTCTGGGCCTGCTTTCCAGGAACACTTAGTAGCCACAAGAGTAATCCCAGCTACCTTCAATGTCAAGGGAGGCAGGTCCCTGGGCCTCCTCTGGGTCACTTCTCCCCTTCACCCTCCTGGTCTCTGCAGAGGAGCAGACAGTGCTC
>VWPW01001161.1:129505-307756 GCA_013389825.1 Crypturellus undulatus | reverse complement strand
CAATGGGGAAAGAGTAGGTGACAGCACCCGTGAAGCACGGCATTATCAGGATTTCTATACCGCAATCTCATCAGTGTACGCTGAGATATATGCGCTCTCCGGGGCTGCTAACATGAAATAAATGTATTTCCACCAAAGAGCGTTTTAAAAGCCAGGTCATTTATCATTTGCTCATACTTCTGTGATAAACGACTTATGGGAAAATACTTACCAGAGAGCTAAGTATTATTATCACTATTACTGCTGTTCTCTCCTCTTCTAAATTACCATCTGAAATAGATTTCCCTATGAGTCCCCAAACTAATGACATTTTTTGATATTTAACAGTAGCCACTTCATGATTTCTACTGCATAAAGCAATAAAGCTGAGATTTTTCTTCCCACGAGCAATGCAAGGATTTTAACAGTTACTGTGAATGAAGGGTGACTTGGGACAAAGCTATTTTTGATCAGAAATTCAAAATCCTTCAGCAAGTACAAAACCAATGCAAAACTAATTGATGTAGGTTCACTAAACCAAAAAGTACTGCCATTACATTTACATATTAATAATGCTTGATACAATTGATAATTTATGTGAAATTGTTGTGTGACTCAGCATTAGTGCTAAGAGAAACAAGGGGTCAGAGACCTCTGAAGACATCAAGCTTTTGAAAAAAATACTGACAGACATTTTTGGTCAATATATATTCCCATAGTCAAAAAGTACTCTAAGACAAAATGAACAAATACAAGCAATAACGCATGGCTGACTGCTTAACCAAGCACAATAAAATAATTTTGTCAAGCACTTGCTATTAAACAATCTAAAAATAATTGTATCAGCTAGAAACAGCATAAGGAGTGAAAACCACAATACTGACCATAGCTTACTAAGCAGCCATTTCTTACAGCTGACAATACCTCATATAAACAAACGTTTACAGATGGTTACATAAAGAGTCTTGATGAAATGATTCTATGCTATTTAAGCTTCTTCAAGTAACAAACTCAGTCTAATTCTTTTTTGGAGATGACAGGTATCTTGCTTCTCTCTCTTCCATTGGGGTGTTTTGCATTTTCCTGGGTGAAGCTCCCCAAACCGCCTATTCTCTGCAATGAAAAGCTACCATTTAGAGCCATCGTTGTACGTCCAAAAGCAGGATTAGGAACTACTTGTTTTATGGCTGAATCGTGAAAAGATCTTTAATCCTGTTACTGCTAGTTAGCAGGCATTGCTAATTCCACTTGACACATTGCAGATAAGTAAATATCTCAGAAGAAATACTTGCTGCTGTTCTCCTGAGAGCCTCTTTGTCTTCCTCATTTCCCCTCATTGCTTGACCACCCTCTCAACATTCTCATAGTCCTTTTACTCTACTCTGCCATCAAAGGTTTCCCATTTCCTTCAATTTCAAAAGTGACCTCAACCAATATTTTCTTTTTGCCTCATATGCATGGACTGCAACATTTGCAAGCTCTTTAAATTCTCTCTGCCTTGTGGCATTCCTGCTTGCAACTTGCTGGGATTCTACCCTAAAAAGAGATGAATTTACAAAAAGCATTTTCTGAAATACAAGCATTTTTTTTCCATATAACAGGACAGAATGTAAATCTAAGCCAATGGTTTGGTGTCGGCATCAGCCTGCGCTGCCTGCAGCATTCCGAAAGATCAATATCCCCATGCTCGAGGCTGTAAAAACATCTTAGAAAGATTCACCGTTACTGTTAGGCATTTAATCGCCTCTGTAACTTTGAATATTTGTTATATTATTTCAAGAGGTGCCATTTTCCACATAAAACCCACAAGCCACTACTACTCATATCGATGGACACAGCTATTGCCTGCATGTGCACCTCCTGCAAAAGTACTATCTAAGCGCTGAAGTCAAGGACCACTTTCCCTTCTGTTCTTGATGCTGTTAAAGTGTTCATCTGTGATTACTGAGCTGCTCCACCTCTGAGAGATAAGGATTGGATATTAAATTGGTGGTTTCTGCCAGAGCACTAAAACAGAAAGCAGAGATGTCCTGGGATGACAGCATCATTGTGCAGGTAGACCTGCTGCCCTGGGAGGCTCTGCCTTGCTCCTTGAAAAGCCAAACTGCAAACTCTATTAAACACAATAATTTCAACTCACTTTGCATAGCCACAAACATCCATGTCCTGTTGCTACCAGAGCAATGCATAGGTTGTATATTTTCAACTTTTCCTTTCCCAACACAAAGACTAGATACACGTAACATTTTTTAGGTGGTTGCTGCTGCTTACTTCAGCATCACAATACATCAAAACTGAATCCATGAACTATTTCCTTACAGTTGGGTCTTTAAAATTGAGAGAAAGAGATTACAGATGACTAGGAGAGGGCTCAGCCTCTTACCTGTCCTAGCACAGACACCTGAAATCTTGAATGCCGCAGTCCAGAGAACAGAAAACAAAACTGAGATAAAATTTACAATCCTTGGGCCACAACCTTGCAAACACATATGCCTAAAGTCCTGACTTGCATAAGCAAAATTAAACTTGTGTCTAAAGATTTTCAAGGTGGAGCATTCACCTTCATCACTTTCTGCATTGTGTTTTGGGCAATGTCACACAAACTAGTTTTCCCTTGCTGATCTATTTCCAGTCAGCAGTCATTCCCAGATATCTGGGACCAGGTGAAAAATGATTTCCTATGTAATATACACTTGTGCCTAATTATTACATCAGTGGTGCTAAAAATTTTATAGTCACAACTACTGCATCTTCCAAAATTGCTAAAGGAGGAGCAGCTAACTGCACATCACACAGGTATTCTCCTGAATACATCAGTGGCTTTGTGCCCAAAATGCTTTCACAGCTTTTAGGCATGACGATAAGAAAATAAATTGAAAAAGGCACAAAGTGGAACCAGGCTATGCTATCTTATATGAAAATTATTATTACACTTTTTTAACCACTTCTCTTCATCACCTATTTTCCAAGTACTTTACAAGTATTTTAAATGCTTTTTTTAAGCTAAGAGCCTTAATAAAAATGCAGTAAATAGGGTTAAATATCAAAATCTATGCCCTTGATAAATCATGTGCCTTTTTTTTCCTTACAGATTTGACATGGCTACTCACTTCAAACTTGAGAACAAATTAAAAAAAAAAAAAGTATTTCATCATTTATTTTTAATTATTTTCCAATTAATGAAAAAAAAATCTATAAAAATGTTTTGGATTAGTGAGAGATTAATTCTCGATAACAATCACATTTATTGCAACTGACTGAAGAACTTGAGGCTCTGCCGATTCTCCTGTTCCATCAACCCTCTAATCCCCCTTCCTCTTCTTCCACAGCTGTCAGCCTCTCAACTACTTTTTTCCATGAATCTTTGTCTAAATTAATTTCTTCCAAAACGCTTCTTTATTACTTGCAACATGCTTCACAACTACACGGTTTTCATCCAGGCTGAGACACCGAGCCCAGCACCAGGTTGCAGATGGCAGACAGCTGTGAACGTAGAGACATCCCTGGAACAGCCAATCCCATGCCAAGAGCTGCAGTGCTCCCTTGTGCACCTTTCATTATTTCAACTGCTGCAGGTGGAGAAAAGCCATTAAATGACAGGAAAATGAACAAACTAAAAAACAAATGTTCCCCCTTTTTCCCTGAGGTGCCTTTTGCTTGGTGTGTCCAA
Organism: Crypturellus undulatus; assembly: GCA_013389825.1. Classification (NCBI taxonomy): domain Eukaryota; kingdom Metazoa; phylum Chordata; class Aves; order Tinamiformes; family Tinamidae; genus Crypturellus; species Crypturellus undulatus. The sequence goes on along the minus strand of VWPW01001161.1, from coordinate 304,107 downwards.
CGTGCAGCCATGCCTCCGATGGCAGTGGTATGGGGACCATAAAAGGAGCTTTTCACTTACCATCAGCAGCAGCTCAAAGCCAGGTGGGACAAACCAACTCTTGCATGTTTGTCCTTTAGTCCTTTCTCTAAGGCAAACTTATTGCACATGACTAAGATAAGGGAACTTGACACACAGCAAATTCTAGAAATATATTATAAAACATTAAGCACCTAGGCATGTAATCATTAAGGACATAGGCATAACACATTGCTGTTCAGTAATATGAAGTAATATGAAGGGGGACCCAGTTTGTGTTTGGAAACAACATAAACACAAGCAATAAAACAACAGCAATATGCAACGCAAGCATCAATGGGGTTTGCAACCACAATTTATCTTAAAATAAGTTTTAATAGATCCCCAAATTAACTTCACAAGATAAAAAGATGACACTAAACCCAGTATCTTTTCTTGAAGGACATACACAAGACTTCATGTCTAAAAAAATTCTGTAAGAGCAGCCAGATTCAAGGTCAAGGTGGTGAATCCATCCACACTGGAATGTGCTTAGGCTCACTTAAGATTCCTAAGAACTCTCTTACATCCACAATTTTTCATGGAGTATCAACAGCCGTATTCTGATATTTACTGCTATTTCAGACTTTGGGTTGCAGTATCTTTTCTAAACCTCTGTGTTATGAGTTGTATTAATAAAAATTTAAATACAATTGCACTGACATATTATTAGTCTTAATGACTCCTTTGCGCTGTCACAGCGAGTCTCTCTGAAGAGCACCATTCCCCAAGAAGTCACTTAAAACTTATTTGATCACAGAGTTCCGCAAAGCTTGAAGTAAAGGCTAAAAATATGACTTCAGGATGGGGCCTACATTTCCAAAATATCTGCTTGTGTCTTTTGTACCTGAAGATATGTGAACTCTGCAAGTAATAAAGCTGGTGCATCTGTCTGCTGGCAAGACAGATTGGCGTGGCACAGCGAGCCAGTGGAAAGAACAGGCAGAACAAGAATGGTAGAGGGAAGGCCAATGGCATGACCAACAGATTTGTAATTACATGGATTCATTAGGACAAACACTGACTTCAAGAAGAGAGACAACTAAAATCTAAAGAACTTGAGTAGATACAGCTGGAGAGAAGAAGAAGAAAATATATATATATATATGTATCTTGTTCAGACAAGCACCTAACCACAGACTGAGGCAATGTTCATATTCTTCCACAGCCTCTCTGACCAACAAATGTATAACAAGTCCAACCTGGAAGAATTTCAGTACTCCCCAGTACACTCGAGTCTTTCCCATTATTCACATACCAAACAGTANTTCATATTCTTCCACAGCCTCTCTGACCAACAAATGTATAACAAGTCCAACCTGGAAGAATTTCAGCACCCAAAATTAATACTCCCCAGTACACTTGAGTCTTTCCCATTATTCACATAGCAAACAGTATGACAAGACTAAAGAGTATCTGATTATACCCAAAAGAATAAATTGAGGCATCTGGGAAATGTCACTGCTTATAGAACAGGCAGTTACTGACGACAGCTCTAGAGACTTGGACTTAAAGCCTCTTTCTGCAGCCTATCTGCGGCTTCACTCCTGTGTGACCTTGCCAAGGACACAGGGTTTATCACTGTTTGGAGGAGCACAGGTATTTTCAGAGCACAAAGCATTACTTAACAGGCCTTTCAACTTCATTTTTTGCTCTTTGCAGAGGGGTGATTATTTTTACTGACGTAGATATGAATGCGGCCCTGCGCATTCCCACCGACTATCCCGCTATCCACGTGACTTCCCGTCACCACTGCTGATAGCTACATTGAGGACATGATCCATCCGGCTTCAGCATTTCTGAAGCTTGAGGAAGGATTCCAGCCCTTCTTCTTGTGAGACTGCCAGCTCATTAGCTGGGTAATTAATTCTTCAAAAGATTCAAGATGTTTTTCCATCTGGGCTTGCCTCTTACCACCATTTGTTCTGTTTCCTGTCTTACCATACATTAACTGGGGCCAAATCCAAACGCCCTGAGTTAGATCAGTCAGTAAAATCTCTAGATGAAATATATTACGTTGCTAACAACTGTTAATAAAAAGAGCTATTCACGAGACAGAAAAAAAAAAAGTCAAATAAAACAAAATCAAATTCTTAGTCTCTCAGTAGATTTTGTATTTTTGTTTTGCTCTATAGAGACACGAGACCATGACTTTGCCAACTCCAGGCACAACACGGAGTCGCTGTTGGCTACTTTCAGCTCAAGTTCATCCTGGGAGGGGAAGGAAGTTGCCACAGTAGAGACAGCAGCCACGTTCCTCCCGTTCTTGGGCTCAGGCTGGAAGGGGCACAGAAAAAGGCAGAGTTGTGCTTCCCTCCTCTACACACAGCAAAATGAGGCACGCGGCCATAGGTGAAGGCAACGACTTGTTTTACCAGCTCTGCCCCAGCTGAAGGACTAGGCTGCGCAAGCAGGGCTGAAATATCTTTGATACAGCCAGCTGAACGAGCAGTTAAAGCAAGACACTGCTGCAGGCTGCCCTGAGACACCACTGCAATAGGGAAAAATAGCCTAGAGCTAAACACATCAATCCAAACTTGCTTGGCAGTGCTTAAACCATATGGCTATAAATACATATGCACATATAAAATAAAATATGTATGTGTATATATATGTATGTACACACACACACACACACGTATATAAAATATATAGCCAAAGAGATGATATTTCTCACACTGTGCCTGGAGCTGACAAAAACATGGGACTCTGCAGGAAACTTTTGGCTCCACAGGTAACATTTGCAGCAAACAAGTGACCTTAAATAAACATGTAAATAATAATATGTGCCATCTTAAATGGCATCATTCATTTTAAAATAATTTTAAATGATTTTTAGGAGAAAAAGTGGCATAACTGTACATAGTGGATCGGGATGGCAAATGCACGTAGGGAATTTCTTTTGGTAGGAGATTGATTAATTGTGGAAGGTTTATGAACTAGATTTCTAATTGCAGCTTTAACCACAATTATGGAAAATGCAGCCATATACACATTTCCTTTGCCTTGAAAGCAATATTTGAACAAACTATTGATGCAATTACATGAAGGAATTAAAATCACACCCTTTCATTTACATGGCTGTGGCTTTTCCAACACTTGCTGTCAAGGTAACAAGTCTGGTTTTCATTTAAGTAGTGAACATATTCACTACCATTTTCTGGTTTATAGATCTGAAAAATTATACATATTGCTCTACTTGAGAAACTTGCAATTAGTTTTCACCAGTTAAAAAAATATATATATTGCAAAGCAGGCACAATGCCACAATTACCACTGCAACTGAAGACCTAGCCCAGCATCTTCTGTAGCACTGTGCAACACCCTTAAGACCTCCGATAGACACATTTCTCCTAATAAAGCCTTTGATTAGGTTATTCGTAGTCACAATGTATTGTCTGCTCTTCTCTTTGTGTCTAGATTGAACAGACCAATGTTTTCTCACCATCTATGGTTTCACTTACTATACCCAAGGGATTTGATAGACTTAAATTGGGATCACCGGACCATTTTTATACCCACTGCAGTACAGCTGATGAGTATTTCTTTCTGCCCTTTTCTCTTGGCAAAAATCTCATTTAGCTGAAGCAGGCTTCCACTGAAGAGAAAGGTATACTTAAGGTATACGTGTTTTGTATGTTGATGCAACACTGCTGTAACTGATATTTTCTTTTTCTCTCTCACATGAGGGAAAAAAAATCCTTTATTTTGGGAAGAAAGCACTTTCTATCTGGACTTTTATCCAGTCCAGAACGGAGCTTTTTGATGGCCCAGACCACAGCGCACATGCTGCTGTGAGCCATGGAAAGGGAACCTGGAGCTCGAGACTCGAGTCATGCTGATGTTCAACGCAACCAGGCTGCACACAGCATTTCAGATTAGATACCAGGAAGAAATTTCTGCATGGAAAGTGTGGTGAAGCACTGGAAGAGGCTGCCCAGGGAGGCGGTGGAGTCACCATCCCGGGCAGCATTCAAGAACTGTGTAGACAAGGTGCTTAGGGACATGGTTTAGCAGGCACGGTGGTAAAGTGTTTACAGTTGGAATTAATGATCCTAAAGGTTTTTTTCAACCATAAAGATTATGTTGTTGGCATGGGGTCCAGGGAACTGCTGCTTGGGACCAGGTGACCAGGCTGCTTGGGACAACCCTGGGTGCTGCCAAATGGGAAGTCAATTTACCTGCTCTTCACAGGCAAGTGAGGACCGTTACAAACTAAAACACATGGAGGAGCCTGGTTTCTAGGTCGTGCTTTGCACGTGTTGAAATTTGTCTCATTAGTGGCAAGATAAAAGGTCAGTAGCGACCTTTCTTGAGGGAGGTAACAAGTTGTTCCAGAAGCTCCATGGAAACAGGCTGGGACAGTGGCACAGTGAGATGCAAGCGAAAAGCAAGGTGGCAAAATATTACCCAAAGCTGTGATAATGCAGCTCCCTGGTGCAACAGATTGTTCTGTTAATGCATTTCTTGGAGATCCTGCAGGGATCCCCCAGAACCAAAGAGAATTACTGTATTTTGGGTAATATAAAACTCAACGAAGTGGCACATACAGGTTTCTAAGTGTGAATTTTGAATGGTGAGAGGGATCATTAATGACTTTGACAGTTACAATTACACAGGTTTCTTCCCAAAATCCCTTTTTCCCCCTACATCTTACATATTTTGTGTCCAGATCACGTATGTTGCAAGAGGATAATTTCATAGAACCTTTTATGGAACTGTATTGCAAAGCAGCTTTACGTTATATCCCTTTCCTCACATTATATTACTTAAGTCTATTTCGATTGTGAGCCCCCGTGGAGAGGGACTGCAGGCCACAGTATCCGAGACTGAAAGTCAGCTGCTTTATAAGTCTCCAGAAGTGCAGAAGGGCTCTGATCTCCTCTGTGCAGGTATATCCACATCTGTCTATCCACATTATATATACGTATACATTTTTTTTCAGGCAAGCCTATACAGTAAGAAAATTTTCAGGGCAGTTCAGCTCTGACCTGCTGTAGCTCTTACCCCACTGCACGTCTACCATGAACCACCAAATTATGTGGGTATTAGGCACAGCAGGTGCAATCCTGAGGAAACCGAAGCAAAGCATGGCTGTAGGCAATAATCTTTTGCCTTGTATGATCTTTTATGTTTGAAAATCATCAGGCACATTGCAAATGAGGCAGAAAACACATAACAGTTAATAACAAAATGATAATAATTGTTAGCAATAAAAACTATATTCACTGTTAACAGTACCAATTTCCTAAAGATTGTGATTGACCTAGACAGGAATTTTCTCTGGGGAAGCTTTCAAACCTTCTGATTATGTTGTAATTATGGCAGAGGGGAAGTAGCTGTTGATCAGTTGGAAACATATAGACCTCAAAACATATATATCCCAATGCTTATGCCATCATTTTTGCTGTTACTTACAATATGTTAATTTTATTTTTGAGGAAATCAAGATGATGGACATAGTATGAACACCAGAACAAAAAACACCGAAGCCCAACTTCTCTACTCACTAGATTAATGGCACAACATCATGGTCATATGTTAGCAAGATCATTTCTGAACAACTGCAAATAACTGCAAAAAGCTATTACATTTAATTGCTATTTAGATCATTTCTAAATCCACTGTAAACAAAAGATACATTCATAATGCAGCTACAAGATTAGTTTCTAGTGCCACAGAATAAACCAGGACATGAACTGACAGAGTATCAGCACTCTGTGATAGTTCTGATGTTTATGTTCTTCCTCTCCAATAAAAGTGAGGAATTATTGCTCTCTATTTTTGTTAGATACACATTAATTATTCTGCCTTTCCAGGGAAACTGGAGTGTGACACTCACTAAATTCAAACCCTGCCTAATCGCATGGCAACCTACTCATGAGTGCATACACTCTGCGATATACAACATAAACAAAAACCACATAAAACATCTGATTTTGGACTTATGCAAAAAGTGACTTTGTAAATCTCTCTGCACTGAAGATTGCAGCACTGCTGCCAGATCCTCCAGTTTGGAGCTATTCCTGCCTCCCCATGGACCTGCCTGAAGAGCTAAGCTTAAATTGCTGCAGGGCTGCGAGAAATGCCTTTGAGGGCTTGAACATCTCAGCCCTTTGGTCTTCGTCCATGTAAGTGATGTGCTACAACACATTTATCTACAGGCAACGTACGCTCATGAACCTCCCTCCTTGCTCCTCCATTTAGTGCTAGCTCGTGACTAATGAACCAGCATGGAGGAGTGTGCATAGGAATGTCACCCAGGTTGCTCCTATGTAATAAAAACGTAACCTACCCTTATTGTAAGGTCTCTTAAAATGATCTCTGGTATTTTGAAGGCTCATCTCATGGTGATATTGAGCTTTCAGTTTTGCCCAGACTGATCAATCTATTAGAGAAATTAAAATTAAAGGTTTTCAACCTAGGTACTACTTCAGAAGAAAAAGGGGTAGAAAGAAGGACAGAATAGAAGGACAGAAAGTAGCACAGAATACCACAAATAAAATCACAGATAATCTCACATATAAAACAGACCTTTGAATTAGTCCCAAAGATACTCATCTGCTCTATCACTTGGTTTACTTTTAATCTAAGAATTAAAGTGGGGCACTTTGAGGAATATAGGCAAATGTTGCACCCCACCACAGGGTCTATCATGCCTTGTCTTTAGATAGTAAGTCTTAGGAACCTCAGATTTTGATTTCTCTTCTTGTTTGCGTATTTGCTTTTCATGGATGGCTGTTTCTAAGGAATCATAGACTTACAATCCTGCAGAAAGCAATTCAGAAACACAAGAATCACAGCAGCCCCATGAGCCACTGGCCTTAGAGTTAGTATTAGCTTACAGAAGGAAATGTGAACATTCAGCTATGCTTTGTTGCACAGACACATGTTCAACAGCAGGATAGCCTAGATGAGAGGGGTGTACTCCTTTTTTCACCACTCTGTAGGCTGCTACAAGGAAAAGTTCTTTGAGCTCCCATCAAACCTGCGTCTATGCTTGTACATGAGCATACGGATACATTCACATGTCCCCATCTATATGAACGAAGGAACAACCCTTTTAGCATAATCATACATCAGATTTCCAACTGAGTTATTGATACAGAAGTGCACAACATGTGCAATGGCTTACATATCAATTCAAATATTAGCCATGTGCCAGACTAGCAGTAATAGAATAAGAACTAGGGCAACTGGCGAAGAAACATCTTTTACGTCTCCCCTTCTCAATTTACTCACAGTGAAGCTGCTGGGCCTTTTAGAGTTCCACACAAAAACAGTAGTGGAGAAATAATGCTTTGATCCTATAAAACACGTGATTTTCTCATTATTTCTTGTCATCTTCTTTCTGATGCAGCAAAGCAGCTACTCTCACTAAGCACCAGCAAGAGCTAACCTTTAATATTAACATTTTAAAGTTACCTACAGGCAATAAAGCTCATGTATTGTATTTTACAGTTGGTACAAGGATACATTTATTGCATTTCACCAAGCTGAACAAAATGTCATTAATTGATGAAGCAACTTATTCTACGCTCAGTACTCACACCTACTCTCAGCTTCCTCACACCTATAAATGTTCCCCTCTCTCCTGTGGTTGATTATTCTACCATCCACTAACATTTATTAAATACTTCCAAATGTGATAGGTAAAAATTTATTTTTCCTGTTTTCCAACACTGTATGCAGCTTATACAGGGAAATTCAGCTTTTTCCAAGAAAGAGAAAACTGAAATAGAATTTGAAATTATAGAACATACATTTAAAACTTATCTTCTCCTCCAACTTCATATATTTTTAAGCGGGCATCCAAATAATACTATCTGACAATGGATATTAATTCAGTAGAATACCTTCAGAGAAATTAATCACTTTTTTGAGTGTTTTGAATGATTCAGTCAGAAAGGAAAAAAACTTTTACATAATACAAAGCTTGTTTGAGAAATCCAAGAAAATTTGTAGTAGCAGCTTTTGGGGAATTTAATTTTGCTCCAGACCTTTAGGTAGCTCTAATTCCTATGTGAAGAAAATCATTGTATCACCTGCACTCACTACTGACCCAGATAAAAAACAGTTTTGGGTAATGAAAAAAAGAGAGCAGAAAGTTTTTGCTAGTATGCTAGTAAGTGGTTTCCATATCAGGATCGACTGCTTAGCACATTTTATCTTACAGGAAAAGAATTATCACAATGACCAGTCTTGCAAAATAACAGACAATCTAACTTTAACTGCTGCTCAGCTCAGAAGTTGCTGTTGAAACATTTTTTGTGTGCCTGCTTTCTGTAGATATTCTCACTTTTCTCTTTCGATCCTCAGACTCTGACCCTGTGAGTTTCTCAGCTGAAATACAGAAATGTGGATGAAAACACTGGGAAGAGAGAACAGAAAAGGTTCTGTGGCCTCCTTCATTTCTCGTTGCCTTCAGACAGACTTGACTTCAGCATCTGCTTGAATTATGGTCATATTCCTTAAAGGTTTAAGTAGGCAATGCTGAACCACACAGGCTTCCCTTATGTCATGGAAACAGCCCATGGAAGATAAAAGGATCTCCAACGCCTCCTTTGAAGCTCAGTTGTTGTGTGAGGAGCCCCTCATTTATTTTAAGTAAGAAGTCACACCTGAGGTTAGTGTCACACTAAAATGTTCTTGTTTATTTCTGGTTTTCAGAATAATTTCAAGCAGACGTTTTCCTCCCAGTTTTATAGCCATTTGCCTCATTAGCATCATGATTAGAAGGAAAGATGAAATAAAGCCTTGACATTTCCATATGCGATTTTAAGTTAATCATCTAAAAATACAGCAAGTCAAAGGAGCAGAAGACTTTGAAAAATAAAAACAGCACATTAGATATATTTACTTAGGACTTACTTCATTAGCATTAATTAAACTCCTACTTGGCTGACGTACCCTGAGAGATCTTTTTTCTTCTTCATTTGCAAATGGAAGTGTTTTTGCCAGGAGGGGGTGCCAAGTACCCACAGCGTTAATTATGCAAAAATAAGACACATGGCAAATAACTTTCCAGAAACTTAAGTTAGCAACTTTTATAGGAGTTGTACTTTGAAGCTTGATATAGAAAACAGAGTAATAGTTAAAATAGAGTAAATGAAGCTTTCAGCAACTAATGGCTATTAAAGCATCTGTTCAGCAAGGTATATGTCTAATATAGTCCTGCTAATTTGTCATTTACTAAAATTAGTCCTGAGCTTTTCTGGGTATTTGGCAAATAATACACCAGCAAAGAAGTTGCTTGATGCAGTATTTCTATTAACGCAAAGAACGTGTGAAAACGACACACACAAAAAGGTAAAAGTTTGAAGAGAAGGCAGTTATAAAGAAATACATCACATTAATGTAGCAATTTAACAAACTCTGAAAGATATATGCATTTTTATGGGATGTGGGTATTACTGAGTCAGGAAGGTAAAACAGAACATCTAAAAAAGACCAGGATAAAGATGCCTCACAATGGAGCAGAGGTGTAACTGGAATCCATAATTCAGCTACAGTCAACAGCTGTTCTTTGTGTATACAGGATAATAGGTAATTCTACATAATGTTGACCTCAATTATTTTTCAGTATAGCACAAGCTCATCTAACAGTCATACTATTTGATAAAGCTGTATTCCGTTCAAGGCATCAATTTTTGGCAAAGCAAGCTATCAAGCTTCCACAGAGTGATTTTTTTAGTCATTCTGGATAGCTTAACCATTTTCCTTATTTCTGCTATATTAAAATACACAGTTATTTATGCACAGACATTCATGCATAAGTCAACTGATCATTATTTATGCTGATCCTTCCAAATATATAACTCAACTTACCTTCAAAAGCACTTAATATATCACAAGAATTGTGAGCTCAAAATAGTAAATAACAAAATGCAAAGGCAGAGTGACTTATGTGGATATATGTTCACAGAATAAAGTGAAAATAAAGGACATCACATGAAACACACAGAGAAGCCAGGCTCAACAAGCTTAAACTACCTGGAACTTTTGAGCAATGTCAGACTGAACAGCTTCAAAACATTCTTCAGTGGGAGCTACTTGAAACCATAAATGAGATGACCTATTGGAAGAGCTATCCCCACCAGAGAGGGAGGAACACTCCATCTTTCATAGGCCACAGGATTGGGGATAGGAGGCCAGCTTTCATATTTAGGCTTTTACATGCACTTCCCTGGGTTGCTACAGCTGGAGAAGTTGACTCCCTTTTCCCTGCTGCCCTGGGCCAACACAAGCCACAAGGTCCAGCTTGGAAAAATGGGAACCTCTGCAGCATGGAGCAATCTCTGGTGACAAAGATTGTCTTTAGAGTTTCCAGAAACTGTTTGGATTTATGGGAATTCAACGATGTGCCCGTGAAAGTTTGAGTTCTCTTGGCACAAACTGTTGGAGAAGATACGCCTGAAAAAGGGAGTTTGGGATGAGAATCGGATATTGCAACACAAGAACCCCTTTAAAGCCCACATTAACCTCCTTGATAAAGGCTTCCTACCAGGTCTGGTATAGCTCAAAAGAGCACATGCAAAGGCACATGCAAAGAACCTAATCAAGTAAAGAAGAAAACATGGAATCCACGGAATTAACTCGGTATCTAGTCGTGCTGGTTTATTTTCCCTGGAAATACTGCTGTGGCAACGCATTTTAAAAAATTATATAAACAGATAATAAATTGGCCTTTTTCAAAACCTCAGTCAAACACCAGACTGAACAAATATGACAAATATTGAACAAAAAACAGCTCCCTAACAGACGGAGAGCTAGGAAAGGGGGTGTTGCATGTGGCGCATTTCTAACACCAATAAAAGACCGCATTTGAAAAAATGTGACCTTGGAACCAGTCCTCAAAAATAACAGCAATGTGACATTAAAATACATTAATTCATTAGATAAAAGTTTGTTCTCCCAAATGGCAAACGTTTTCAATTTCACCACCGAAATGTCATGACTCAAACAGCAGATGTTTCTCTGAGCTTTTCTCTTAATCTTTGCAAAATCCTCCGCTCTAAGTAAATAGCAAGAAACTGAAATAACTCACAGGCACTGTGGTAGCTTTGAAACAGCAGTATTATGACCCCGCCACCTGACAGCACGTACACCTAATTCTGCTCTCCTGCACTTGCCCGCGTGGTCTGCTGTCTCGCCAGCGACCCAGGCAGGGATGCAAGGCAGTTCTGTGGTCCTCCCTCGGTCCTTCCTCTGTGCAGCAGTTCCTGGCTTTAGACAAACTGTCCAGCTCAAGTCTTTCACCTTTTTCTTTTGCATCTTCATCTTCTTACATTATCTCTCTGAAATTCAGACATTTCTCATTCCCTGAGGAACTCAGGTAAAGATTCCTGCACTGCAGTTAGTTAACCACTGCTGATGACCATGCTTTACATCTTCCAGTTTATGACTTCATCCTCATCCAAGGATGAATGCTTCCAATATTATCTTTTAATTCAAAATGTACTGATGAAGTGTCTGTTCAAATGGCACATTTTGTAACTGAGAACCATTATGGCAACAAGTCCCCTGATCCTCCTGCTCTCTGCCCAGCCTCTTCGTCTGGAATCATCCACGCCACCCTGCCTCAGCTGGAGGCAGCAGACAGCTGTCATTCACTGCAGCTTTTATCCATTCATGCTCCTTCTACTTCCCTTGCTGCTGCTGCAGTGGGAGGGTACCGTGGCAATGCATTTCTGTCACCTTAGAAACCTCCTTTTACCATATAAAAGGAAAGAGAGAACATTATTCCTAGTGACGCTCTAAGACTCTTAAGGAAGCAGCCCTCAAGTATATCCTCACTGCAGGTTTACATCTATGGGATAACACCTGGTGCTATTCAGAGTGCACAAAAGATTTTGTGTTTTAATGGAAGTTATTATTTCCTAATTCTGCAGACCATATGGCACCATAAAGCCCACAGTGGAGGAGATATTTTTAAAGCACGATATTAGTTGTACTGAGGACATTAACGAAGATGAGTAATGTCATCCTTACAGAAGAATAAATTATGCTAACATTTTAAAATCTGAATAAGTGAGGTTGCACTTAAAACAGTGGCTATTTTTTCACTGGTATGAAACTCACATAGGAGTTGGCTTGTGCAGTATTTGAAAATATTTCCACATATTTTCATAATGAGAATCCAGGTAAAAATGGATACAGTTTTGTTATTTTCCTAAACCTTATAATAGCTGGGTTTATTTCCATCCTTAAGATACATTTCAGGAAAAGAGATAGAGTAATTACTGCATGTACTTTTTGGTTGTATCTTAATTTACTAATCGGATGCACAGCATAAAGAATCCTCCTATGAAGTGCAATTTAAAACATGTTCTGTGCTGCTCAGTTTTGCAGATGCACCACCTCTCTGTTGCAGCCTTCCACAATACTGCCTGGTAAATAATCTACATATTTGTTATCATCAATCCTGTCACGATGTTCTTGTTACAAATAAATGAGTGTGGTTAATTATTAAGGTATACCATGCATGTTCCAATTACTTTCTTCTTCTTGCTTCTACTTGCTTAATGCAATACATTCAAAATGGGAACATTTTTACATTCCCACCATTTTGATGAATGATTTAAGGAACAGAGTATCTTCATCCAACTTAGAACCTCTCTGCATGAACAAGTCACATCCGCAAAGATGAGATAACACCTGCTGGCCTTAATGAGCTTATTAGAACATTGTAACTGGCTGAATTTCTTATTCAGAGATTTGTAGCTTTTATTAAGTCTTTCCTGTATCCATCTACCAGCAACACCAATCTGTTTAAAATCACTGCTAGAATCAAGATTTTCTTCTCATATGGAGGTGAGTCACAAAGGATGACATATGTTCAAAAAGGATTGTAAAGCTTTTGGTAAAACACAATAGATGAAATACAGTATTGTTGGTTTTACTATGAATGTAATGCAGCACAAATGAGCTTGGCAGTCATCTTTGTACTGAAACAAAAACATTTCACTGAAAACAATTTCATTGAATGCAAATTCATCATATCCACTTTTAGATAAGCTTCTTGCACGTGCTCAAGGTTTTCACCGATCTTAAAAATGAAAACTTCTCTTCACTTTCAATTTTTCTTCTCCCACAATAGCTTCCATAAAGATGCTTATTTTGAGAACCACTTGAGTGCATATTTAGATGAATATTTAATTCTTTCCATAATTTTGCAATTAAAGACATGCTTATCAGAATTAGACTTAAACTTTTTTTTTAATGTACTTTTTCTTAAGGAAAACCACCTAAAGCCTGTAACGTTTCCCTACCTCCCAACAGAAATCTGCATCATAACTACACTTAAGGCTTTGGATACTCAGTCTGTCTGGAGTAAATACAAATTAAACTACTTTCACCATGGCATTTTTAAAGATTGTGCTTACCAGCTGCTGTCCTTGGATGCCCCATGCCGCATACTGTAAAACTGAATCCTCTACTTCTGGAGGGTTTAACTCCCAAACTTCCCTTGAAAAAATGCAAACATTTTTAATTGAACACACTGGTATCATCTTATTTATAGAAGCACTGAAAATCATATAGTATTGACAAAACAATGTCACCTACCTTGTGTGTATGTTATAAATCACATATGAAGCTGTATAAGAATAATGAAAAACCTGTATACAAAAAAAGAAAAAAAAAAAGGAAAGCATAAGAATTATAAATACTTGTACCATTATTATAGTCACAGTGTTTAAAACATTTGAGCACTGGTATTCTAATTATTGAAATATTTCCTGTATTAATTTAAAAAACAGGCTTGAAAGAGGGCTTGAACGCTGCATGAATGGCATGCAGGGAGCCTCTATTAACCTCATCTGTCACTGAACCTGCACAGACCTTCTCAGCAAAGGTCTCGGCCAGACAAACCTGTGTTCAGTTTAACAAAAAAGATTTTTAAAAGGATGCAAAACCACATACATTAGGCAAATAAACTATGACTTTGCCTAGACTTCTAGGAAATTCAAGGAAAGCTGGTGAATCTGAATTTTTTTTTTTTTTTGATAAAATAATTTTGGTAAACCTAGGCCATTTGCTAATAAACCTTCCTAATTCATCAGGAAGCTTCCAGCAAACACTGATCTCAGAGAGCTCCGTAGAGAGAAGCCAATCTGATGTGGCGTCTTATTCTGCTGTCATTTCGGGTAGAAATTTTCTGTGGAAGTCAACTGAAATTAAAAAACTGCCACTAATGTGCAAAATACCACGGTCTGACGTACCAGGAGTCAAAAGATCAGTGTGGAGGAATACGAGACAGCATATAACATGATGTACCAACAACCTGAAGGACTGAAATCTTTTAAATCTTAGCAGCTATTGTACATATTTTCCCTGAAGTCAAATAGTTTGCTATGTTTATATATATAAATGTGTGTATGTATAATACATACATACATATATATACATATGTTTATAAAACAATAGATATTTTGCTAACTTCTAAACCTGGGAGATTTATTTGAACATAGATCATTTCTCTAATACTACAGATCACTCTATGAAAATAGCGTAATTTCAGAATATTAATGTTATGATTTATGGAAATTACTCCATCTTCTCAGAATACAGAATTGTCACCAGTTGTAAGTGTATACAGATTATTTTTTTATTGTAAACTACTACCAGACAGAACCAGCAGATGACATTTACCAGACTTCCAGTAACTTTACATGCATAGAGCTCCAATGTATTTGTGCCTGGCATGTAGAATGCACATTTCCAGATAGCATCAGGCTACTTCGATAGAAGCAGATACTCCGCAAAACTCACACCCTGACAGACAGTATCTGTTGCAAACACTGGATTTTTATGACTGGCACCACGAATCCTCTCCGAAGGGAAGAGACCAAAGAGAACACACAGCTGTGACCTTGCTCGCACATGAACTCCACCATCTGAATGTGCAACCCCTGCACCCTTGAGAGGGGCTTCAGATGCTCTTATTGTGACTGGAGGTTATTCAGCAACCGTGGTCTAAAACACCCCTCTACCGACTCCATTTCCATTCAAATGCTCACCAGGAAATTTAGCAAATCCTTGCTGGCCAACAGCACAAGCCTGCAGAAGCCTGGGAGATTCATAGCCACTTTATGCTACGGATGAATTTCCCTTCTATAAAATTTCCATTATAGATGATATTCAGTTCCATTTTCTAAGCCTGTGGTGATTAACATTAAAAATGCTGCTTCACTGCAAAGAATCACACATATACTAATAATTATGGCCCAAATTGATTTTTTATTATATCTTATGATAAGGAGTTTGATCACGCAAGGTATCAGCCTCTTCTGAGAAGTGCTAAGCGTGACAGAAATAGAGCCGAGCTGTAATAATGTTATGATTATCATAGAAAGCACGGAGACACTAAAAGAATATTCTAAGAACTCTGATAACTCCTTATTTTCTCTAAATAGTCATGATATACCTATCTACTATAAATACCTCTCTATAAAGATATATATCTACTTTTATACTTAGTAGAATATTTGCTTGGGTACCATAATGTTTAAACTTCAGTAGGGTTTGAGGGAAAAATTAATTCAGTAACAAAGGTAGAATTGGTAGAATCGATGTAGAATTATTCAAGTACGTGCTGGTAGGACAAGACAAACTGTTGGCTTCAAAGCTCTTGCTTTCTCTTATGTATCTTATTTTGCTACAAGTATTTGGGTGCAGATGCAAGCGCCATAAGCAGTTAACTCGCGGTGCAGAGAGCCCTAGGAGATCTGTGCTAGCAGCAGGGAGCGCGGACAGTCCCGCACGGCTGGTGCCAACGCGGAGCTGGGACAAAGCGCTGTGCCGCAGAGTTCATCACTGCTGAAAGGGGTATCAGCTAACGCTATCAGAGGGCTGGCAGGTATTTAGAATAGAAACATTTAAAAATAAATTGCTAGACAGAATACCTTTTAACAAGAAACACTAAACTAATAAGTCATTTTGATAGCTTTAACAGAGAACACACCATCACAACGGGAAGGGCACTTTATATCCCACTTTAAATTCTCCTCTTTTCTTGTAATAAAATTGCTATCTAAATGTTTATGCAAAACTATTAATATCTTTGTGAGAAAGGTATTACTACCTTTGTAAGAGCTTCACAGCCAGAGGACAGCAACATCACAGGAGGTCGCTTTCAGGCAGAATGCTGACATTTTTCTCCAAGTTATTCAAGTTAGTTTTATTTTTTTAAAAGGAACACTACAAACAGACAACAAGTAAGAGGTTTCCTAATTGATCCTGCTTAGAATAGATAACCCGAAACACAACCATTATCTGAAATTTAAAATGTGAGAATTTAGGGTATCTTGATTCAAACTTCTCAAATAATAAGCAGAGCCTTCCTAGGGCGCTGTAGTAGCTTTGTTAAGGACTGAAGCAGCTGAATTGTTCTTTTTTTGATGCCTTTTTTGGATGTTTAGTAGAACTTGAGCTAATTGGAACAAATATGGCAATTTATGCTGAGGTTTTGCAAAGACACTGAGGGCTCAGGTGGTTACAGACCCAGACATGCTGCCTCCTCTCATTGCCTGTTTGTCTTCTTCACAACACAAATTTCTTTTCTGAAATATTTTCAAACATTTCTTATATTCCATGCCTTGCAAATATGGCTGCATTCAAGGACTAAGCTAAGGTTAATCTTTTAAGCATGGGCAATGAATTACTTTGGCTGTCAGAAGAAGTGACACATATTGAATAGTGTGCAACTGGGAGAAGTGAAGAAGGTTGTAGTAGAAAAAATATCTTTCTCTGGGTATAAAGAGCATCAATTACGGAATAAAGAAAAAGGAAGGGTCTCCAAGAACAGAACTGCTGAGCAAAGCCCTTACTCTATTTCTCTTTTAAAGTATTACAACCACTAGTCATTTTTGTACTGTCATATCTGTAGAAGAAAATGAAGAAGGGAACATGCCATGGTATCGTTCAGGAATATAAAACATTTTAAGGTGGGACACTGAAAGGATCCTTACCACCATGACTGGCATGGATGCTTGCTACAGTTTCTGACGACTAAATACTTGCAAGTTTCTGCTGTGAAAAATTGGAAATTGTTCCACACACTGTTGATTTAAGAACCGTGACAATGCCTTTTTAGATACGATAGTCAGCATACCTCCTCCTCAGTATAAATTATTTAATTTTTCTTTTGCCATATAATGTTGGTAGCAACTATTCTGTATCACACATTTCTTCTCCATTCAGTCTTTTATCAATTTCTAAACTGAAGACAGACTTTCCTGTGGTGCTGCTCAACATTGAAAAAAGTTTCTGCATTTGTGTCAAATTACAGAGCTACTTTGCAAAGGACCTAGAATAAAAAGGTGAAAAAGTAGCTTCAAGACAAATTGCTCCAGTCAAAACATACTGAAATAACAATCTATTATTCAGCTAACAGTCAACAATAAAAAGCCCACACTTATCAATCATCATCTGAACTTTTAGGTGACATATTGTTCTGGGCTTCATATGTCCTTTATCTCCTGTCTTTCAAGGAATGTCTTTGTCTTTCTAAAAATGAAACATTGTCATGGAACTCAACCTATATCTCAGCAAGATATAGAAAAACAAAATACAATATATGCTTAGCTAAACATACTCCACTAATTCCGCAATACATTCCAGGAAATACTCTGTTGTCCCTGCTGATTTGGAAAACAGCCCTCCACAGAATAGTGTTGGTGCTAAAAAGCAGCCAAAACAACCTCAGCAGCAATGGTTCCCCAAGATGATGAGCGCGCTCAGCTCCAGGGACATTGAGTAGAGCTGAAAACGTTAGAGCCCAGTCACGACCAACACAAACCATTCGGGGATGCCAAACACCTTGATGCATCCTAAATTCATTCCCTGCATTAGAAACCAATTATATTCTTTCACGTGCTGTTTATTTTGAGTGATAACGATAGCTCCTTGCTGCTGGGCTCCTTGCAGGGTTGCAAGCAGTGCTCAGTACTTCCATTTTCAGTCACACAGATGCTCTGAAGGAGTCTCTGCACTTCTCAGTGCAGCTGTACCCCGAATTCTCCTTTAAGATTCAAATGAGACTTCTCACGGGGCACAGCAGCACTCAGTCTGCACAAGAGTGATAAAAACCGCATGTAAAATAGAAATGCTAGCAGTGCATCACATTCTGTATTAACAGTTTCAGTTATCCCAAGATTTACCAGCCAAATGGGATATATTTACGACACTCAATATTCCTAGTGTGTATTTATTTTTGTATTTAACAAATAGAAAAAGGTCTACTTATTTTTGGAAAGACATTCCCTTCCCATTAACTAGCAACATGCAGTGGAATGCCATTAAATCATTAAAATTGCACCCCATACCAACATGTCCATCCTACTTATCTCAAAGCACATGCACTGACCTGGGAAGAGAGGCAAACCTTCTCAGATAGGAAGGTCTGAAACAGTACTTATCTGCATGACACCTCAATGAGATATTAGATCTTTTATGAGTGAATTTACATTTCTGATCACATTTAACACAAATTCAAGGGTTTTAAAAGACAGTCTGAATAATAATAATAATAGGTTACATAACTATTGTAAGAATTAAGGAAAAAAAGGGACTAGATTTAGTTGCAGGAAGTCTTAGCTGCTGCAGTATATGCATGCCTCACTGATAGCATTATTCAGAAAAATAGATCAAGAAACAGCTTTTACTGCTTCACAGGCACAAGAATGAGTTAGCAGGCAGTTCAAAGCTAAGAGAACCTGACCTAAATAAAAACATCATTTTTGTGTGCCAGAAAGCTTTTGCATTCTTCCAGCAATATCAGTTGGTCTAATAAAAGGCATTACCTCTTCTTTCCTTTATCTCCTCAGTCCATCCTGTCTCTCACAACAGTGTTACTGAGAGGGCCAAACAGTTCTGAGCCCAGCGAGAGGAAATAGCTTCTGAAACTCAAAACTTTATCTCCTAATGAGTCATCTAATGTTACAGTATTTTATAAAATCAGCGTGAACCAAGAAATCAAAGGAGAGGACACAGTGAAACAGGGGAAATCCAGCAACATCTCTTGCAAGGATACCCACTTCTTCATTCATCCATGGTCTTTCTCACTTGGAAGATTTTCCACAACATATTAGTTAAAAGCTGCAGCGTGTTTTCAAATCGCCTTGGTTATTGGCAGGCATTGGGAATATGAGCTGTTGCACACAGCTTGCAGAATAGCAACATGTGTGGGATTCTCCCTTCATCCTCTTTTCTGTAACTACATTAAGCATTTCAAGAATTACAGGAAATAAATCTACTTATGCACAAAATCAAGCCAGAGACTTTTCCATGGTAAAGTGATTACAAGGCCAAGATAATAGTTAATCAATCACTCATTATTCACACAAAGAACTTCCCCCATGAAGTTACACAGGGCACCTCACCCCCAATTCCAAAATCAAACTCCTGGTAATAACCATCCACTAAAAATCATTAAAAAAAATCACTTTTAGAAGAGGAACTCAGAAAAGACCAGCACATTGTTTCCTCATTTGTCCCTTTGAAAGGAAAGAGGGAGCCTGCAGAACATGCCACAAACTGCAACCACTAAGCCAGGAGCAGAAGGCAACCAGAGAAATAATGAGCAGAGTATCACCAAACATTGTGCATCAGGGACTTTTATACAGACAGCCAGGAGGAATTACTGAAATGAATGCCCTGGAGCAATACGCTGGTGACACAGTCGCACATACACGAGCTATATAACACCACACTGTTGATGCCTTGTTAACGGGACACGCAGCAAAGCACGGCGTGACCGTGGCTCTGCCCGAGCAGCAGTGCCCTGGCACCGGGGACACCGCAGCAGCGCAGGCTGCACAGAGTCCATGCATGTTATCTATACACATTATCCAAGCTATTATTTAAATTAATTCCCCTCTACCTAGTCATATTTAATCTTGATTTTTCTCTACATATTCTAGTGGACTTTACATTTGCAGCAATGAAAATGCCAGACTTTGATCAGAATATTAACACCACACAGAATCGCTGGACTTTGCCACACGTGGGATGAACTAGTGACCACCAAAACATGCACGTCCTGACTTTTTCGCCTGTTAGAGCATCCTCAAAGCAAATGAGTCACAAAGGGACAGCATTTAGTTCTGCTTTCTCTAGTGTGGATTCTAAGCAGAAAGCATTCTTGCAAAAGAAGGATCAACGCACTCCTATTCCTCATCTCCTTCTTTATGAGCTGAATCGTGTGACCCTGCCACGCAGTGAGTGGCATCAGCAGCTGATGTGCTGAGAAGGACCTTTTACAAGACAAACAGAATTATATATTCTTTTCTTTCTTTTCTATTTCAAGATATGTGGCTTCCCTGTTAGTAATACTTGTGATGGAGTTAATAAGCTGAAATTAGTAGCAGCCTGACTACCGCCAAAGGCAAAACACAGCTGATGGATGACTCCACCAGCCCTTTTGCCATTTATCTACTAAATAAATTAACAATGTTATCAGTATCTGCCCTAACTCTGCATATAATGAAAATAATATTGGTTAATGATCAGAGTTTTGTTGATTTCAGAGGCTGCCAACAAAAGCAGGGAAATTCAGATCATACATTGAATATCCTAAGGTTCGAGCTCCCTCCGTGCTGGACTCCACAGAGGGTCCGCACTGCACATTCTGCTCTTAGTTTCCATATATTTGTCTGTTATTTGTCTGGCCACAGATTCAGCAATAATTTACATACCAGTTTAATCAGATGAACTCATGACTGATTTCACATGGATTGCACAGAGGCAGGGAATTTAATTCCTTCACCAACTGCAGGTTCACACCACAATCCAGCAAATCCTTCAAGCACACGTTAATTTTAAACTACCATTAATGACACATTGAAGCACATTTATGCGTCCAGAAAGAGCTGCTGTGATCATCAACCTGACCACCTACACCTGTGCCACCACGTACAGGAATTCTCACTCCAAGGAGCCTAAGACACAACTACAGACTCCCCATTTTGAGCTTGACTCCCCACTTTGAGTTTTCAAAGGATTTTAGAGTAAATTACGGTTATCAAAGAACTGAACAGTGTAATAAGAAGATAAATGTTTCTACACATCTTTAAATTCTATTGTTCCAATTCAAATTTTGAAAAAAATAACAAACAAACCAGGAAAAGTGTTACGCAACTTCTGGGTTTGATTTTTAAAGCTCTGCATCTAATTACAAAGAGTTAATCTAAACTGGTTTGATGCATTTATGGCAGTAAAGTTAAATGACAAGGTTATAACTTTGCAAAGCATTGTATTTATTTGTTTCAATCAACATCAATTACTTGTCATGATTGATAGCAACCATTGCATATCATTGGTCATAATTTATGGTTAGTATTAACACTTTTGGATATGAAATATTGCTAGCCATAACAATAACATGCTGCCAAGCTAAAATAAATATAAAGGCGAGACATTTCTAGACATGTAATTTATCTATAAGGAAAAAGGCTGTCAAGGAAGCCTAACCAAAAAAGCACCTCTAGAAAATTTGCTGGAGCGTCAACTGTTCCACATGCAATTTTTCAATAAGATTAATTGTCTCAAGAAAAAGACATCTACTGTGGAATGTTAATTAATTCACAATCAATTAAACCCAGTTCATCCAACCAATAGCGATGTGCTACAAACCATAGTTTGAGAATAACTGTACAAAGTTCTTTTTTTTGTGCTACTCCAAAAACTGAGATAGACCACCCTATATTTGGCTATGCAACTCGATCATTTTTGAATATATAATCATTTCACGAGTGAATTATTCAAAACAGAATGTACTACATTACTACTTCTGAAACTCTCATATATCACTGTCATTTGAAATCCTATTAGCTACACTATCACATAAAGTATGTTTCCTGAGTATTGTATGAGATAACTTACTAGAAACATTATAGGAAGTTGAAGTTTTTTTTTCTGTCTCATTCACCTTTAACATGAAAAAACAGGTGACTGTGAAACTGGGAAACCTCAAGCCTCATCATGTTACCCCATCACTTTTTATACGGATAAACCTGTATACGCATATAATTCTCACGTGCATATTCACTATGATTAGAATTTTGACTCTATGAATATTTCAGTATTTATAGAAACTTTTCCTGAATTGTTTTGCTGTGAGCCTCACAGTATGCAGGCACATTTTGATCTGGAGGAGGATAACAGGAAATGGAAGATACCAATTCTGATGTCCAAATCAGAATTTTCTCTCTGCATAAATATGAAGCTGTTGTGACTGCTCTCTTTTGTTCAGTACAGCTGAAGACTTCCTGGCTTCTAAAGGGCTGTGTCTAAATATTTCCATATTGTCCGATGCTTTAAACATCCGATCTCTTCACAGAGTCCTTTCTGTACGATTTGACCGAGTCCCACAGATGAGAGCATCCCTTAGGATTTAGGGAGAATATCTCCACATATACTGAAAGTTGTTAAGTGAGACCAAAACATATTTTAAATCACAGACTTGAAAGCAGTGCTGCATCAAGGCTCCTTTGAGCACTTTGTGACGGTTCAATTTAGCTTGCACTTCGGGATACTGCAGAAGAAGAATGGAGTCAAAATTTGGTGCTCTTCTCTTTTTTTTTTTTTTTTTTTTTTCCTGAGACAATGTTCCTCAAATATTGTACTTATTCAAACAGCCTCCTACAGGGGAAACTGGCAAATGCAGAAAAAAATACCACCTTCTTCAGGAGAGACACACGTCTACATGCGGTGATATTTGCAGAAACACATTATTGGCGGATTCAAGGGAAACAACATAGGCAAAGAAATGAGTAAAAGAAATTGTGAGAAAATATTTTCTGGGCTAAAAGCCTGTTTAATGTAGAGCACAAAATTGAGCTGGAAATGTCCTGAAATGATGACAACACAGTGAAGAAGTGCGATGGGCAAACAGAAATGAAAAGGGGGCAGAGGGAAGCAAATGGGTAAAGCAGCAAAGAAAGTGAGATGGAAGGAGGCAGCAAACAGGGCTAAAAGAAGAGAAACAGGAAAAAAAATTGAACAAGTACAGAACAAAACTGAACTGAGGCACTTAGAAGCCTGAAAAGGATGGGACAAAAACATAACGGATCAAAGAGCAGCTCAGCTGGGAATGAGAATCAAAAGTGAAGGAAGAGGCAGCAGGGAGGGTGAGCAGCGCGGATTTGCAATAAGTGGGGATGGCGGCTCAAAACGTCGCTCTGGGGACTGAGGAAGGAAATTTCTGGAGAGCAGGCTGCTTTGGAGAACCTTTCGCTTCTGGAGGATAAAAGATGCAAGGGAAAAAAGCAGAAGGTTTTTCTCATGAATCTCACTCCCCGATAGCTCGGGCCTTGAGTCCATGAATGTCAGCAAACAGGCACCGAGGAATTGCTGCCTTTTTTGGCAAAATACCTAATTACTGAGCATTGCTATTGCACGGGCCAGGGCAGGAATGCCATGGGTGTTTCAGATGTGCTAAGGCTTTTTCTATCGCTTTCTGTCTCACTTGTACCACTTGCACATCTATGATACTCCTTAGCAATGTTGTAGCCTCAAATATCGTCTGGACTTCCACTTTCCAGGCTTTCACATAGCCTGCTATTCCTTTACTGTCATGAACTACAGTAAAAACACTGTATCACAGAATTAACTAGACATCATTTTTTATTACCAAATTGATCTATGCTTTTGGTATTTAAAAGCAAATTATTCTACAAGGAAGCTGAACAAAGAGTTTCCTTCACCTTACATCTCTCTCCTGATACAAAAAGATGGCTTTATTGTCTGGTTGTTAGACATCCAAGGAAATGTTCTGTATGTATATCAAGTGGGATTTTTTTTTGCAACAGTAATTTAATTTCTCACTTAGTCTTCCACAGAGTTTTTGAGAGAAAATGGCTAGTTATTCCCCTGACTTTTCAGTATTCATCTGCATCCCAAGAGCTTAAGCTGTGAGCAGTTTTCCAAACTACTTTTGAAAATCATGAGGTTAACGCTCTTGCACCACAAGCAAACTGTTATGAACCACCCAAGTAGCACCTAGGACCCACAATCACACCCAAGCATTTTCTAGCATCCTTGCTTATACTATTCAAATGATTTCAACACTGAACACTAGATTTTCTTCCTTTTTACACCAGTTCTGCACCTGAACGCAAACTCCAGTATCTTCAATAAACCATACCTATGTTAAAACGTCAGGAAAAACAGAATTCTGTCCATATGAAAAAGTTTCACAAGCATCATTAAGGTTAAATTTCACATCTAACTTCAAATATCCTTTTTAGTCATGCCCTCCTCATCTCCACATCTCTATGACTTCTTTGGTCCTACCCAACCTGCTAACTGACTTATATTGCTCCCCTTCGGTTCCACTTTCTTGCCACAAAACTGAGCAAAATATCAATTCTCTCTGCAATTTTCAACAAATTGAGCTCACAGCTAGTTATCTACTCCAGCACTTCCTATTAACAATCCACAAGGCTTCTTGTAGTCCACCAGGCCTACACCTCCACTGATTTTCTCATATTGTACCACATTTCTGTATTAGTCTCCGTTGTGGCTGCTTTATGATACTATAGGTCTTTTGACGGGGGGTAAAATGAAGTACACTCTTGTAGCAAATAAAAGACCTCTTCATGACGAAGTGATTAAAAGGTCACGATAAGAGAGCTATTCATTTAGTACAAGGGACTACTTCATGGTGATCTCAAAGAAACTGTAACAAAGTGATGAATACCTCACACCAAACCCTGCTCTCCAGGAAACATCTAATCTAGCCATATATTTGCAGACAATAAATAGAATTAAAAAGGTTAAATTTGTGCAGGTGGTTGACTGCCTTCACTGAAACATTAATTTATTGCCTAAGACCCCAGGCTAGCAACCTTTTATGCTCCAATACCCCAAAAGACTTGTTCTTACTTAAAAAGAACACAAAAATTGGATAATAAAGGGCTACATCTCAATACTTCTCTAAAACATGGACCCAGACATTTGATCTGGTAGGTCTGTCACACTACCAGTGTCCCTCAGGGTATGAAGTTCAGTTTAAAGCGTGATGTGCAACAAAGACAACTCTGCAAAGACGTGCTTAAAACGCATCTCTGGGACAGCTACAGAAAGGTCTAGTCTTTGCAATCTACTTCAAGGTATTTCAGCGCGCTCTGTGTATGCATTTTAAAAGATCTTTCATTCTGTCTGTACCAAAGTAAGTGCTAACTCTCATTTTTCAGGAATTCACTTATTCAATGCTCATCCTTTCAACACTGTTGAGAGATGCAAATGCCAGCAGATGTATCTGCTTTCCTGACTGACCTGTTGGCCTAGTCAGAGAAGATACAGTCAGCCCATTCTTGCTTTGATTGAGAAGCCACAAAAACAGCAAATGCCTCTTCTGAGAAGGGCGGGATGGGTTCCTCGTGCATAATGTAGACAGGCTGTGCCATACAAAGAACTAGAGCAACAGAACCATGGACAGGATGTTTAAAGCATTTGAGAAATACACGGACAGACCTGTTTGTCTTTGGGGATTTTCCCTTGCATAAGATTTTCAATGACAAATTTATGCAATACTTCTCAAAAGATAAAGCAAGATAAAGTGCAAGTCATCTCCAGTGTATCCACTTACAGAGCGGCTGCAATTGTACCTCTCCATGAAGGTTACCTGACCCTGCTGCAATGAGGGAGCAACAAATCACAGATTCTAGCTGAAAAGGAGCTAGCTGGAAACTTCATGGCTTTATTTCACTAACTTCTTGTTCTTTGAGGAGGTGACTGATAAAGATTTGCATTAGTTTCCATATTTCTTTTTTCCTGTTCTTACCACATGTTTGGTTCTATTTTTGAAGTAAATTACTTCTTTTTGTTCTTCATGTTAAATATTTCTCAGAGAACTATTTTCTCTTCTTGTTGTACAGCTACAAAATGTAAAGACCACTTGTTAAATTGCATCAGATATTAGTCCTTTTTAAAGTAACATCAAAACAGCATTTTCGTCTCTTCAGCGCTCTGGCCATTAATGCTGTATACAGCAAGGGCTACAGGCAAGCCTGCTTCCTCCAGCATCTCTGAAGCAGGATTTCTTCATTACTGCCACACATCTTCCCTCCACTACCTCCAGGTAACAGCAGCTCTGGTCCCCTTTGTGTTAACACAGCTGATAAAATGCAGTAGTTTGCTTCCTATTTGACACTGTGCTTTTCGAAGACATTGAAAAGGGCACTGGCAAGCATGCCATTCATCATCTTCACCTGGCGTCTTGTCAAAGCAGAGAAAGGCAACTTCAAGAATGAACTCAGTTGAACAGAAAAACTGTATATTTTATTCATCTATGTTCGTTGGTACTGAATATATCAAAAGTGGGGATCATGGACTTTTCAGCAGAACTGATGGTACAGATGGTGTTGCTTATATTAATATAGTTCCCCTGAGAATTAATTTTGTTTTGTTCGCAGACCTCTGTTCCCTTCTTTTTCGAAGTTTTATAATTTTGTTGATGGTATTTATAGAATTCTCCATCTGTCAGCCCACGAGTTTCCCTATTTCCATCAAGAGACATCGGTTCCAAGTGCTTCATTAAAGTCCTGTTCTAATAATCTGTGCAAACAAGATTTACAAGGTAGCACATCATACTTCTGAAATGACTACATTCTGCAGTGGCTGCTAGACTTGTCATTCCTCGCTATGGGAATCACACAGGTTTCAGGCTGATTCAGGCACTTTTTGCAGAGATGCCTTCTCACGTTGCATTCTCAAATTCAAGTCATCTCAGTGATTACACTTTACAAATGCTTTTCTAATAATCTCTAAGGTGCAGTAAGCGTCCACGTAAACGTCCACATCGGCCATCAGCTTCAGAAGTCTCAACAGCACTACATTTTTTTTTTCTTTATGTAGGGTAAATATTTCTATGAACCAGTTTCACTGCGCCGAGAAGTGAACTTGGTTGGAGCTGTTCCTTTCACACTGCTTTATCAGAGGTCAGTTCTCAAAACTCTCCATCATGTCACCACACATTTTCTCAGCTTCTACTGTGATTCCAAAATTTTTACAAGAAAATTAATGATTTCATCTAAATAAAATAATAAACCTTCATAAACAAGTCTTGACTTTCTATGGTTTACTAACTGCAAAGACATAAAGACATTTTAACAATGATGAAACTCCTTTCATTAATGTCAGTAAACTTTAATTGGTCCCTCAGTGTTTGATTTGCATCCACAAACAAAAAAAGCAACTTTAAGTATGCACTACTAACAAGCTGAACACATATGCTTATAGTTATGCACTCTATACAGGAGGAAACAACTAGAGATTGGGGTTATTCACTCAGTGTAACCATAAAGAGTGATCCATTTGTGGAAACTAAGTCAGCAATCCATGAGGATGGGTCATAACTTGGATGAGACACTGCATGCAGGAGATTTCTCACAGCACCGCACAGCACATAACTGTAGAGCTCATGGCCATTTTTGAGGTACTGTTCTCCATATTTCTTCTGCATTAAATGTATACACCTACATTTTCTACAGGTGGATGTATTGAGGTGCCAAGTGAAGTCCAGAAGATGTCAATAAGCAAAGAGATGGCTACCTCTAAGGTGAATCATCATGTTCTGCCAGGTGCTTAGCTGCATCTTCAGAAATTCAAATACTTCTGTAAACCTGACACTTCAACCCTTGCAACTCTTTGACATTTCTGTGTACTTTGAAGCCTTCATAATCAAAACATAAAGAGAATCCAAGAGATTTTGTACACAGTAGCTCATGTTACATGCTTACATTCCTCTCACATACTCAAGAGGAGCATATTCTATACTATAACTACTTATTTGAAATTTAATTCATCTTCCCTGTAATTCAATGGGCAGAATTAAATGATTAAACTGAAAGTGATTATGAGTAATCATAATGAGTAAAAACAGAACAAGTCTTCTTTTTTAATATCAATAGAGGGGGTTATAAAAACGTTTAAGCACCTTTAATATGAGAAACTACTTAGTAAAATTCACATTTGTGTCCTTTTAAAAATAATAATGAGCCTTTAATCAAATTAAGCTTCTTAAAATTTAAAATAAGCAATGACTATTTTATAATCTACTGGCCAGATTCTCAGTCATTGCACTGATTTAAAACCCACTCTATTGAGCTATGTCCATTTTGAACATGTATATCCTCCTTTAAAACAGTAGTCTTTAAAAATAAATAAATAAATGGGTTGTTTGTCAAAAGAGAGGTAGAATAGACTACATACCTAAGAATCACTTTCTATCTCGATTATGAAGTTCCCTGGAAGTTTTACACCCATTTCTTGCCAATTTGGCAGGGTCATTATAGAATCATTATTACTAATAATGCAGCAATTAGAAAGATACTTGCTCATATATCTCAAATGTGATATTTTACTTACGAGATACTTGAGCTCTACATGGAATTTGAGGAAGAAGAAAAATAATAACAAAAAGAAACACATATGAGCCAGGCTTTTGACAAACTCCCTATGTCAAGAGGATACAAGCAGCAAAGCTTTATGTGTGGCAAGGAGAAAGGACAGATTCAAAGTATCGTGCACTGTCAAAAGAGGTGAATTTTATTCTAAGTCTGGCTCTGCATCTGAGATCGAGTGACCTAACTGTTTCGAGAGTCAGCATTAACATTTTGGTGCTCTCAATGGTACAGAGTTATTCTCACAAATTTGAAAAGCAACTATTTGATACCGTTTTTCAAGTGTAGCCCTCAGTTTCCATTAAACAAGACTGTTTTGTTTGCATCTGTGGAGTGATCTGCCTACACACCATCCCCATTCCCGCTAACAAGCAATGAGCACAGAGAGCTGCTTCACATGCAAGCACTTGGGCAGCGAGGTTAGGTGTGAACCTCAGAATCCCTACAGTTAAAAATGCACTCATTGCCTCTTCTCTCTTTTAATACTAAGAGCGACAATCAGCAAGCGCAGTGCACCATACAAGAAGGGCCCAACCAAGAGAGGACAAAAGCTCTTCCCTGCTGGTTTGTAAAGGGGTCTGAGCTGCATGATTAAATGTATGTTAATTTATGGATCAGGAATTTATGAAGGTCTACTAAGAACTTTCTTCCTTATTAGATACATCTTCACCTTTTTTGATTTGCTCAGGTTATGTCAGGTGTACCAGTGACAGCTAAGACATCTATAACTAAACAAGACACTTCTCTAAATATTCAGGCGAGCAGGTAGAGTTAGGCTGCTAATGATCTGCTTTGGCAGAAGAAATTTTAACTCATCACCCATTCCAATTACTAAGTGATGGGGCTTTCTACCAAAGGAAGTCGGCTATCTTTACATACATATTCTTCTGACAGATGATCTAACAGGACTGCCACTCATGATCCTATTACTATTTTTATCCAGAAGTATCTGCATTTTTCAGTATTCCCAAGCAGACCCTTTACAATCTCCACTTGCATTGGTAGCAGAGCTGCTGATCCTATCTGAATGCATCTCTGTTAGCAGACCATTAGCTGCAAAGGGCAGCGCCGAGCTGCTCCCACCTTCCTGTTGCTGCTGATGCGGTTGGTCTGAGCAGCATTCCTCGGGTAATTACATTTCTGCTGATTGCAACTCTGGACTAGAAAGATGAGGTAAAGATACTGTGGCGGTCTGTACAGTAAAACTAAATCCAGTGAGGCTATACATTTTAGTGCATACTGATAGTAGCACATTTACCTCTTACATCTTATGGAAGAGATTCAGCCAAAGTGTTTCATTACATTCCATAAACTCATTTAGAAACATCAAAGTTAGAGCATACTGTCCTGTCTGTAGCATTTAAGAGCAAGATACAAGCTATCAGTGACTTCCCAACACTGACAGATGACTCCCCGTCTAACCAAATTAGCTCACAATTAATTCTGAGTACTAAACTGCTGTGTGCAAACAGACAAAACATCACTTTTGAAAAATTAATAAAAATATTCCTGGGATTTGACATTCTGGGAGAGGTCATTTCACACCTAACTTCATTCTCCTTCAGCTAAACATTTGCTAGTAATAAAAAACGAGAGCCAATTAAAGTAATTTATCATAATTCACAAATACTGTATCAATATATCAAATTACTCATCTTCTTAGTAGGACAGACACCACTCAATTTAAGAACTGCAAATAGCTACATTATTTAAATACAGTTCTCCATTTATACATGAAGGCAAATAGTGCTTACTTTACAGTCTTGTAAATTACTTCTTTTGGCAAAAGATTCATTTTTTTTAAAAAAAAATCTCTTATTTACATTTTTCCAATCACAAGGTAGTTTTCTAGATGCTGTATCAGACTTGACCTAATACACATTCCTCTGACTCACCATTACAGGAAGGAAGTCCTGCATAACGAAGGAGTGGGATCTCAGAACCTTCCCTGCTAATGCAGACTTGCTGACCAGCAGTGATCATATTGAAGGAAAATTAAACATCTTTAGCAATTAGTTGGGAAGAAGGAATTTGCTAGTCTCAAAGACTGCCTACTTTCTCGGTCATGATGGCAGTGACAGAGAAATCTACTGGAATAAAGACATTATACCTACCACTTTCCATTGCTTCATCAGAATATTTGTACAGTTATAGAATTTAGTTTGTTTTGATACAATTTGATCATCTCATATGGATGTTGGCAGTTACCTACCATCCTGTTATTTTCTAAGAAGTCTGAAATCATTCAATTGAAATTCTAGGAAAAAAAAAAAAAACACTCCCATTCTCCACTGCAATTCCCTACAGTCTCCTGTTTGGTTTCCTTTTGGAGACCACCACTGTTTGTGCTCTTCAGTTTTATGGAAGCTTATCTACCTTCCATATGTCTTCACAGATAGCAAATAACCACAACTACATAACTCCAGCTAGTTCCCAATGACAACTTTTGCTATGGCCAGGAGGACAGTTCTAATGTTTTTTTCTCCCTTATCTACACCCAAACTCTTACCAGTCTGTCACTGAAGTTAAATGCATTAACCATCAGATCACCATCAGATTGTTATCGAAGACCGGAGCAAAAGATGGCAACAAAACCTTCAGCCTTTGTCACAGCATATCTGCCATTAGCTCCTCCCTTGCTCTGAGAATCCAATTGATTTTTTTCTGTCCTTTTGCATCTCATTTAGTGCTGTGATCTTTCTCATTTCCCCAAGCTGTTCACTCTAGTCTATTAAGCTTCTCCTCAGAAAAGACTACTCCCAAATAAAGACAACTGACCCTTTCTATACAAAGCTGTTTCCATCTTTCTTTGGATCATATGTTTTTCCCAGGGCTACAGGAGCAAACAAAGCAGAAGATACATTTAAGAGGTAGGACCCAACCCGCTAGGCCACCAAGTTGATGCAGGTATCGAGGTGTCATGGCAGGGCATTTTATTACTGCTACAGAGAAGAAACTGGGTTCATAATGACTTTTTTTTTCAGACCAATTCATCTCTGAGCCAGGGAAGTTACAAGACTCAATGGGAAGCCTTTCCTATTAATCAATATCTAAAATCTTGTTTTGTCAGTCCTTACCCAAGAAGAAATGGTATCACTGGCATTATATTTTACAGTTAAACAAATGGATATGCCCTCAACACATCAATGCTTCACGCAGCTCTGGTCCTTGTGGTTCTGCTATTCCCCACCACCATCCTTTGACTTTAAAGTATGGCAACTAATGGGAGAGAAAAAAAAAAAGAGGCCTTTTTTTATACAGAGATATTGTATCTTGTATAGAATGTAATGAAGCCAGATTTAAATACATATAACCTTGGGGTTATACAGTCTCAGTTCTAAATGTGCTGTGCTCTGATAATACCTGACATTTAGTGAAACATCCCCCACAGTTATGCAATAAAGTTGACAGCATTCCAGAATTAAATCCACTGAGAGTATGAAGTTTTATATAAAGAACAGAAAGGGAAAACAGTCTAAGAGCAGGACAAAAGAAAGGAATAAGTGTTTGCCTATATTTTCCTTTTTGCTTTAGATTGTGACGAGCAGTTTGCATGTTATTTCAAACTAAGAGACCCCTCAGTCTCAAAAAAGTGAAATAAAGCAGATACGTTGGTCGTCCTGTTCTTCACTATGAGGACTAACTCCATTTCAAATGAAGTTAAATGTTTTATAAAGGCATGGGAGATGTTTTATGCAGTAACTGCCTGTAGCTACAGTTGGTTGGCACCTCCTTGAACATTGCTTTACATGCACAAGGTTAACACATTTTGGAAATTAAAGATATTTTAATTGAATTTATTTCAGTATAAGGGCCTTCAATCAAAATGCACTGGATGTGCTAATTATTCAAAGCATCAAGAAAAACAATTTTGCCAATTCTGCGGACAAAGTTAGGAAGCTCTGGCTGAGGAGGAGGAGGAAGGCAGCTGGCGAGGGCGACCTTAAAACCTGCACATTTGTGAGCCTGGGTCACCGAGGCCAACAAAATGAGATTTCGGATTCGCCTGCGCTAGTGGAGGAAACTCATCTTATTTTCCACTGCAGAAAGCAGGAACTGCATTTATGAATACTCTTATTAAAGCAGTACTCTTGTTAAAGCAAGGGCAAAGTGCAAGGATGAGGGCTCCCTACACAAATATATAGCCACACTCACACCATTGCACACGTTCTGCAACCTCACAACCCACCTGGTGGAATAATTAATAATCTTACTGAGGTGATTTAATTTTGTCTGCAAGCCTTCTTTTATTTTGGGAATATCTGAAAATTCTGATAAAAAAATGAAAAAATCCAACATATATATGCATAAAAATATATATATGTATATACCTGTAAGCATATACATCATGTAAATACATGTATAAATATACATGTAAATATCTACATATCTCTACATAAATGTGCCATGTTTTCAGAGTAAAGCATTACCAGTTGCAGGGAAACTGAAATAGAAGCTTCATCTTTGATGACACCATACTCATTAAACCAACATCTATATTAAAAAACTTTGGAATTCTTACTTTATATATCTGTTATACTGGTTTACAATTCCTGTGAAATGCAACATGGATTCCTGACATTGATCCATTACTTAAAAATATATTTGAAATTGATGGTAGTGTGAAAAAAATAAAACTATAGTCATAAAACATTCTGATTTCACTGCAAGTGAGTGCTGCATTACGATAAGCTCTGGTAGGAAATAAGCCTAAAACACTACTGTTGAAATATGGTAGCACTCTTTACTTAAGATCTGATAAAAGACAGCACTATTGAAGAATCAAGTATTAGTCCTAAAAATTTTATAATGTCCCATTCTGAGCCAACATCGTCTGTCTTTCATTTAATTAAATGCAAGTTCAGATTACAGGAACCTTGCTCATATTAAGGAGCACATTAATTAACAAGTAACACTACTTATTTAGTTGTATAACCAGAGAATAAACATGCTGTTCAACATGAACAGAGAGGGAAGTCCATGGAGCTGCTGCAAGGCAGCAAATGCAGCCCCATCTCTGCTTTGGAAAAGCCCAGGAAGCTTTACCTATGCCTAAGCACTCGCCCTGAACCATTAAGAGTGAGTAGAACCTTTTAAAGTCTAAATTATACCCATTTTTAAATCACTCATTAACACTCTTTCTGGTCACCCTCCAAAGTCTTTAGTGGTTGTGGAAGAAAATTGCACTTGTAAAAGGTCTTAATAGCTTTACACGGGGCTTTCCAGAAGGAGAAAAAATTTATTGGGATTTATGTTGCCTGATGTAGTTGCAAACAGCAATATGGTGCAGACCCGTCCCTCCACTCCACTGGAAGTTAAGCCCACCATTATACTTTTGAGATTCTCAATATCTTTTTTATTGGTAACAGATGATTTTACTTCTAACCCCTATCCTGTTATCTTTCCATTTTTTGTACTTATCCTGGTTTCTCACATATCTAGGTTCTTTCTCCTTAGTTTTCCTCTTTCCTGCTCCTCTTTGCCTTTCCCCACCCTCTACCCAGGGGATGCGCAGGCCGGGGCCTCCTCCGCTATCCGGGTTTGCTGCACGCAGGACGACGCGTTCGTCACACTGCGTCCAGGCTCCCCGAGACACTCAACTGCAGCAATCTGAGCATGCTCAATAACTATAAAAAGAAGCAAAAGAACACATGGATTAGCTGATTATGCATAATTTCCTGGGCGGCTCTCTCTTATTTTACAAATCCTCAAATCAGTAACATTTCTAACCTGTAGCTATTTCTATACTGACAAAAAAACGCTCTTGGCTCTCTATAATTTGCTAGCTGAAATGCAAGGTAAAGAAGTGAAGATTAAGACATTTCTTTAAATCTCCAATTATTTCCCTCATTTTCATTTCAGTTGGATTACAAGACCGTTCTGAGTCACTGGAGCACTCAGAGTTAACTGCAAGTCCTTCAATAGTTCCCATAATCTCACTTAGACGAGGTCTAGCATCCCACTTCTATTTTCTTAACCTCATTTGTACTCCAGTGCTCATGCTGGTAATTGCAGATTTTCTCAGAAACTGCAAGGCTCTGGCAGACTACAGAATCAAGATCTCCGATGGAAGAAATATAGAAAAATCACTGTTTTAAAGCAGAAAGTCAATGTGGACAAATAGTGTCCATTCAAGAGATTTGTTTCTTAAACTTAATTAGCTTCTCAGGTTAATTATTAACTCAAGCAAAGACCTCACGTGGGAGCAGTGGCCACCATGGCCACTCCAGGAAGGGCCACGGCCAGGACCTGAGTAAGCGATGCTATCCAAAAGAAAATATTTCTTTTAAAATTATGCTAGTACGACTATTCCACAGTTAAAATAACTAAGGTAGTACTTTAAAAATAAAGGCAGCATCGCTGGGAATCTCCTACCTCCTTGTGTGTGACCTTCTGCAAGAGGAAAGTCAAACTTGCCTGCTCAGCAGGGAGAGACCTCAAGCTTGGACTTGGTCTGCAAGTTGCAGACTGAGCTAAATTTTACGATGAAATAGGTTTTTCTGCCAACCCTTCAAAACAGAGTTTTCATTGAAATACCGACAAAGCTGTAATTATAGCAGCAACAGTAGGTGCTTCTATAATAAACCATATTTCTTCTCCTTGAAGATATTAATTTACTTTTTTGAAATGTTCATTGCTAAGATTAAGATTGGGTTTTTGAATTGTGTTCAGAGGCAATTTATGCAAGAGGAAAAAAAAATATACTCTATCCTTAACGTACAGCACACTAATTTAAAATGATCTATTTGCCCTAATATACATTCAACACCCTACTGAAAAGTTCAGACGCTTCTCTTCCTTCACATGCTGTATCGTCAGGCTATTCTTATAGCCTGGGAGTCCAGGCATACATTTCAGATGAATTATGAAGCTTCTATTTCAATTTCTACAGCAAAGAAGCAGGAGCTATGCAGCTTAGATATAGTGTAGCTAGGCAAGTTAAAGTACAAGTTTCCTAAGGTGCAGACTCAAAGCATCATCATTTATCAGCGTATCAAGCAGTGCCAATGGTCTACTAAATATGTTTATTTCCAGAAACACCAATGCTTTGAAGGAAGGCTAGAAATTCACTCACAGGCACCAGTCTGTGAGGAGAAATAATACTGCTGAAAATCAAAATCCATTTTTTTCAGTCATCCCTTATGTGCCTTTTATTCCTTTTACTGGTGGAAATTGGGTCCCACTTTATTTATTTATTTATTTTTAAATAGACGATGAGTCAAAAAAAAGAAGTCAGGCAACACAGAACAGCTGGATGTAACACATGATCCTATCATACCACATCTACATCTGTAACTGGGAGATCCTCTCCAAGGAAAACTACGTAAAAATGAATCAGGTTACTGGGGAGGATTTCCTCATATTTGGATCAATATCCACTAGCAGTTCTTTGAGACCCTCTGCTTTTGCAGGACCATCCTTTATGAAATAGATAAAGGCTAATGCTGACTGTTTCTTATTAGGATTTAGATAGTAACTCTGGTTGGTTGGAACAAGTAGGTAAAATTCAAGTTCTTTGTTCAGTAAAGAAACTATTAAGTTTCCCCCCACCCTGTTTTAGTAATTAATGCCCATTTGAGCTTTCAGGAACACTCTGGAACACCAAAATACTAAATAAAGTATTCTTGCCTGTTAAAAATCCTATGCATGGTCTAAATGTGCCTGTTCAGACATATGGGTTTGCTGGGTGGTGTGATGAACACCCAGTCATGATAAAAGTCCCTTTCCATAAATCGCTTGCCCATGGTATCGGAAGAGAAGCACATGTTGTTTGGAAGGGGATCCTGCTGTCCCTTCAGCTGCTAGTTTGCTGGTTAAAAAGCCTGACGGGAGGAACTGGGGAGATCCAGGGGCTGGAAGGACACAGCAGGCAGCTTGTAGGAATGCATAAGGACCAACTGAATGGTCAACAAACACACAAAACCAATACTTTAAAAGTCTTCAATCTGAAATAAAGCAAGCTCTGCATACCCTATATATTAAAATCACGATTTTGTGCATCAGTCTGCTTTTCCTTGGCGCTTCTCACAGGGTGATTTTCCTGAACTCTCGGTGGTTATTTCTAGTTCACGTTATTTTACGCGAGATGTGAATTGGGCCCACTGAGTTTGAAATCACTGTGCGTTTATTCCTCAGCTAGCTTGAGGCAGGCGCAGGGAAAGGGGCAAGACTCTGCCTTACAGACAGCAGCGTTCAACGCTTCCGCATGGTTCAACATGCTTTAGTTGGTTAAATAAAGCTGTTCGATTGCTCATGTTGGCAGTAGTGTTGTATTCACTAAACTGAAGATAGCACATTGCCAACAGAGAGAGTTCGGAGTAAAAGCCTTATGACCTATATCTTATCTGTCTTGGACTATGCTCTTAACACTGCATATAGCAGAAATCAAAGTAGCAGGGTCACAGCCCACGCTACGCCACTGGAAATACTGCAAAAGGAAGCACATTTCATCACCAGACCACATTTTGTTAACTGACAGCAATATTTCAACATCTTTTACACGGCTTATGTCTAAATTCAAATGTGGTAATACCTGCTTCTTTATTATTAATCAAACAGAAATATTCAGACATAAGTTTCCCCTTATAATTAAACTTTCACTTTGCATAATATGCCATTTATGCAGGATCTTTAGTTGCAATCATTGCTAGAGAAAAGAAATGTCAACTTCAAAGTTAATATCTCTTACAAATTAGAAATTCTGTCTTTATACATGGTGACTATATGCCATGGAATCTTAAAATGATCTAAATTTGGATGAACTCTTACTGCAAATTCCATCTAGTGCTTTTTTTTTTTTTTTTTTTTTTCCCTGGAAGAGGGGATGATGAAACAGATCATTTGAAACATTTAAAACAAAAGACTTAAAAAATACATAAACACCTAGAAACACTGAAGAAAAAGTCAGGTGGAAATGCCAATGTATGTAGAGCTCGTGAAGAATAATGAGAACAGAACTTGTACAAAATTACTATTAAAATTCACAGGGTTTTATCTTTAATTCACTTTGAGTGATTCTGGGAAGTCAGTTCAGCCAGGTCTATTCTAACCTGCATTAGAGAGGGTAAAAAATGCATCTATAACCAAGGTATAATTTGTACCGTAGCAGAACATAATTTGGTTCGTGACTTTTTCCTGAATGCCCAATTTCAGGCAAAGGTCCTTGCTCCTAGGACTCTGTGTGCTTTGTGAAGTATCATGGATCTTAACAGAACCTCACAGGTTAACCTGGCTTTGTCATTAATTAATTTGTTGATGCATTCATTAATAACAGGCATGAACTATTGACATCAAACAGGTTATAGTTTCAAGGACAGGTTATACAGTCTTATATCAGAGCCAATACTGACACAGGATCGTTTGCAGACTACTGTAGTAGCTCCAAATATAATGGCCTTGGTAAGACTAGTCCTAAGGAAGGATTATAAAATACATACCTAAGAAAAGCTCCCTGATATCAAGACTCTGCAGTCAGCCAGGTACAACCTCACACATGCTAGGAAGAGTAAATAAATCAATTGCCCAACTTAACAGGATACAGTCAGGGTTGTTAGGCCAAATAAATGGCTTTTCTTAACAGTGATCTAATCAAGGAGATTTTGTCTTTTTAACATTCTGCCAAGACAGTTATGCAGGTTTCTGAGCCTCATTCGTGCTCAACTAGATAAATTTTCCATCAAGTAAAGAAGCAATGAAAAAATTAACCCCTTCCATCCACTGTGGAATAATGTAACACGTCAGTGCTGCAGTTTCTTTCAGGGAAGTAAAATGAAATAAATCAGTTAAAATCCTTTTTTTCTGGTAGGGAGTCAATTCTGCATCATTATTACATCTGCCTTCGGCACAGAGATTCCTAAAAACAGTAAAGTTCAGAAGTAATGTGTCAATCATGTTAGCAGATGACCAAAACAGGTAAGATACTAAAGTAAAAAAGACTAGGTAGCATAGATACAATATGAAGAAAAAATTCTGCCTGTAGCTGGAATGATACTTGACAGCAATCAATATATAAACAGTACTTTAAGATACTCTATGTGAAGGAGGTAGGAACACGAAGGGCTGAATTGGCACATGCACTGATTCCCCCCATGAAAATAAGAGTTCTTTGCAGTCAACACGCATCAATACAGAGTTATTTACAGTCAAAATGTTGCAACACTGTCTAGTGCAGGAGGAGACATGTGCCTAAAGCTGCAAGACTTGAGGCAGGCAAATTCCCACTTTCCTTCCCCGAACAGCACCGTGGCAAGCGCCTCCCTGCCTGGTAGCAAAGCAGGATTCAGTACCCATACGAGAATTAAGATTTCACTAAGGTCAGTTTATCTGAACTGCCTGAGAGTACTTAATAAACCAAGGATATACTTCAGCCCCATGGGATTTATCATCATTTCCACACTTCAGATTATTTGATTTTGCTCAGTTATAAATCTTGCTGTTTTAAAGTAAATCATCCTCGTAATTTCTTTATGCCAAAGGCCACTGTTAATCAAAATGTACAGTAACACCTAGTAATATTGATTAACCTTATTTATTTCTTCCTTCCACTCTGCCAATATCTGCCTTGGGAGTCACGTCAGCTCCCTCAAGGAACCTGATGAATCTCACTAACTGAAGCTTTTTCACTTAAAAACTTGACATGCTTTAAAGTTCCTACACATTGAATACTACATGCCATTTCTGATGCACAGTTAACTTAAAGGAAGTATATGTACTACTATTTTCTTAGTTTCCAGTTCTAGCAAAATATCTGTGAAATTTTAACTCTGAGGGCCTGCACTTATTATTAGTTGATAAGCCAACAACTTTCAAATTAAGATTTCATTTAAGATTCTCAGCTCTATAATAAGTTTTCAGTGGCTTGGAAATGAAAGCAACAGCTGGCTTGTGGACAAACTTCTGATGAAAAACATCCAATGCAAAATCTCCCCTGCAATCACCTATGTTCCTTTAGTACACAGGCTTTCCCACTGTATATACCCTTATACAACACAACCCATCTCTGCCGCACGTGCGAAACATATTCCCGGACGCTCCAACTTAGGCCACTAGTAGCTCCCGCACTTGAAGTCCACATGACAGAAAACCACTAGAGTTGGTTAAAGCTTAGGAAGCCAACAGCTCTCCAACATTGCTACCACACTGCACAGAGGCTGATTTTAAGCTCATTGTTGCCTTTCAAAAAAAGAATAGCTTCAGAAAATGTGAGATATGGGACCTGCTGCTCTGTCAACATGCACATTATACAGTCATTTATAACCAGCAAGCTGCACCTAAAATGCTTTCACGGGAGACTGGAGGATGGCAGGTGTACTTGAATCTGCTGCGTTAGCAGTTTGCTCACTGCTCCTATTTGATATTCTTTGATCTCTCATTTTCTCTCAGTCTTCCTCTCAAGGAAATTTAGGCTCAGAACGATCCCAATTAACTGAGTTTAATGGTTTTAAAGTCTTTAGTTCGCTGCTGAATGCTATACACGAAAGACTTGATCTATCATGACTGAAGTCAAATCAACACAGACAATGGGATCAGGAGCTCTTAATCATATTATTCTTAAGAGTTCAAAAGCTAAGAACTCAAGCACTGAAAAAATCGCAGATTTCAAGGACATCATGAAAGCCTGAAATGGGATGTAGCATTAAGAAGAATAATCTTTGCTCAAGGCAAAGATATTTATGCCATCCTTTAGAATGAAAGTCAGCATGAAGTATCCACAGCAGATTATATGGACACTATTTTTTTTAAAAAAAAAGAAGCATCAGATGAATAGAGAGCTTTAATGCCAAAACAAAAACAAAATGCCGGAGGAACATTAGAAGAAATATGGACAAGTGATTCACTGAAACAGAGATGATTCTCCTTCATCTTCAAGTTCACTTCCCATCAAAAACTGGTTTCCTTCAACTGAGAGCTTAGAAGTAATTTATAACTTTAAAAGTCTACACAGTGAGCTAATTATGTGCTACAACATATACAATATGTTTTGCAAGAATTTTCCCCAGTCCCTAGTCTAGCCTCAGTCTCCTCTCTTCAAATGTGCTCAAGTAAGCTACAGTTTTGCAACACAGAACAGTCTTTGCATGTTATGTTGCTCTCACAATACCAAAGGATGCTACACCTCAGGAGAGGCAATAGGCACAACCAGGCTGTTAAGTATCCAGTAGGTATTTTGGAAGTAAATATGGAAAGCTTTCCAGTGTCACTGTACTGACATTGATGATGATAATTGGGACTAATGGTGAAAGGAACAAAAGCTCTGCCAACTTGAAATATTTCCCAAGTGCAAGCTGTATTCACACATCAACAGCTGAAACAAATTGCACCTGTCTTTTCATACACACATATTTCTTCTTTCATCCTTCATCTATGTGGGCACATATGTGCATTCAAAGTCTTCGACTTCACTGCTAAGGGCTCATCAGATCAACTCTCCTGCGGGACAGTTGAAAGTCTGCCAGTTGCAGCAAGCAC
The DNA here is from genome assembly GCA_013389825.1 of Crypturellus undulatus. NCBI lineage: Eukaryota > Metazoa > Chordata > Aves > Tinamiformes > Tinamidae > Crypturellus > Crypturellus undulatus. The sequence continues at coordinate 263,176 of VWPW01001161.1, read as the reverse complement.
CAAACTGCAATGTTGCTGCAAAACAAAACAAGCCCAGAAGATGTGAGAATAACAACCCCCCAAGTGAATGTACTCATGCTATGTTGGTTTAAATGTAAGAGGAAGAGAAAACAAGAAAAAAAAAGGAAGAAAAAAGCCATTTCTGCCTTCCTATTGTGTCTTCTGGATGACTCAGAGAACGCATGCTGTTGTGGATACACTGCTGCTGAAGGGCTAGATTAAATACAGGTTGTGTGTCATCAGTCCATTTCCCTTATATATTATGGCACAGACAAACATCAATTGACTGGATGAAAATATTCACTGCAAAAAAGAGTGTAAAAACCATCTTCCACTACTGAAAACAAGTTTATCATAAATACGTGGTGTTTCAGCAAGAAACACACTGTAAAGTCACATTTCCCAACAAGTTTGTTCTTCCAAATTTCGCCTAGCTTGCACTAGCTTCGAAGGGCCTCTGAAGTTTTGCTCAAAGGAAAAAAAGAGAATCAAGCTACATTTAAACTGCGAGCTATCAGAAGCAATTCCAGTTCAGCATTTTAAGTAGTTAAACTTGAAAGTCACTCCACTATTTTCTAGATTGGCTGAAGGCAGTGGCTGGCCTGGATGGAGGAAGCCGGTATTTCTTTTTGAAGTTCAGCCCCCGCATTTGCCCAGAGTCCATAGGCAGAGAGAGCTTTGAAGGGAAAGACGGATAGTGCTTGTAAGCCTAATTACACCCAGGTCTTAAGGTGTTTTTTTTTCTCCTCCCTCTCTCTCTCTCTTTTTGTTTTTATTAAGTGAAACTTAGAAGTAATATACTTCACTAAACATGCACCAAAATCGGAGCTACCTAACCATGTAACGCAGTAAAAAGCAATACTATCACATTAATGTTGAGCAACATTAAAACTATGAAAACTATCCTATTGCTATGATTATCTTCAAACAAAAAGGAGGGGGGGAATGGGATTTTAGGTGTGGCTTATCCAATCCTTATGCTCCCAAATTAAATTGATATAAAGTCATACATAGAAATAATGAATCAGGGAAATATCACAAGTCTCTAACACCAATATATTACGTAGTTTTCCTAACATAACTTTTTGGAATACGGGCAGAGAGGATAGAAAGGACTGTGAAGAGCAGCAGCCCTTAAACTGCTGGAGACCTGCAAACTGGAGATGCCTGCACGTCCCTGGGGCAATACTGCTGCTGGGAGCAGCTGGGGCCATGTTCCTCTGCACTAATCTCATTGCTCCTCGCCTGCAAAGCCCAGAGCTGCAGGTTACCTGCGGGTTAGCCCTGAAGTGAAGAGAGATCTATGGCCATTATCTTATGCAATGGTAATTAATCCCTGTAACCTATAAAACAGATGCTAGTGGAGCATGTGGTGGTCCTTTGGCACTTGCTATCCACAGGTTTCTGAAGTGTATAGACTTGAGGGGAAAAGACAACACTTTCATCAGCTTAAAATTTATATTATTCTTGCTTTTCTTTGCATTTGCAAGTGTAATATGACCTCCCTGAATTTCCTGGGCCAACAACTATCTGAATAGCAACAACATCACAGCAGTTCAGGGATGCACAGGAAATGTCTGAAGATTAAAGGACACAGTACAGAGAGATATACAGTTATTGCCATATAAATAAAAACATTCTGGAACAAACATAAAAGTCTATTCAGCGCTTTGCCTCGCCCCGCCTAATGTCACACGACCCCTTAATCTTCATTGATTTGGTGCTGAAGGAAACTTCCAAACTTTCCATTAGTCTTAGCAAAGTCTGAATGGGGATCCTTAACACTATATAAATGTATTCACTTTTTGTTTGTTTGTTCACACCAGTTAAGCTTCCTTCTACCAATAAGCAACCTTTCTTATCCTCAAAACTACAGTTTAAAGCAATCCTTAAATCATGCCCAAACTTCAAGATATCTGAAATTTGAGTTTATATGCTTGTTTGTATAACCCCTCTCACTCCACACAAAAAGTACATACCGTGTTATCCAAAGCTATCTCCATAAACCACCTGTGGTGAGGTACGGCATATAGGAGAGCTACAAAAGTTAAACACAAGTTTCCTCTTTTCTTCTTGTCCCTGTCTTCCTACCTTTCTGTCCACCTCATCTCCAGCCTTCTTGCAATTCAGGAGCAATATCCATCTTCCTCCTCCTCCCCGGTTATCCTAGGCTATGGGCATGGCCTCTTCTGGCTTCACTCTTAGAGGTGGTAGGAAGCCACAGAAAGGTGGAATCTCTCTAAGGGGGCAAGATCCAGATCCCCAGGGGCTCTCTGCAGGCTTTCCTGATCCCCAAACTTGGGCAGGCTGGGCCAAGGAAGGAGAGGCAGGAGCCCTAGTTATGCCTAAATAAGACTTTGTGACTCTTCTTCTTGCAGTCAATCCACTTCTTGGTAGGATCTGTTCTTTGTGTGAGACAACGTCTTTTATCTCCTAAAGCATCTCTCAGAACGAGGGTGTGAAATTCTGGGCACACTCAGGGAAGGAGAAGTGTTAAAAAAATGTGCTTTGACCTAGCATGTGCTGTCTGCCATATCTGCTATTATTTTAAAGGCAGTGAAAGTTTTGAAGTGTTTTCCTGGTAGTCATCCAATTAAGGAGGGTGCTGGGTACGGTACAATATGGATAAAAAACATATAAGGGTTTTATACGGCAGTTTGGTACCTTCTGTCTTAAAATACGCCACAATGTTCAGAGCCAAAAGGCTGCCAGGCAGAACAATCAGTAGGGGTGCACACAAGCCAAGCTCAAGATACACAACTATTGGCCTTTCCAAATTTTATGTGCTGTCTTTGCTATCTGCCCACTCAAAGACGTGCCTGTCCTTGCAAACTGTCACCCCAGGGAGAAGGAAAGGCTGGTGTTTTGGGCAAAAATCTGACATTTCCAGTCCCTGGCCAAGTCCAAAGTGCTGGCTTCCACCCTTTCCTCCTGTGCTGGCTCCTGGAGGAGCATGTGGACACCCATGGGGTACCTCTGACAGCAGGGAGGATTCCCCTCCTTGCCAACGACAAATCTTATACACCAGGAGAAATCCGCTATTCTAGCGCAACTGCGTGTGGGCTGGAGACACTAGTCACATGAGACAAAAACATTTCAAGGCTGATTCGTCTTCTTTTTTTTTTTTGTTTGAAGTTTACTTAACATTTGACAAACTAAACCATTGCCATGGCAACTTGCATATTCTGTTGAACAAATATCTCTGTAAATACCACAGGCATAAGGGTATAATTAGACTCCATTGGTTTACATTACTTCAAAAAATCATATATATATATATAACAATGCATTTTACTGCATACACTTCTTTTGTGTGTGTGTGTGTTTTGGTTTTGTTCATCATAGAGAGTTTTCTGCTCTTCTATTTATGAACTTCCTTCTCTGTATTAAATGTTTCTCTAGATGTGGGAAGAGGAGAAGGATGTTGGAGACAACTGTGCTGGTCGTTAATAAACTGATGACCAAAAGCATCTCAGCTCTTCACAAAACTGCAGCTCCCCTTTAACAGGGGCTTTTTAAAGTTTGCATGTCAAATAAAATAAGAAAATCAGTGTTTTCATTTTTAATCTGCACTTAAAGAAAAAAAAATCTGAAAGTCATCTCCCCCAAACACTCAACACTCACTCTAACAGTGCCTGTTTCTACCTTGGTGCAGCGTAATTTTTCCAACTCTTCACCACCTCTACCTCCCTTCTGCTTGCTGACCTTACAGTTCATTTTGTGGTAAGCACATTGCTACAGAATGATTTCTAAATATATTATGTCCATAAACAAAAAATGTCAAAAAGAGAAGAAAAAAAAAGTGCACCACCTCCTCACTCCTAAAAATCATTTTTTTAAGTTCTTATTGTTTTGCAAATAATGGTAAAACAGGTAAGAGTGAAGAAAATTTAAGTAGCAACCACCTAGACATTGCAAAGATTAGGATAAGATTCAGAGTTCACATTTTCCTGCATAGCTACATGGAGGTGCGCTCTGAAAATGAGCATGCAACCACAGAGAATAGCCATATTCAAAAAGAAAAATACTTTCTTTATTGAAGTTGCTGAATATTCTCTTACATTCAGTGAAAGAATTAAAAACTTACTGGATTTTTTTTTGTCCTCACAACTGCTTTATACTCGAGCTAGTGCAATTTAATCCTTTTCCATTGTTAATAAAATGGTTATTTATATCTCTCTGCGATAGATATTTTTGCTTGCAGACACTTAATCTACTTCTCAGTTCAAAATAATAAGGATTAAAAAGTGGTATTTCACTTCAATTATCTGGCTTTAGTTATGTAAGCACAGTTGGTCTGTTAATTAATTAATAGTTCAGCCAGATCCATTTGGTTTACACAGTAAAATTGAGAAATATTTTAAAAATCTTCTTCCTATTTTAATCTCACTTTGAAGCGGTTGGTAAAACGAAGGTAGAATTCTAGAATATCTTCTTTGGATATTTGAAAGACTAAAAACCTAACATATATTATTTAAGTAAAAACAGAAAGACGACAACTCTATTATGATGCAAGACTAATAACAGGAGTAAGAGTGCAGAAATGTTATACAGATTTGAGCCATATATTTCCACTCAGAAATAATCAAAAGATTTGTTTCATGCACCACTGGGAATCCTATATTTTATTTCATATCTGCAGTCTTCAATCAACAACTAATTTACAGACTAGTACATTCCAAAAAATTCCAAGTAAAGAAGATATTTTCAGCTTTATGTCCAATCTGACCCTCTCAATCTATATAGATCACAGACCACACTTCAGAGGATAATGTCATTTATTAGTATTTCGAGACAGACCTTGATTTAGGCTTTAGGTTCTTTTTCATTTACAGACAAGGAAAAAATAAATTTATTATATTAAATCCAAGTTACAATTTATTCAGTTGTTTCTTTTAAAAATCCTCTTGCTCTTGTTAGGCATGCATTTAAGCTGTTAGGACAAGACTACTTTTAATTGGAAAACTCTGTCATAGGAGAATTTCTTTCTCTCTTGCCTGTGTTTTTTATTTGTAGCTCTTACCATTGCTCTGCACACTGCATTATTTTCTGTCTGAATAAGCATTAGCAAGGCATAACCGAATAACTGCATTGTCTGACAGCTTTACGCATTTTGTATTGTCATAGTTGGGATCTCTGTGGATCTAATTATCGTGTTTGCTATGTAGGTATGCAATACTGCTCCTGATAGCTTTGCAAAAAGTATAATGCTGAATCATTTAATTGTTCTTTATGTCTTAATCCCACATTCCTTTTGACCCACACAATAAAACACTGTATAACTAGTGGATCCAGTGATGAAAACTGCAGTATTCCTGTTTAGAGATGCGTGTATTCGCCCCCTTCCCCACTTCTTGTCAAAATGGCTGTTTTCCCAAAGAAGAGAGTTATTATGCTCAAGGACACAACAAATTACACCTTGATCGGTACCATACAAAAGCAGCAAAGCCTACGTAAACCATTTGCTTTGAGGATGCATTAGCCTAATAACTTCAGTAAGGAGGGGGTATCCAGATATATCTGGTGAGCGTGTTTCAAATACCATGATCCACATCTACAGCAGAGGCAGAACAAAGATAAGCAAAGTCATTTTAACTACAGGAAGTCTTCTGGTAGCTGCAACAGCTTTGCACTACCAGAAAGGCTGCAAGTCCAAAATCTGTGCTTGCACTTCTGTCATTTCTTCACTCCTGATGCTCTGCGCTGGCCCTTCGCCATGGTAGGGCAAGGGCCATCCAGAGAAAATGAAGTCCAACACCCTCAACCTCTGATAAAATCCCATTTTCCAGTTTTGAAAGGTTTTTATAGTAGCCCTGTGCATAATGAGTGATCTTTAACTTCAAGAAAACCTTCTATAAATCAGGTCAATGATAACCTAGATGAACTCTTTCAGTTTTTACTCTAGAATAATATTTCTCTTTAAAGGAATTCTCATGAAGCCTGACACCGCAAAATTGTAATGATCTTCCGCTGTGAACTTTAGTATACCATATCATCTTCAATCAAATGCAAATTCTTGATTTACCTAGGATATTAATAAGCTTAACTTTTAATAGAATCATAAATAAGTGACATGTTCCCTTGGTTGTTTCTGCAACACTGAAGCTGCACGTTCCTCAGGCAGAGAAGATCCTACTTCTTATATTGTCCTTAATTTCTTGCAGTCCTCACATGTGCTTATAGATGCTTCTCAGTTTCAGGGGACAGCAGAAACTTCTAACGTAACACAAGCATTTTGCTTTATCTCCAATGTGGAGCCAAGAAATAGTCTGGTTTTATGCAAGATACTATAAAAATGTGCAATAAGTAAGAGGTCAGGTGCGAAGGAGAAAAAAAACAAAGAATGCAAAAATGAAGTATGGCTGTGGTTTCCTGATTCTCAGGCAATTTTGTTGGCCAAAAGAGCTGCAAAATAGCTTTAAGGTGAATCACCTTCCTCCTTACCTAATTCTGCCTTCAGTTATGCAAGTCTGGATTTCAGTCACCTGAAGGTTTACTGGAGTACTATGCAAATGACTATTTTAACTGATTTAGTATCTGCTTCACTCCATCCAAGTACCACGAAGTAGCTGCAGTAAAACCCAATGCCGATTAATTTAGTAGCCTTTACATCAGCCACTGAATCAGTGAGGGCTAGAAAGTATAATGAGGAGGAGACTACGCTCAAGAAAAGCAGAACAGATATGAAGAATATGTTTCAGGACATCCTTGAAAGATTCTACTTCCTATCTGACGCTTCTCTAAACAATATAGATCATTTTTATGTGCTATGCCCATGAGAATAGGAAGAGACTCCTAAAATAAAAATAAATCTTTGGTACTAAGAAAATACTTTATATTATAAGCTTGTCATTCATAATGATGTAGTCAACACTGCTTGATTACTTACATATATTACTGTATTTTAAGGCTTTATTATTTCTCTCAGCAATTTCCATGAAGATTGTAATATAATTCCCCCTTGTGCCAACTTATTGTTATTTATTGATTTTGTAAGTAAAATCAATATAAAATATTGTCCTTTACTATATTATATTTGCTACTCCAGAGCAAGTGAGTGAAAGGCAAAATGGACACGGTGCATCAGTGCATTAAAAGCCCTTACCTGGTTAAAATTGCTGTGCCGCTACAGGTTTTAATTACCATACACAGAACCAGATATGCCACATTTAATCAATAAGCAGGAAATGAAAAGGGGGAAAAATATTCTGAACAATCCAAAGATCTGTAGCACTCTGCAATAACGCTTAAAGGAGCCTGTGATAGTACTGAATAATACGCGACAGCGGCAGGAGGGAAGTAGACAGGATACAGCAAAGCTGTGCACGAGGTGGGTTTCAGGGCAGCCACCTACACAACCCAAAGGCGCCCGACCACAACACGCACTGTCCTACACCCATGACCGCCCTTTCCCAGCTCCCGAATTTTTTACTTTATCCCCAAAGTAGAGGCTGGGCACGAGGAAGAGAAAGCAGGATCTCGGAGAAAAACTGAGTGTTCCAAAATGACGATATAATGCACTCCGGTCCCTCTAACTGGGATCATGAGAGTCAATAACTACCCATCCCAATGACTTCTCATTATAATCTTGAAGCACTTTGAAACCTCTCATTAGAGGACACTGCAAAAAGCAACAGTTTTTAGTGATTAAGTATTTAGAATGAGAAGTGGCTTCTAATTCTACTCACTTCTGTACATGAATGTCTCCTCTTATTCAACACAAGAGCTAGATGACAGTTCCCAGTGTATTCTTACAGATATGGCACTTTACTGTCTGCACTGAAGGTCATTACTGATTCAGCTTTGATTTCAGACTTAATCTGCTTAGGTATCTTTGTGCCTTTTGAATCTAGTCACTGTACTCAACTCTCCGTTATTTATTCTCTTTCATCCATTGCCAAACCACGAGTAGGAGGAAAAAAAAATCCACAATAAAGACAAAAGTAACAAATCGTAGTGTGAAGTCCGATTTAAGCAACTAAATCCTTTCTCTCATCTGACAAGGCAAGGTTAAAAATACCTGGAGGTGCCTTTTCCTCTGAAATCCCCCCAAAGCGAAATGTTCCAGTCTGTGACACTGGTGACAGCAGGAATTCACTGAACAGAGGTGCCCATTTCTTCAGAAAATGTATTCCACTACCGGATGAGCTTACTCTCAAACATCTTCTTATTAATTCTCTTACTCTTAAGTGCTTCTGAGTGATATTGTAACTGCAAATATTTTGCAGTTGATGAGTTAAATAAAGGAAAGGTAATAGATAATAGTTGAATGGTGCAGAGGTGGCCAAGAGTATACTGTGAAGGGCTGGGGAAGCTGGAAACTACCCAGAAGGAATATATAGGAGAGTTTGAGGATCAAAGGGATCAAATACAACCACCCATGGAAATCTCCTCACATATTACCCAGTCCATGTACTTCACAGTATAAGGCTGTTAACTTCTAGTATTGCCTCTTTTTTTTTTGCATTATATATTCACTTGNTTTTTTTTTTTTTTTTTTTGCATTATATATTCACTCGGCTTCCAAAAGTACTTGCACATCAGCCTCTCCTACATAAAATCCTACATAATAAGACAATTCTCTCACATTGGGAATGTTTGTTTTTAAGCTACACTCCAAATTCTGATAAATAAGATGTAAAAAGGACCTCCTCTCCATCAAAATATCCCAGTGCTATCATAAGCAAAACCATCAGATAATCTCATGCACAGACTGATCCCCTCAAAACGAGTATGCTATTGCCCCAACTCTACTATCCAAAGACTAGTTCAGGACTCTGTGAAGGCTGAAACTTGTCCGCTATTCTTTGAATTTATAGCATACATTTATTGTCCTCATGGAAACATTTTCCTTTAGCTTAGAAAGTACTTTCCTGAATGTGGCTACTTCCATTCTTTCCTCCTACTTCTGACATCACGTAAGTTTGTAGAACAAACCAAGCATTTTTAGCTTTTTTGATGTGTATCAACTTGTCTGGTCCTTGTCTTCCTCTGAGTTTTGTGAACCATAAGGACTAGAATTGCTCAGAGTATTNTATTGCCCCAACTCTACTATCCAAAGACATTCCAAAAATGTGTGTCAGTTAAGAAGTACAATGACACTTCCTAAATAAAAACTTCTGATTTTTTTTGTCATATTTGAATTTACACCTTAAAGGAGTAGCAAAGAAATAAAATGTGTAAATAAATGAGGAACATGTCAGAAAGACAAATAAGAAAGACTAATCAGACTAATTAATAAGACAAATCAGAAAGACGTGAATCTACTCACATACAGTACACTCATTCTGTTTTCCTCAGATGACAATNAACCATAAGGACTAGAATTGCTCAGAGTATTTCAAAAAAATCAAAAAAAAAAAAAAAAAAATAAATAAGACACACACATTCCAAAAATGTGTGTCAGGTAAGAAGAAGACATGACTTTCTAACATACAATGACACTTCCTAAATAAGAACTTCTGATTTTTTTGTCATATTTGAATTTACACCTTAAAGGAGTAGCAAAGAAATAAAATGTGTAAATAAATGAGGAACATGTCAGAAAGACAAATCAGAAAGACTAATCAGAGTAATTAATAAGACAAATCAGAAAGATGTGAATCTACTCACATACAGTACGCTCATTCTCTTTTCCTCAGATGACAACAAAATCATTATTTCCAAACTATTTAGAAACATATGAGAGACCCGTGTACTGTTTCCAGGAGGTTTCCTTTATTTCATCCCCATGTTGATGGAAACACCTAACATCAAATAGAAGCTGAATCACTTTTGTTCCCTATGATATGAATTGCCATTTGAACAGGACTCGCTGCTTGCGACTCTCCATGATACTTCACCATTTAAAGAAGCGATAGCTAAAGATCCGATTTCACCAAAATCATCCACAGACAAATCTTTCGGAATGTTAAACTCTCCCTTTAACAAGCTCTTTGAGCAAAAGATGTTTTTCCATAGTTTGACTGCACAGTTATATGAAGTGTTTAACATAAACACTAGGTGCTCTACATGTCAGCTGTACCTTCATAAAATGTTTTACTTCAGGGCAAAAAGTGGCAAGTACAGAGATGAGATTTGATATGCCATTTATGTACTAAACTGCATTTCAAAATGCTCCTTAATCAATGTCCCGAACCGATTACCACTCATTATTCTTGATGCCATGTAAAGGAGCACATGCCTATATATCATTCTCAATGACCATAACGTTTTATGCTAATTTAATATACTATCCTACATATCATCTCAAGGTTAAAAAGAAAAAAAAAAAAGAAAAGGTTTCAAATATTTCTAAAAGAGATATAGCTCATCAATTGACTTCCATTTCCATTATTTAATGTAAGTAGATGTATGGATTGATAGACACATTAGCTACTATTGGCAATAATTATCCATTTGAAGTACTTTATCAGACATAAAAGAGTGGAAGCGAGGAACAAATTTATCTGACAGCATTTGTCATCTACCACATTCATTTTTTACTCTGCATATTATTTAAAACTCATTTCCATCTGCGGAAACTTTGTAGTCTCAGAATTTTTGATCAAACTTAACAATGACAAGCACGGTACAAGAATGGGAATGAACTGGCCAACCCTTCTAGTTCATGCTCTCGAGCTGGAGTGGGCATGAACGAGATCCTCCACCCTCATCAGGAGAGCTACACCAGCGGGGCTGTCACTGACAATGCGGCCTGGGACACAACCTGCAAAGCGAGCACTGATGATGGATTTATCTATAAAGCTGTCAAATCTGAGGCAAGGAATAGGGAAACTGGACACTATTAACTGTGAAAAGAGGGAAAATAATAAAGTAGGTAGAGTCTGAATTAAATGAGTTTTTTTTGAGATCAAACACAAACACAAATTTTATTTGAAAAGGGGACCTAAATTAGCAAGAGATAGAAGGTAAAGGAAGATTAAGAGAGTGAAAGAGTGAATAATTATACCTGGTAGGTGATGGGATTAAGAAAGAAAAAAACGGAAAAAATCTCATATCCAGTAAAGGAGGTGGAAGAAAGACATGCAAGAAGAAAAAGGCCGGAGAAGGGGAACAGGAAGACGAGAGAGAGGAACTAGATTCGTCAGGCAGTTTGGTTTTAAAAGGAGCTCATTACGGAAGCATTCACAGAAAACGCAAGGATTTGGAATGCTCCCTAGCAAAATGCAACAACAAATTATTAAGATAAATACTTAAGGCTTAAGGCTGTCAGAGACTATAATGAAAAAAGAGTTAATAATGAGATTGCTGGGTGCTAGGGAAAAGAGGGGAGGGAAAACCAATGTGCTCCTCATTATGACTCTTTGGTTGATTTTATGTTTTTTCACATTTATTCGCCTGTCACAGCTACAACAAGTTTTAAAATTGTGTTTTTCTGGAAGGTTGCAAAAGATATTGGAATGCTAATATGAGCAAAATCACCCAAATAGACAGCCTCCCCTCAATATTAAAGAATGCTGGATGTTTCTCTTCTATTTTTGGAATACTGTATAAATAGAATAGAAATTGAAATGAGCAATAACTTTAATGCCAAGCTCGTACTTAGACTTTTTACTTTCTTAGCAGTGTTCATTCTGTTGATTTTAATTTCATCTGAGATACTGAAAAAGAAATTATGCCACTGCCAAAGCAGATGGCTATTGAAAAGAATACCACAGCTGACAGTCAGAGTGAATTCTGCTGATGAGAACTACTATTAATATAAAAGTTTCCTTTCTGAACCATCAAAACTTACTCAGTAATCTGTCCTTTTGCAGAGGATTCTTTTTTCACACTTCCCAAGGTACTAGAAACCAAACTCTCAGTGTAATCCTGGTATAATCTGAATACACACTTAACTGCATATGTATTTATGATGGGTAAATTTTACAATGCTTCCACTCCAAATGCTGATTTTTTTTTTAAATGAACTGAATAATTAGACCTAATAATTACAAAGAAAAGTAGCCCAAAAGGGATTTTTTTTTTTTCACAAAAGCATCCAGCTGGGCTCAGAGTATGCTTTTGCTTTCAAAAATGTTTAATATGAAATGTTTACATTGCTAATAGAAAAGAGCCTTTCTGTATCATTTAAAATATAAAATAAATTTAAGCATATGTTCCAATATTAGAACTTCTTTGTAGGACATCAGAGGGATAGAATTTATGACACTTTTATGTCACTTGGGGGTTTCTGTATGAAAGCTACCATACAAAGTATCTCTAGGAACAGAATAACATCTACTTTTACACCACTGGGAATCTTGAATTCCAAGCACAGCGCGTGCAATAACACATGCTTTGAGACTGAAGCAAATGGAAAAACGCCTGCCTCAAAGTTAAAACTGATTTAGTACTCTACTATTTACACAAGAGTCTTATTTATTTTAAAGATGTGAAAATGGGGCAAAGTACATTCGATATACAGCAATAGCTTTCATGCTAAAATGATTGTTATGCGACTATTATAAACTTGATAATTTGAGTATAACTTATGAACAGTATTTCAGTAAATTCTGCAAAAATTACAGTAATCTGAGCCTCCCTGGTGCAATGCCATGGTAGGATACTACAATAAGGAGAAAGGCAGCATTTAAAGAAACAAAAACAAAAAGCTCCAACCTCCTTATCTTTGACCAAAGTCTCATGTTTCATACAGTAAGTTAATAAAGTAACAGTGTCCAGGATATAATATTTCTCTGCAAGGTTTCTTTTGTATTTGTACTATTGATCTGCCCTTAACCTCAAGGACATTTCCAGGAGTTAAAAAGCTGTTACATGGACACACCAAAACTTCCATTACTGGAAACCTTGCTGAGTCAAAGAGGTGTCCGAGGAAAAATAAAACAGCGGAGACATCACGCGCTAGCAGGAGACTTGGAATTTATTTCTGCCAACTTGACCTCCTATGACAGGAGAACAAAGAGTCAAAGGAAAACAGAAAAGAAAGTTGCTCTCTTAGGGTCCACAAGAACTACCTGCAGCAGAATAAACTTGCTTTTGCTCCCTTACACAGAGGGTTTTGAACACACCACATCGGCACACACGTGGGCACAGAGAATGAAAAGAAGGGGAAAACTAAGCAAAGAGGAAGTTGACAGCAACAAGAATGTTGATAAGTTCTCCCCTCAGCATCCACAAGCAGCAGCCAAAGGTGACCCTCAGGAAGCTTTCCATCGGAGGAAACCCTGGTTTTAAAACACCCTCTGATAACGATACTGCAGATGGCAACTACCCCGAGCAGCCAGCATGCCCAGGCCATGGGCATCACGCCCAGAGCACGGCCCAAGCCAGAGGGCAGACAGCGAGCCGCCAAGATGACTAGTGTTGACCAGCGCAGAGGAAGCTGCAGACCTAAAGGTTGACTTACGGGACAGATTATGCCCTGAAAACATGGATAAATTGATCCCCCATGAGATACTGCAGAAAATCCCAGCAGCACATGGCACCTTATTCATTGCCTGCCCAGCTCTTGCTGTCACACAGCGACTGTGACTTTATTGCATCTCAGTGACAGATGGACAAGACTTGATCCAAAAGTCTATTTTGAAGTCAATGGGAAAAGTTCCAACTTTAATGGCCTTTTCATCAAGTTCAAAGGTGTCTATAGATTCAGGTTGCTATTTAAATACAAAGTTAATGATATTGCCTGCATAGCAAAAGTCAAAGATCATGGAAGAAAATTAAATTCTGATGTGTTTGCACGCACTTTCCAAAGCAACAGGAAGTTTTGCACCCATTCCCCACTGTACTCAATACCCTCCACATCATTTTTATATAGACACTTGAGAGGGATACTTATATTCTTTATAGGACAGTATTTAAACATGCTGCTTCCTTACTGGTCCATCCGTTATTGCTGCATGACAGCGTTGCCATGTGCACTGATGCTGATTTTGTCTCCAGTATGTTACATTTTCAAAAACACTTATGGAGGATGCCAGAATCTTAAGATTTCACTCTACTTTTTTGTGATTTTTTTTGGGGGGGGAGGGGAGGAAGGAAACCAACATCTCTCTCCCCATCAATTTAAGTGAATGCAACATTCAGAAGGGCTCCCTCTCTCTAGAGACTTAAAGTAATAAATTATAGAGTGTAAAATGCCCTAGACACTTCTGATTTTAATTTACCTCATTGACAAAGACCTTGACAAAGATAATTTCAGAGAAAAAGGGAATTTTATTTCTTATCTCCTTATCACTGGTCATTGGGACATATAGTGTAACTGTGGTCAAACAACAGATCTTCATTGACCTTTCCACCTTCATGGCCTTGATCTGATCAGGTTCAGACAGATGCAACAGAGGAAAAAACGGGCAGTCACACCAGGGGCAAGTTGGCTTTAGATAGCTCAATATTTTGTTAAAAAGAGTGAGGCTACTACTGAGAAGAACACCTGCATATAAAAACCTGGCTCAGAGGAATACAACTTGGGAATTTCTATTTCCACATGCAGCCAGCTCCAAGAAAGCAAAACACAAGTTGCCCCAAAAAGTGGAGATACAGAAGCAACACATGATGCGGTGCCATTACTATGCAAAATACTATATGCAAAGATGATTGGGGAAGTTCACTACAGAACAGAAACCACCAAAGCTGTCTGCATTTCCATAAAAACATTCTCCAAAGACCCTTGAGCTTACATAGAGTATAATGTCTTCCATGTATAAAAGACTTAGCATTGAAATAGAAAGCAAGATAGATGCTTTTAATTCAAGAAATGTTGACTCTGATCGTTGGCTTTATTTGTACAGCTTATTTCACTCACACAGAAATAATCAGAAAATAGTACTTTGCACTGCTTCAGAAAAACAACTGATTGCCAAAGTAGCAAATTAGTATTATTATTAAAGTTAATGTTTCTCAATACCATAAAGCTGATTTATTAGAAAATTTAGAATGTAACAGTTGTGCTTGTACTTTGTGAATTAGATTCCTCTGACCAGTATATTACAATTTGGAATTAAAAAGCAGCTGCAATTCCTCTCCACTCTTGCTTTTATTGTTTTTGTTGTTAAGTCGCTCTTAATCTTTTCCTACTTGTCTATTTTAAGCACAATTTAATTATTATTCAATGTGCGCTACTGATACATGCATAATTATGCAGAAACACTGAACAAGCAGATATATTCTAAAATGTGGAAGAGGAAAAAAAAAGTTATGGGTTTCCAAATTGGGCCAGCATAACAGGAAGCAATTGTGAATCTTCACTCAGAACTTAGTTTTTTTCCTAATATTATTTTCCTCATTTTGTAGCATATAAACATTTCAGAGCTTCCTCCAGTCAGATCTCATTGTTGAAATGAAAATTTAATCTGTTCATATATCTGAAGAGGCAGAAGATGAGATCGCTCATATGCACAAAAGAAAAGAAATATTTGGAGATTAACAATCTAAATAAGCATAAAAGAAAATGACGGAACATACTAATGAGAATGATTTAAAGAATATTAAAGAATATTTATGTACAATTTGGCACTTTCTGACTATGAAATTGTGGATTCTGGGCAACCTTCTCCAGTGTTTAATTACTTGTGATTATATTTATCCAAAGACATGATATACATATGTGAAGTCTGGAGTTTTAATTTCAAGTTAGCATCAGCCAAAACATGTACAAAAACACTGACAATGCTAGAGAATTATTAATGCTTTCTTTTTGCATACAACTCTGCTTTGGCTGTATTGCAATTTAAATTACAGGTGTTAGGTACATGAATATTTCAGTCTGTATTGATTTAAGTATATATAAATAAATATACACTTAAATAAAGATATATTAAATACATAGTTACATATATTTAAAATGTAAAAAATACAAGTGATACTTTATGCAGAGATTTGGTTTACTTTCTTCACATATATTCAGAAAACTAATGCCTGCTTACTTTTAATGTGAATTAAACATACAGTAGAGCATAGCCTAATCAATATCCTGGAATAACATCATCCCTTAAAAATAAATTTGTAAAATAGTCAAAGTATATCAGAAGTTGAAAAACTTAAGGATTTTAGACTGTGCCTAAGTATTTTCATATATCAGATGGCTTTGAAAAGATTTGTTAGCAAGTATTTCTGCATTTAGAAAAAGTAAACTCGCTATGTCATCACTAGTTTGTAAATCTAATTCAGACCCCTGCAGCCAAAAGTGTTAATTCCATCTGGTATAAAATTCATGACTACTAACAACATATATTAGTTTGGCTGCAAGACTAAGAACCCTGAATGTGTGATCAATGACTATTTTAAGATTAAGTGACCATTTGGTATTACATTCATCAATACTAATGGTATCTTATTTAAAAGTTTAATGAGAAAGCTATAATGCATAGCACATTTCTCACTGAGATACATTATTATTGAATTTCAGATAGAGGGTATTATGAAAAATTAAATAAATGCAAAAGAAAAGAATATGGATTTTCTTAGAGGGTTGAACACATGATCCAGATTGTAGGTACTCTTCAATAGAGCTATTCCTTAAGTAATTCATCCGTGATAATATTCAGTACACACAGGAAGGAGCAGTTCTTTTAAGTTAAGTTAAATGAGTGATTGTGGAACTTGTTAATACCTACATCATAAAGATTATACATGTCATTTGGGGCAAAATGTTTTAACATAATGGGTCACATCCATGAAGTGACTTTGCTGCTCAGAAGTCATTTATTCACTATAGCTGAAGATTTGAGCCAGCACTTGTATTTGAGAAATCAATAAGTGTAGAAGTTAAACCAGCAATGATTCATGCTCTGGGTAAAAACCTGTCAAAATTGAGAGATGTGCAAAACCCTCTTTTAGTCCATATTCTTTTGGTAGCAAGGTAGACAATTATTTTTATTCCTTGTGAGTATGGAGCAAAGAATTCTTACAAATACATAGGGGTACCTGATCAACTATCGCTGCTTGCAGTGAAGTTTGGCCATCCTAGTAAAACCAAATTAAAGTTTTCAAGCTTTTCTAGCTGCGATATTGTACAGTAACAGGCAAATGTGCGAGCACTGCACTGCAGTACCACATTTCAGAACACGTGTCTATATGTTCGTCAGCAGGTAGCAGGCACTACATTGTGTAGTCATACGGAATAAACCTCGAGGTATCTTCCCAGAGACAGTAATAGCTTTGTATGATGAACTGGTCCATAACATACACAGGACCTCAACTGCACAAAAAACACTAAAAAGTCCTTGTGTGCTGTGAAAGAACAGCCACACCTCACCACATCATCTGGGCACCACTAAAGGCAAGAACAACATTTATTTTATGTAGTAAAGATGAGAAAATTCATAGCGGGAAAATTTACTGCATATACCATCATCTAATACAGTCTTCAAATAAGGACTCCTAATAGTATTTGCCCTGTTATTTATTTATTTATTTATTCAGGCTCTCTCCCCTGCCTTTTTATTTATTTTTTTTAACTAACTTGTTTTCAGCCATGCTAACAAAGAGTTATTCTCACAGATGCCTACTTGGTAAAAGCATTTGTAGTACTTCATCTTTCAAAAAATATAAAAAAGTCAATATAATTGTAAAATTAAGTATATATGTATAGCATTCTAGCAGGAGTTTAATGCAATTAAACACACACACACACCAGATTCTCCAAGGTTGCTTTTTTGTGTATGGGCTGTGATGGACAAACTTTTCACCTTCGCTGGGCATTTATCATTGTCCAGAAGAGAAACTGGGGGGATGCGACAGTGCCGGCAGCTCCACTTTGGCAGCACCGAAATTTGTTGTATAATAACCAGTCCCTCACTGCTGAAGGGAGCTGCGGAGTTGAATGGTGCAACTCAAATATGCCCGAAATTACAGTATTCAGGCCTGGAATGAATTAGAATATTATTGAGATCAAACTTTTGCTGTCAATAAGCTTTTGGTTTAGAAAGCTGAACATTCTGGAGCTCATTTTTTCCTGAACAGCAGCAAAGCACAAGGTTCTTTCAGGATAGTCTATGAACAACAGGTTAAAACTGAATTCTCTGATGATTCTGAATCAGAAAAAAAGGGCCATATTATACTATAATTTGTTTTATTAATTCACAAAAGTCAAGGCTGAACTTCACTCCTCCATCTAAAAATACCACAGAGCCCTGCAAAGCTAAACCCATGTGGTTTCTGATGGAAAGTGGTCTGATCTATTTTTAACTCTTACACAAAGCTGAAGCTGTACGTACAAATACATACCACTGACAAAATCAAGTGATAAAACCCAAGAAACAACAAAACCTGCATCTCCAATGACATTATTTATCCTTTGCTCAAACAAAAACAGGTAGGTGGATGCATATGTATTAACGCACAATGTGACAACTTATATATTAGATCACAAAAAAGAAAAAAAAAAAGGAAGTATACAAATAATAGCTTAGTTTCCTCACTTCTTTAGTTCAGAGTTTTGTACAGGAACAACCAGGAGAGTTTATCCTCATTCCGCAGGGCCTCCCAGACAGAGGGCTATGCCACTACCCCATCCATGGGTTCATTTCATAGAATCATAGAATGCCTAAGGTTGGAAGGGACCTCTAGGGATCATCTAGTCCAACCCGCCCCTGCACACACAGGGCCATTTACAGTTTAAATAATGCAAAAGACCTGCAGGTAGTCAAGGTAAAGCTCTGCTACACTCCTAATGAGGAACAAGTACTTTAACAAAGTGAATGCAGGTACTTCCAGAACTGCAGTTCAACAGGGATAAAATAAGGGAAGACAATGTATAAGCCAAATACTAAACAAAGTGAAATACCCATAATACATTCTCTATATAAAACATTCCCTCATTTTCTCTAATTTCATCTTCCCACTCCCAACCTCCTTCCATTTAAGTGGGAGCTGTGGTTACTATATTTTACCATGTAATTCAGATACAAGTCTGGATATAATACCTATTTGAATGAATATTCCAATGGGAGAACTCGTGACAGCACATAAACTGGTCACAACCAGTTTAATTTTGATAGACTTCCTACAAGACATGTCATCTCCTTAGGCAAAGTTTTGTCTTTTTAGATCTGTAAAAATGCCACACTGTGGATGCATAAAAATCAAGTATAAGTGATAGATAAACACCATGCCAAGATGACCTAGAGCAATTCTGATACAAGATTTTCTGATTTATCCAATTAAGACTTCAACACAGAAGAGAGAAATAGCCTATAAACGGAGTAAATTCCAGTTACCCTCTTCCATGGGTCCCTTAATATCTGACCTTTAGAAACCTATTCCTGTCGTATCTAATAGAAATAAAAATACCACAAAAGTATTTACAAGAAATAACAGAAATTTGGGAATGGATTTAACTTAAAAATCGCTTCTTGATTTTTTTCCTCACTGCTCTAAATTGATAAAAAGTGGTCTTTTAATGTTTTTGAAATATAAATGAACGGAAGAAGTCATGTCTAGATCAGACTGAAGATGTCCTAAATTCAGGAGTGAATGAGTGTATTTCCTTTCGGACTTAGCAGACAAGAGTGTTAACACTTAAGTGTTACCAGACACATTTCAAGTCTTTACTGTTGTGTTACTAACTAGAAGAGTGCTCCAGAAAACACCGTTTAAGGTCGGATTCTTATAAGCACTGTGCGAACCACCTTGTTCAAACCATCTACACGTATTTTCCTTCTCAGTTTAATGCTGACCAGTCTCTTGATTAAAAATAAGAGATAAGACAAGGCTGTTTCTTTTCTCTCAAGAAAAGAAAAAAAAAATCCAATAATTAATTTCCCCAACCAAGAAGATTACTGACAACTGAACTTTTAGTTTCTACATAATTGGCAGGAAGATAATCTCCTAAAGCGGAACAGATAATCATAATTTAAGACTTCATTGAATTTTTCCCCTCATGGATTCTCTTAATCTGCAGATAAACTCCTGGAGATCCTTCCAGGGCACTCGAGTTAGCCGCTATCGAGGGCGATCTCGGAGCGCCTCGGAGCACGGCTCCGCTCGCTGCACGTGGCTGCGGTCACCAGTCCCGATCATTATCCACCAAGAACAGTATTAGGGCAGCAAAGTGAGGACAGGCATCAACGCGCAGCAGACAAGCAACTTCGTTCTCTTTACTGCAGGCATCGTGTTGGGCTCTCAGCTTTCCTTTGATACATTAAACTACAAATATTCAGTGGAAACTGCAGAAATATTTTTTTACCCACTGCTCACTGATGAATTCCAAAAAAGTCAAGATCTGTAATTCAGCTTTTCTTCTATTGCTTTGAAAAGGCTTATTCTTCACCTTAATCCTACCACAGGGCTTATTGAAAGTTATTTCCACAGCACTATAAACTAAACACATCCTTCTGTATTATTCTATTAAATTCCTCTACCCAGAAGGTATTGCAGTTTGAGGTTCTAATTCAGGAAAACATTTGCAATTTTTGAATGCATAAACATAGGTTCTGTTGCATGTTCATGCTTTGGGACTAGAGATGAACTTAAAGCTGTCTTTTTAAGTATATTTCTGAACAAGGAGGTAAGAAACCACACACATAATGCAGCATATATTGAAAGAGAAAGAGCAGGCATTACTAATGGTAAAAAGAGGACACTGCAGCAAATAATACCCAGAAAGTACCTCTAAAATTGCCACAGTCTTCTCTTTCTATCATGGAAAAAAGATGCAGGAGAGCTGGAGTGTTTATGCCAGTATCACTGGCTACTCTCTGTAGCCCACTGCAATAAAGATGGATGGATTTGATGTCCAAAAAAAAAAAAATCCCAACAACAACAACAAAAAACCCACAAACAAACAACAAGAAATCAGTTTACAAACNGTAAAAAGAGGACACTGCAGCAAATAATACCCAGAAAGTACCTCTAAAATTGCCACAGTCTTCTCTTTCTATCATGGAAAAAAGATGCAGGAGAGCTGGAGTGTTTATGCCAGTATCACTGGCTACTCTCTGTAGCCCACTGCAATAAAGATGGATGGATTTGATGTCCAAAAAAAAAAACCCAACAACAACAACAACAAAGCCCACAAACAAACAACAAAAAATCAATTTACAAACACTTTCAGTTCTTTAGCAAAGGAGCATTCTTCTGCATGAAGTTTATAGAGCTATACTAAAACAGCTGCTTCCCAGACAAAATGGTTTTGTTCCTTCTATTAAGCATGATTTCAATGATTCATTCAATTATTACTTTTGTATTCAAAGATGGCTTATTTTCATGCAGATTTATGTCCTGTTATGCATAGAGGACATTCTTAATTGTGCTGAAACAACTGCAAATTTAATTAAAGTTTGCCATTCCAAGCATAAAATAGATTAAAGAAAATGCTGACAACACTAAAATAAATATTCAACTATTTAATTTAACTCAACATTTATTTTTAATCCAAATATCAAAATAACCTTGTTTCTAATTACAATTTTGTGACAAATTGTCTTGAGAAACATTTGTCTCTATTTTTCTTCAATCTGTTCAGCTGAACCACACTAGCTTATTTATAAAACTGTTGATTAATAAATCTGTTCCAGCTGTATTACTTTATGTTGCAAAGAACACAGATTAATATATGTAAACATCCATTATCATTTTTAAAACCCCAAAGCCTTATTATTCTGCAAGAGCAGAAACACAATCAAATATGTTACAGCACAATAAAATACCTAACCCCAGAACAAATAAGGGAAAATAAGGGACAAACATAGCAAGTAAAGTCCAGAGATCTAGGCCAATTTACATCAGGTGGTGAGACCAAATAAATCTTTATTAAAAGTTATTTGTGGCTCCTTGCACTGGTTGTTTTTAAGAGCTCCACATTTATCATCTACTATGCTGTGATAGATGATAAAAGCAAAACCTTCGTTTGGTGAAGGGATGTGTTCAAGCACAGCCGTCTGCTGGAGACGGACTCAGAAACCAGCCCCATCCTACTGAACACAACTTGGGAATTTCTGATTTGCGAGGTTTATTTGATGGTTAACAGGTGAGAGGAGGAAGAAGCTGGACAGGTGGATTTTTCCTTACATGCACCTAGGAAGTGCAGCTCTGATTGAGGAAAAAGAAAAAAAAAAAAAGAAATTAAAAAAAAAAAGAAAAAAGAGAAAGTTCATGGAGAATAAACATTACCTAACCTTTCATGACAGTAAGTACTAGATAGCAGAAGGAAATGGTGCTTCATGGCACAAGTCTGCTCCTGGCGCCCTGGCAGCCCAACAAGCATGTCAAGAATTGCAAACTTTGGAGAGAGAAAAAAAAAAAACAAAAGCCTTTGACCCCATATGCATCATAATATTTTCTTCTAAGCTGTGAAAGAATTACATCTCGCATTCCTTTTTTACATAGAGATTTTCACTTTTACCCTAAAGAACAGATTCTAACAGCACCACTCTGTACTTAATAGCACTATTTAAATGACTTGCATCAACTGAAGATCTAGCAGACAACATTCAGCTATTAAACAATATTATCACTGTCACTGTCACTTCTAGCGGATGCCACCAGTGTCGTATTTTTCTGGCCTGCCAGCTGTGAGCACAGCTGGAGCGCTCGCAAGGCGGCAGCGGCACCAGTCTCACCCCAAGCCGGTCCGTCCTACCACGCTGCAGTGCCAAGCCCTAGTTCCTCCTCACTTCAGTCTTTGCCATTGATACAGTTGAGCCCTGCACAGGGCTGGATGCAAAATGGACCTTCATCCCTGGTGTTACCTCATTCAGATTCCCTGTGCAAGAAAGACTGATAGATGCTTTCGTTTCCCTCTTCTCTTTTTCTCTGTCAACTCTATATGCAATCATTAAAAACTTTCCAAGCGAACAATCCATCTGAAGCAAAAGCAGCGATATTTCAAAGAAGGAAATTAAATCCATACGAGGATTAATAAACTTTTTCACAAAATAAGAAACAACAAAGAGAAAGAGCAATGAGCAAGTATTTTGCAGGCAGAAATCCAAGTAGAATCCTCCACAACAAAAACAGAGAATTGGATGTTGTTGTTAGCAGCATTGCTTCCTTTTTACTTTGTCAATATATATTGTAAGAAGTATTTGACTCAAAATCCATTGGAATTAACAGGAAAAATACTTAGTGTTTTGCATCTAGCTCCAAATAAAGGAATCACTTCACATCAAAAGCTTTAGAATATTTCCAATTAGCTTTCAGCATAACAGTCCAGCTTGCAGGTATTATCTTACAACTACAGGTATGCAGATGTTTACAGCAATATTACCAGGAAGCCCCAAGATCTCCCCTGTTCACCTGCAAATGCACATTTGAATTTCTAAGAAAGAAAACAACATGCAACTATTGTACCATCAGCTATTAACATGAAACAAAGCTGAAATTCCACAGTATAACAAAAGGAATAGTATTAATCATTTCCCATATTTGGGCACTGATTTTTATGATGTTGAAGTAACTCATAGGTACTTTTAAAGTCTACAGTTCCAAAATTAAAAAGAAAATAATAGCTTAATATATACTTAGGCTATCAATCTAGAACTATTCTTTAATACTGTATTGTAATACTGTATACAGATGGTGAAGTTCATAAAATGTTTTTCAGTTCTGGGTTCAAAGGTTTATTATTTTAGAAAACTCTATTACAGTATTGTTGACTGAAATTCTTCTTGACAAAATAAATAACCTACAAAATCTCTTTTATCTACAGGCCACAATAACAAAGCCAACATTGGAGGTCAAGACTTACACTACCCAGTTTCAGATTACTCAAGTAAACAATAAGACTTGTGTAAAACGTGAATCAGCCTGGATTTTCATTCAGGACAGTACATAACCGAGAGACACATCTGCTTGGGCCAGGCAGGAATACTGAGCAATAGGCTGGCACCCAGTGCAGCCAGAGGAGCTCAAGAACCAGGGATCTCTGCTACAGAGGCAGCACGGCGCTTCCTCACAGCTGGGTCTAACGACACTCACCGAGATTTCCACACATCATTAAACATCAGCATTTCATCACAAGTTTTGTGCAGAGAAAATAAGCATCTGAATCCAAATGCATCATGAGGAACCGCGGACAAAACCCACAAGGGCTTCTGAGCTTTCATTCAGAGGCTCTGCAGACTGCACGAGTGGAGGACTTACCTGTTTAACGTCGTACGCGAGCAGAACAAACCTTAAATCTGGTGAAACGGAGTATCTTGATGCTTTGAAAGTTACCTAAAATGAAATAATAGCACAAGTGAGTAGACAATAGGGATCATTTTTTATTTCTAATTTTTTCTTATACTTAATTTACAATTAAATATAACTTCCAATTCTGAATATGAACCCTATACAGCGTTCCCAAAAGAAGGGTCAAAATAATTCTTAGTCTAATTTGCTGATATCAGTAGAACCTCAATAGATGAATCTGACTTCTATTCTAAAAACAAATTAAGAAGTCGATGAGTTTTTCTGACGCGATGGCAAGCACCGCGCTCACAGATAGCAACTAGAACTGATTCGTTTGATGACAGCGGTGCTTCGCTTGGCGTGCACTTCATGAATGATTATGAGGGAGATTCATCACGAGGTTAAGCGTAAAGATAATGTAAAAGAAAAAGAATAGCTGTGCACGGTGTCTCTATTGCTTTTCTTTTAAGGCCACGTATATAAACATTTTGCAAGACAGTTTGCAGTAAAGAAAATCTCTCTTTCTTGTAAGTAAAACGCTTAGTGGAAAGAAAAGTGAAACATAAGGTATCATTATAAAACTAATATTGCTTTATATCTAGCTAAGACTACATGACACCCAATTGAATTCAGGGCTGTAATTTAATCAAGGGGTAATGTTGATGTCGGGAAGAATTTAATGCATCTAATATAAGAGGAAGATAAGAGCATGCTTTAAAGGGCATTGAAGGAAATAATTTTAAATGAAACCGTAGACATCTATTTGCAGAATGAAAGCAGTGGAGAGAAGCAGTGAAAAAACGTAGATAAGAAGTAGGATGGGAAAACTAACAGAATCACAAAAGTACAAGATGAAAGAAAATAAATGAATAGCTATGCAGAACTACAGTTATCCGGTATTCAAAGGCTTCTCCTGATTCTGCTTCTTATGCATTCTGTTCTGTTTGGTCTAATCCCACTGCCAAACTAATGAATTCTATAGGGGTTTAAGGTACACAAGCTAAGGGTCACAAACCAGTACATTCAGAGCAGCTACAGAGTTATTCCTCCAAGTAAAGGACCTGATATATCAACAAACAGAATGTGTTATATTCTGAGGTACATGCTAAATGCAAGATAATAGAATCAGATCAAATTAACCAAAGGAATCAAAAGAGGGCAAAAAGTTATAGGAAAACCTGTATTAAAAGAGCATGACACTGTCCCAAGTAGGAAGAAAATTTTGCAGTATTAAGGTAAAAACACAAAAGAAAAAGAATACTTTTAGGCTTTTTTTGTTTGTTTGCTTTCTACAAAGCATGAAAATTAAATTCCTGCTGTGTGCAACCCACCTTTTGAGGGATAGCAGCTTCCAGCAGAAACTAACCACGCATGAACTACCTTCCCTTTGCTGGGCAAGTCACAGAAAATATTTTGAGGTGGAATTCCTCTGCTTTCTGAAGCTTTATTATTTAATGTCCCATTACCTTCAGCAACATATAATTTCCAGAAAAATGAGACATTTACCATTTTCTACAATTAGGAAGACTTCTCAGGGGCTAATCGTACCACCACAAAAATAATGATGCACTTAATGCAGAACACCTGAGTAGCTCAGCTGCAAAGTATTGGCAGCATTGGGAAACACCAGCAAGGGCTGGCCTGCTATTCTGTACCAAGTAGAGCCTTGTGGATTTGGGATTTCAAATCATTTGAATCCTACTAAACAAGACCTTGTTCATTAAGCTTGTGCTCACGTGCAAAACTGTGCCTGGTTCCAGCAGTGTCTCAGACACAGGGTGAAAGTGGGGTGCTAGTGAGCAATAATCTCGCAGTTGCAGGTAAAGGTTTTGGCAAAATACTTTTCCTTTTGCTGGTATAACAGGATTATTCTTGCTAAGGAGAGTGCAAAACTATTCCACATTTTCTAATGTTCTGTTTAAGAAACAAGAACATAAATTTTAGACCAACCTTACTGCCAAGGTTGGCAGCTATGCTGATTTATTTAAAGCATCCTAAAAACTTGGTTTTTGAGGTTGAGCCTGTTTCTTGAGATTGGGCTTATAATTAAAGCTGCAATGAAATAAAATTTCATTTCTAATTGAATTTCAAAGGGATCTTAGTAACTTTTTTTTTCTTCTTCCTTCACACAAACCAAGATTCGGCATAAACCAATTGGAATGAATTCAGAAACCATACGTGTGTATGCAGAGAATAAACTTTTCTAGATTAAAAATGGGGAATCACTCAATTTATTCCTCTGGCGTAACGTGGAAAGTAAGCTCAGAATCTGTGAGTTCAATAAAATGAAAGACAGGCAGATTTCATTTTTTCTCCATAAATGTTTCTAAGGTGCTTGCTCAAGTAGCCTTTGCCTGACTGTCAGCTAGAGGAGAGAAGAGCAGAGCTTGGTGGGCTTGAGAGAAGGTTCCAGTCTCCTCCCAGCAGGATAGATCATAGAATGCCTAAGGTTGTAAGGGACCTCTAGTCTAACCCCACTGCACACGCAGGGCCAGATAGATATCTGCCACAGATGGCTTGGGGACACTGTAGGCTACTCATGATTCTGATTTCCATTTGAAATAGTTCTCTTTTTTTCATCTGTTTGTGTAAACTGAAGACAAGACAAAAATATATTATATTCACTGCAGGGATAATATACTTATTTATAACAAAGTTCATGAGGGCTTTAACCGCTGGGATGTGTTCTCTTCTCAGGAGAACTCATTCTAAAGTTTAAAAGAGAATGTGGGGAAAATATATTGGAAATGGTGGGAATTAGAAAACCTCAAATGTCTTGTTATGAAAAACCTGGGAAGTTCTTGCTTGTTCCCCCACCATCTCTGCATATCTGCAACCTTTCAAGCTTCTTGCTTTGTCAGGAGCTGTTGAGCCTTCATCAGGAAGGCAGACCTTAACGGCGCCCTTATGACTATGCCTCTGGGGTTTATCTCTTCTTGGTGTGTAAGACATATAGCTCTGGATAAATAAGCTCTGAAAGGGGAAAATACAGCTCGCTAATTAGGCATGGTCCCTAGACGCAGGAGCTGGGTTAGTTTTCCTCTGCATCACAGCCCAGGACCAGCTTGTTAGGAGATGAGGAAATTTTGCACGGCGCTCCCTGTGCATCTGTGCACGGCCCTGTCCTCCCTTGAATGAGCAAAGAGGAAAGGCAGAAGTGAAGGAAGAAGATACAGAAACGTCTTTATATCCCTCAACAACAGACAGTTCTATCTGGCCACATCAACACCTCGCGTCCCTATGATAACCATCAGTTGCATTCAAGCAGAAAAGAGATTTGACAAGATAAACTGTTCTTATCCTGAAAATAGTTGCATTTCACACAGTTGCATAATGAGGAGCCAAAGCACAGCTTTTTAAATACCAGTACACTGTCTTCTGGTCTTAATTCACAAATCTGTTGTCAGTTTTACCTATGTTGCTGAGTTTGACATCACTTTTTCTACTCATAATCACAACCTCCTAGGTCTGATTTTGCATTTCTCACCCAAACAAACCCCCCACTGACTATATAATTAGATCTAACCATACTAAACCTACATTTCTCAGTTCTTTGAAAGAAAAGCCTTGCATGATAAAGACTTTGGTTCTTTGCCTGATGGTACCAGCTTCCCTTCAGTTCTTATTTTCCTAAACCTTGATCCTGAGGTCCTAGCTCAATACTTTCACCCTCTAGAAAATGTTGGTGAATTTTCCTTGCCATTATGTTTAAATCAGTGCCTGATTTGCAGTCTTTCAAACCCAGAGCAGACAGATGGAAATGAACTGTGAGACTGTCTAGCCCACAGCTATCGGAAAGCATCCTTATCCTGTCAAACACATTTTAGTGCCTTTTTTATAGTTTCAATGGGATAGTTTAAAGTGAAATAATAAATTATAGTTCAAGACGATTAAGTAGAGGAAATTTCCACTTCTAAGCAGTTTACTTAACCTACTTGTTTGGTATTTTTCTCCTTTGGTTTTACCCCTCCTCCCACTCCATTTTCATAACTTTTACTTCTGCGCAGACTTCCATCTGCCAGACTCATGCTATCATCCTTCTCTAATTATTGCTTAATAGCCACTTTACACATATTTAGGCTTTTAGTCCTTCTGTCATTCATCAAGGATAAAATATTTCAAGACTCAAATCTATTTCTAGACCACCACTTTAAACCTGTTAGGAATACTGTTACTTAGCTAATTACACCATGCTCTGTATCGCCTACCTACATCTACAGCAGAATTTTAACTAAATGCGGCAGCCAAACAGCACGTAAGAGGAGGGATAAGATGGACAGGGTTTCATCAGCCACAAAATGACGGCGTATTTGGTATTTAAGTTTCCTTGCGCGGCACTGAATCTTGGAGATTTTGGTGCTCCACTACCAGGGAAGCAGGAATAGAACCACAGGGAGGTCAGAAGAGGGAGTGTGCAAGAGCTCAAGAGCAAACACTACAGCAGGGAAAACACATGACTTCTGAGAAAGTAGCCAGGCTGTAATTAGGGAAACGTACAGTAATTAGCATGCTGAGGAACATCCTAGGTCACCTTCCTTCCTGCACCACTTCCCAGGCCACCCAGAGCACCGGGTACCGGTCCCAAACCGCTGGGATGTTACGTGCAGGGGTGCTTAGCTCCAGCCCCCAGGTTCCCTACCCATCACCTACAGCATGATCCAAACTAACCCATACACCACGGAGGGAGTGTCCTGTACTGGCAGCTCTCTGAAGAACAACCCACAACTCCCCAGCCTTGCTGCACATCCTCGTACAGCCCTGCAACATCAGCCATGGGATGCAAACACGAGCAGACGTCTGAATGTCCCTGAATCTCTGGCACCATCACCACACCAGTGGAAAATAACCTCTAGCCAATAAATCACAGGATTTTCTCCCTCACATTTGCTGTCTTGCGTTAGCCTTAACTACTTTCTGCAACGGCCCCTTCCCTGTCAGATCAGCATGCTCTCTACAGCACTCCGTGCATGGACACCCCTCTGCTTGGACAGAAAGCAGGGTCCACCAGCAAACCTCTAGCACTGTGGCCCCTCCGTACGTCAGGCTGCAGCTTAACTTACAAACACGCCTCAGCCAAGAAGGTTTTGCTGAGAAGATCACTCCACCTTCAGAGCACGAGAGAGGAGGTAACATTTGATGTCCATTACAGCCTATGTGTGGACATCATTAAGATGCCCAATATTGCCACAACTACTACTATTTATGTGGTTATATAACATTGTTCAATGCGTTTACCATTATTCACCTTTCCATGAATCTCTCGTGCAAGGCTGTTAAAGTACAAGCATGTAAACTCCAGCAATTAAAGCCTCAATAACCACCAAAGGAACCATAATTGCATGAAGATGCCAGCACCAAGTTCCTTGTTGGAAGAGAAAGGGGGTGTGGTATGGAGAGGGCAAAAATCAAAAAATAAAAATCAAAGAAAATCATGAAAAGAGAATTATCGGCAGGAAGAGCTGT
The DNA here is from genome assembly GCA_013389825.1 of Crypturellus undulatus. Lineage (NCBI taxonomy): Eukaryota > Metazoa > Chordata > Aves > Tinamiformes > Tinamidae > Crypturellus > Crypturellus undulatus. Next base: position 233,656 of record VWPW01001161.1, on the reverse strand, counting down.
TTATGAACAACGATCTGCAAAGCAGCAGAAAAAAAATCCCTGCCAAAGGCTCTGTTCAGACAGAAACTCTCATTCCCCGCTGTTGGCTGCGAGGCCCCCACCGGGTTTCACAGCTGGGCGGTCACAGCCTAATCATGATTCACGAGCCGGGGCTGCTCCTGCTCTGCTCACCCTGCTGACGATGGCCCCTAATTAGCCGGCAGCGAGAAGTGACCCTGCTCTGCCCAGCCCTGGGTGAAGGATGGCCCGCGCGAACACAGGAACACGACGTTCCCCATGGCATCTTCCAGGCAAGCCGCTGGAATCAGGTTAGCGTCTTAATAAGATGGGTGTTCTGTGGACCAGAATGAACTTTCTGCCTGGGCTTGGAAGGAAAGCCTTCTTGGAAGGGCATGGAGATGATGGGGGAGAGCAGGTCTGCGACTGCCGGTGTAGAGTCCAAGGCGTAGAGCAGGGGAAGCCCTTGTGAATGCCTCCCTCCACAACCCACATTTCCTAAGTGAATCCGATCAGATGTGTACAGTATGGCATTACATACCAATTGATACCCCATCATCNTTCCCCATGGCATCTTCCAGGCAAGCCGCTGGAATCAGGTTAGCATCTTAATAAGATGGGTGTGCTGTGGACCAGAATGAACTTTCTGCCTGGGCTTGGAAGGAAAGCCTTCTTGGAAGGGCATGGAGATGATGGGGGAGAGCAGGTGTGAAGAGCCCGAGGCGTAGAGCAGGGGAAGCCCTTGTGAATGCCTCCCTCCACAACCCACATTTCCTAAGTGAATCCGATCAGATGTGTACAGTATGGCATTACATACCAATCGGGAACCTCTCCATCTGTGATATCCCATCATCTGGGATGGGAGGAATGTTTAAGGAGTCATGCCAGCTGTGCTTCTGAGCCAGGATCAAGTGTGTGCTAGGGTGCATGCATGACATCTGTGATTTTTTTTCTATACATCTACCACAAAAGCAGAGGGATTGATGGTTAACAAATAACAGCTATTGTTTTTTGCACAGCTATTGTTTTTTTAAGAGGAAAAAATCAAGGCAAAATCTCTAACGACCCCTTTCAGAGGTTACAATACGGACAATGTTATACAAGAACACACCGTCTCTACATGTTTTCTCTCACCTCTGAGACAAATAAAATAGCAAAAAATTCCCTTTTCATTTTGCTTGGGGCTTAAACCAAGCAGGGAGGCTGAGCTAGTTGGTTGATAAGGGCCCAGACGGACAGAGCTCCAAACCTGCTCTGCAGCACAGCTCATCGGGTGGCGAGGCTGTGCGGGAGCCGCAACCTGCCCGCAGTCACTGCCGATTTATCTAGGAAGTGATTTGCAAAAGCCGTAAGAAAAATAATACTAAAATTACTCTCATAAATTTGCTATAACATTAATTTATTTGGGGATTGTGACATGTAATAAAGCGTGGCTACATGCTGAATACCTGGTCACTGCCCATCACAGTGACAGGCACCTCGGCCGCGAGCGGGAACATATTGTAATCGCCTATCGAGGCAGCGTCGCACGCATCAGGATGCCACACAGTGATTAATGTCTAGGGCTTTTTTGGCTCCATTTGATAAGGAAGTCGCCCGGCCTCCAGCTGTTAACATTTCTGTACCACTGGCTTAGAATATTAACTATTTATTAGGCAGCTTAAATAACATGCGCTACACAAATAAATTCAGAGGATAGGTATTGCTTAGAAACATGACTTTAAACCATGACCTCCAGAGATGCTAATAGCTATTCTTGGTGCTTTAAAAGCTACTGTTGTCTCTTACATCATTGTATTCTGTTATCCATTAGACTGCTTTGCTAATAGCTTAATTATATAAAGGCTAGATTGTTTTACTAATAGGGTGTTTACAGAAAAGGATTCCACTTGAAGAGGACAAATAGCTTAATTAGACTGAAGTGCAACCATTTCTTCCACTGTGTGAATAAATCCTAGTGAAACTGGAAAAAAATATATTTTAACCTGGGAACTTTGGACAGACAGTTCTCTACAGAAGAGAAATGGTCACCTGAAAGTAACAAAACACTAACTTTTCTTCTTTCCAGGTCAACCTCATGAGTTAAAAAACAGCTATTTTTAAGAAACCTTTTATACATAACACATCCATTTTTAACAAAACTACAGCCTGCTTTTTGGGCTGATGCTCATATAAAAAGTGAGCACAGCAGAAGACAGAAGAAATGCCTTTGCCCAAGCACAGCAGTCTCTGAGATGCAAAATACAGGCAGCGATGTGCGCCCTGCGGCTCGCTGCTCCGGGGGATTAGTGAGGAGGAAAGAAAAGCAAATCACTTCTAAGCCGCTGGTTCGAATACAGCCCAACCAGCAGCGACAAAGAGCCATTACCAACCACTAGTCTCTGCACGCAGAGTTTATCACGGTAGTTTAATTTTCAATGGACAATTATCAACATTGCTAAGAAAAACTTTGCCGCTACTGTTGGCTGCTAGAGCAGGATGGCAAAAGGGAGAGGAGATATTCAAAGGAGACTAATAATTCCCCTCTAAAGGTGACTCTTCCATGACTAAAACTCTTTGAGGGAACTTGCATCACCACAGCCTATCTTGGAGCTGTTATATTTTTTATTAATATAAGACAGCTCTGCAGTGTCATTAAACCAGCACCGCTCTAATTATGCACCAGTGATTAAGCAGATGTGACATTGAGCAGGGAGAACGTCTGATTAACGATGCAGTTGCCTAACTTTGGATGAAGCACATTTGGCAGCATGGATTTGGGGACAAAGACACTCAGAAGAATGGGACATCTTCTGCTTTCAGCCAAAGAGCCTGAGTCTGGAATGTTAGGCTCTCCTGATAGGATTTGTGGTAGAGACGGGCACAGCAACCTTTCCCATCTCCGCCAAACACATGCCACAATCTTCCTGAGACTTCTACTCTGTTTGCAACTTTTTCATTCCACGTGAGCAGCTTTGACTTATGGATGAATTGGTTACTTCTAAAGAAAGCTCAGAAAACAGCAATTTTCCTTGCAGAGGGAAAAATTCCATTGTTGCTCTGTCCTCACCTGGCATGACTGCTTTAGCCTATGCTCTGAAAATCTTGTCCTGCTGCATGGCCCTCGACACCTCTCACACAGGCCTAACACTTATGGCCAAATGGAGATAAATTCATCTAAGGGGAAGCCTGAGTCTTGTAGTACAAGTCAAGATTTATAGACAGAAACATCCAAATAGCTGCTTGCAATCAACCTGTACACCAAAGGTGAGCCGTGGTCCTCTGTTGAGCAACACACACACACACACACACACAAAAAGATAGGTGGAAGAGCCAGAGGTCTGTGTGGGCTACTTACGAGAAAATACTCATAAGCAGCATTTATGCCAGAAAACTCTGATAAATGAGAATTATGGGACAGAATATAAGAAAATTCACAGAGAATAACAGCACTAAGCAAAACAAGCAAAAATGTAGTCTAAGTATTCAAACATTTCTGAGCAATTACTGTTAGTAACATATGAAAGCCACCCATGTACATACCATGCACTGGTCAAGAGGAATAATCCCCAACCACCTGTTTGCCATTAAATCACAGAAGAAGAGGTAAGCAGGAAACTAGTAGGACTAAAAGATATATTTTCTCTTTATAAATTTGCTTATTTTTCTAAAAGAAAATTTTAATCCAAACACTCTTGACTCTGTTTCCTCACATTCTCCTTTTTCAGAGATTCTGATTAAAATAGGGAAAATTACTCAACATTTAAAATAGTAATCCCCCCATTTAATGAAATCTCTTATTATAACAGACATCAGCTAGATTCACTAGCACATATGCCAGGAGTGAGCCTTCAAATGGCCTGAACAAAGCATGGACCGCTGCCAACAATATAACCTCCAACATCTTGGTTATTTACAGGTAGGTTGAATAAAATGACAAATAACTTTGCTGGAAATATTGCACTGACAGAGGAATGGATTATACTTTGTATTTATATATAATCTAGGTTATAAACATATTTTCTGCATTATACTTCATCTCTACTGTTACAGGTAAACATGTTGGCAGACTTCCATTGAGAAGTGACATATTTTAAATAAGAAAATAATATATATTACTTACAAAAGTTGTATTTTCCAATAATAATGTGGTTGTATTTGTTTCTACATTCAGCTCAATAACATGTCCATTGCTATTTTTATACACCACTTCTGTATCTGCAACAACAAAGGCATTGACAGTTAGGAAATATATTCGGTATTTTTAAAACAACACCTGTAGAAAAACAAACGAAAAAAAACAAACAAAAACCATTAAAATAGCTTACTACAATGAGCAAAAATGACTGAGAAGATTTGCAACCACAATATCCAGTTTTATTGATTTATTTCCTGAACTTTAAGAATACCAGTTTATTCCCTATAGAATGTTCACCTCAAAACCAGGATTGCGTTTAAATGGGAAGAATTTCTGTGACAAGAGAGTACTCAGTGGGATTTCTCTGAACAACAGGACATCTGGTGCATCAGAACTCTCTCAGGGAGCATCTTCCTCTTGCATCAAGACCTTGAGGTCCAAGTATACCTACTACAAGAATGTGCTGTTCACCAAGCAGGAGGCTTTTGCCAGACACTCATCTTCAGCCACCTCCTTAGAAACACTTCCAACAAGACATCAGTACTAGTCCGTAGCTCTGCTAGCTGCATGACTAGAGGTAGGTACCAACTACATCTTACTGTGTGGTTAGTGCTACTGGACCGCAGGATGCCGAATAGTCAAGTAATCTGCTTTAGGTTAACAGAGAAGGATTAAAGCTCCATAGGTCTATTTGGGAAAAGTTTAAAACACTGCAGGGTGAATTCTGCCCCATGTTTTTCCTTACCTGAATCAACACATAAGACTTGACGCAACAAAACATTTTAGTTCCAAATGTCCCACTACTATTAGGAAGACATTGAGTGCTGATTCCTTGGTTTTATTTAAAACCAGGTTAGAGAATTTTGTTGAAGCAAGTGAAATTATTTTATATAAAAAGACAGAAAGCATGTGGAAAGTTCTGGATTAAGCCTAGGGAAAGACAAAATAATTTTACCAATCCCCAGTAATGTCTGAGAAAAGAATTGCAGATCCCTGAATTTTATGGAGTAGCAAGCAAAGAAAGAAGGAGGAAAAGGTTACGTCATTCCAAATATGCTACAAGACATTAAAGATTTGGCAATTTCTTTTGTGTTTTTTTGATGATTTCTAAAATAGTTTTTTTTTGTATATATTTTTATGCACTGAAAAATCCCAAGGCACCAGTACCACAGTATTAATCAGTATTATATAACAACCCAAATTTTTCTGGCCAAAGAGCTGTGTCCAATTATTAATCAATCAGCAAGTGTCAAAATGATGTGCCAGCACAGGTGCTTTATGTGACAGACATCAACAACCATCAACAGTTACGTCCATGCTCTTGGCTTGTACAGATCCCTGCCCAATCTATTTCTGGATCACAGTCAACTAATTCTTTTCCCCAATCCAAACATAATATCAGAATATAAATCGTTTTCAATGATCTACCTTTTTGGTGTCCAGCATGCCACATGCATTTGGCCAATAAGACTTTCAGCATTGGCAAAGGAATACAAGATGATTTCATTTCCATGAAGACGTTTCTCTTAAGTTTACTTGTAGGACCAACAGTAAAACACCCAGTCCTAGGCTTTATGCCTGAAGTCTATACATGAAGTGAAACAACTTTTAGAACAGCAAATAATGTGAAATGATATAAATTAAAACCTTTGTTCTCAAGTTGGATGAATATTTTATTCTAATGATTAGAAGAGAAAAAAACAAGAGTCAGACCTCTTCAAAAAGAGAGCAATTGCATCTCTCCATGAAGCCAGGCTTTCACCTGTATGTGGGATGCAGCAGTCAACTCCTGAAATGCATGAATTAAATGATTGCTTGTAAAAACACAAGCAGATTCTCAGGTAAAAGTTCCATCAAGTTCCAAACTTAAATAGGTCTTAAAAGTAACCAACACAACTTATAATGAAGTAATCACAACAACTTACAATGAACTGTCATTCCGGTCAATAACTTTCTGTGTGATGAAGAGCTCTTCTCAGGCTGGATAATGGATAGTTAGTTGATGGCTACTCAACATAATGATGATTTTTTTTTACTGGTAGCTCAGATACAAGTGCCATAAACATACTTTTTTGTTTCAATTTGTGTAAGGTACAGTGACTAAGTCCTTAATATTGTCCTTTCACACACCTGACTGATCTATTTTATTTTCTTTCCCCAATGATGCTCAGGGATCTCTCCCAGTTAACAAATCCATTCACCAAAACAGCATTCCTACTCCATTAGAAATTCTGGTCTAATTTGAAACATGGACAAGAAAACAAAACATTTGGAATATAACAGTCATATCAATTTAATAAACCTTGGGCACAAATCCCAGCACTAAATGTAGGTGGTTAATTTTTAAAGAATTAGCTGGAAAAGGTAGAGATCTTTAACGACTGTGTGTTTCTGGAGTTTGGATGGAAGAGCCACGTTATCCAACCCTTCTGAGGATGTCACTAAAATAAAAAACACTCAGTAAAGGAGAAGATGAGGAAGCCTCTATCAAGATTACATACTTTCAAGTCAGCTGCCATGGATGACATACACTCAAATAAAAAGTCTTTAAAGAGATGGTAATTTCCTACTTGTAGTAGTTCCCATTCTATTCTATGATTCCCAAGTTTCTGAAAACTTAGGAAACTCTAGAGCCTTGGAGGACTGTTAATATCACTCCATACATCTAATGGGTGAAAGATGACAGCCGAGGGCCTACAAATAAGTTACTCTGACATCACTTCCAAATGAAATAGTATTACAGTAAATCTAGGATTCTACCTACAAAATACAGCTAGCAATATAACTAATACCCATCAGCATTTTATAGAACATAGATCTTGTCAAACAAAGTTTGACAGAGTTATGTTTGACAGCAGCAACTATGCTTAAACTGTATATTGGGATTTCTTGGAAGCATTTGATTTATTATCCCATGACACTGTGTTCTAGAGTTTACATTATAGAGGATTAACAGGAAATACATTAGGGGGATTAAAAATGGTATTAAAAAAAATAATGAGAAAGACAAGGCAGAGAAAGCAATCTGTCTCTACCTAGCTGATCATAACTGTAGATGAGAGATTGTAATTGGAAAGGAAAATAGAGAGAAAAGTTTTATGGGCTTATATAAGTAAGGAGCTTCCTATGAGCTCTCAAGGCAATAGCATAGCAGAAAGTGTTCAACACACAAGGATCACCAGTAAAAACAGCAGGGTGGTCTTGAGTCTTCTCTCCACGGTACGACTGCCACTGTTACAGCATGTGCAGTCCTTGGAAAGCATGCTGTGAGCAGAGCATGAAATGGGTAAATCTGAGTGCTAACAAAGCCTCAATATTACTTGGGATCAGAAGGTAAACATTACAATGCAAGGTTGGAATAGCTGAAATTATTCAGGCCAAGTTCAAAGACATACACACACATGCACAAACACACAGATATATATGTACACACACACACACATACAGTTAAGGAGAGGATGATGACGGATATGGAGGTTGTCGGATGTAGAATTGTTCAGCAAAGGAGATGAGAGAATTGTCTGTCCTGGGAATCTTTTCTTTTAAGGTACGTCTTGGATCTCTATGGGGAAAATGAATTTAGGCTGAATGGGAGTAAAGATATAAAAGGTTCGGCTGAGAGGCTGCTGTCATCTCTCCTGGCCTGGAATCTGTGGCTTTAACTCCTTTTGCTAATTCCTTCATCCACTTCAGTGACGCATTTGTGGGAATACTGGATTGCCTGTACTGTTCACAATAGGACTCTCTTCTGTAGCTCTGTTAAGGCAATTTTAATAAACTCCTCAAACTTTGGGTTGCTTTCTTTTTCTTTAGTTGACTGCCTAGAGGATCAAGGGCTATTTATTTTTCCTTCTGATTCATAATTCATCTCCTGTTTGTGCCTTCTACTCCACTACAAATTATCAAATATTGATCTCAGCTGCAGCCGGGACACTGGGGTTGGTTAGCGTGACAACCTCGTTCAGTGAGTCCTCTTGGATGTGTGCCTAGCAGGATGCTCAAAGGAGCAGCGTGGAAATTCCATGCCTTTCAGAATAATAATTTTTCCCCAAACACATGCAAGGATCAATCCTCTTCCTTCCTCCTGCTGCCTCTGTCTGCAGTGCCCGGTTCAGTCCGTGCGCTGGGATAGTGCGGGAAGGGCTTTCCAAATCCAGGCATTCCAGCCTGTGTCATCCCTGTTCACTGCCTGTACTGCTGCTTAAGGTTTTTTTCACCAGGACTGCAATATCTAGTTTAACTAAACTCACTGAACTCACTGTTTTGTTAGAAAACAGATTCACAAACTTTTATAGATTTTCTGTATTTTATAATTCAACAGTGAACAGACACACAGACACACGGTAGGTTCAGAGCTGTTATGAATAATTATCTTCAGGAAGATCTTTTTCTATCTTATTTTCAAAATTTATTCCATCTTATTTTCAGTTTATTTCTAAGGCTGACTCCAACGGAAACTCCCTAGGGGATGTATGGCTCCATTAGCCAAACCAGCTGCTGAACAGGATCTCTGCAACCTCTTTGGTTTTCACAAAGAATGCAGCAAGTAAATGAAGATGCACTTTTTAAAAAGGAAAAACAGAGAAAAAAAAATCTCCTGTGATCCTGTGATCATCACAGTATAGTCATGACACTCAAATCAGCAAAGTAAATATTACATTTGCTCACAGAAATCAGTTAGCTGCGAAACAAATGATCATATGCTTTATTATCATGAGGCTAAATTGTCTATATTCACACCCATATTAGCATATGTTTTTAAAAGGTAACACTCTTTCTCACTTGACCTATTTCCGTGTGAACAATTTGGAACACAAAAGTTCTACTTCTTTGCTCTACATTTGCACCAATAATATCTGGGTAAATAGAAAATTTTCACATATAAAACACTTTCTAAATGCTACTTGATAATCTCTTTCATTTCAGATAAATGGAGCAAAACTTTGCTTAATGTAAGCAAGAATATTTCATTGTGCAGTACAAGAAGTGGTATTCTTAAAATTCATATGAAACTACAAACAAGTAAATTGTAAAAAGTGATATAAAACCAGGCAGTAGTAAATATAGTATTATATATGTCTGATTAATTTCTCACAGCATTCACAATTCATAATCAATTCATCACATTGCAGTCCTGATATTTTTTCAAGTGTTTTTTTTTTCCTTGAAGGAATTACAGACACTCCAATTTCCTATTTTTAATGAGTATTTTTCTCTTTTCCTTTGTAGACTCTGTTCAGAATTCCCATTACCTATTATTATTATTATCAACTCATTTATAGATATACACACACACACACATATGTTCATGAGCATATTCCTGGTTCTATCAAGAGACAAGCCCTATTCTTTCTACAGTAGCTCTGGAATTTCTTTCCTAAACCAACCTAAAGGACCTGAGGCTTCTCAATCGTCTTCTCTGGTGCTCCCAGGAGCATGGAGGAGTCTCCAAGAGTATCTTCAGCATGAGAACAGCAAACCCATCAGTCAGTTCTGCAGATCAGCTGCCCTGCAGGAGCTGTCAAGGCTTACTTGGTGCTTAAACCTTCTTTCCTAACCCATCCCCACTCCGCACGGAGCGCAGAGGGTCCGAGACTGCTCACAGGATCCCCACGGCTCCTGAACTCTGCCGATATGATGAGCAGCATCCCTTTCCCCTGAAGCCCTCTTCAATTTGAGTGAGGAAAGGGAAGAGCCCAAGGGAAAAACACTGAAGAGCTATCCTCATTTCCGTTCGTCCTCAAGTATCGCTTAGAGGACGTTTTAAAAATACTTGTGTGAAGAGCAGTGACAAGCTGCAGCCATCCTCCCAGCAAGCGATATGTTTGGGGAGCTCCTACTTAGACTGTCAGCACAGCCCAAGGCAAGAGTGACAGCTCAGGAACTGGCTTCAACACTGCCTTTAAGAAGAAGTATTACAAGATGTTCCAATAAGGTGTGTTTGGAAACTGCGTTCATTTGAAAATGCAAAAGATCTTTGTTGTCCATCCTTGGCAATTCTGCAATAACTTCTTTACTCTCATTTACTGATCTGACAGTGCTCTGCCTTGTCCTAAAAGATACAGAATTCATTTGCAGCATCCATTGCTCCAACTAGCCTCATCTGAAATCAGACACAGTCACACGACCTAAAAAAGTTCAAGCCCTTTTAATTAAAACAATGAGCTAGTTCGGAGAAAAAAAAAAAAAAAAGATGAACCAAATCCCACTCTGAATTACATTGCTATCATTAAAAATAAAGCCTTGAATTACACTAGTGAAAGAATTTGGCCTATAACTATACAGCCTTTAATGATTTAGCATTCTGAAAGCAGGATACTGAGCAGTGATGGGTTTTTTGATGGATATAATCTCCAATTTCACATGTCACTGAACTTAAGCAACTCCTTCTGTAATTTAAATTACATGGGCTGGGGTAAAAGGGCAAGTTCTTATACACTGCAAAGCAAACCTACTGATCTACGGCTAAACGTTCATATTCCAAACACTGAATAATTTACTAACATTCAGAACATAATATAATTATGTTAATATAATATAATTCTTAACAATAATGACTACATCTGTAAGGAAGGCTATGAGAATCAGCATCTAGATTGTAATTATTTTGCCAAATAAATCACACAATTATTTGAAACAAGAGTTGTGTGATGTTAGTCTATTGTGCGGCTTTTTATTCTCTTTACCAGTGTTTCACAAATTAACTTAATTGTTACTCCAACAGCTTGAAAAGAAAAAAAAGATTTAGGCACAGATAGTAACTGCACATTATTTTACAAGGATGCAATTAAGTAGGGCAACTACTTCCTCAAAACCCAACTTTTCTCATGTTTCATTCTACAGATGTATGCCTCTGTCATGCTAGAGACTGGGTTATGCATCAGTTTCCTGTTCAGAGAAATTCAAAACAAAATTCAAAACAAAATTCAGAATAAAATACAGAAGGTAACAGATAAAGCAGATAAGCACAAAGCTGCAGTGATCTGCATCAGGTCACATCAGATATCAAGAGCATGATGAGAAACCCTAATCAGCTGAAATTTAGTCCAGTGCCCTATTCATTTACATCTCAATATTGAGACAATTTTTTAGTGCTTAGAAGTTCTCTTCTTTTATTAGTTGTATCTCTGTATTCTGGCCTATGTATGACACAAAAACACTTTAGGATGCTGAACAAATAAAAGCATCATTTTAGAGAATTTCAGAGATTCCCCATCTATCATAAACGGTTAGGAGAGAGTAGGTAACCGCAAATTTCAGCTGGGCGAACCAAGAAAAAAACAGTCATGTCCTAAATGCAAATGAAAACATGAGATGGGAAGTGTTTTGACATTTCTGTAGGACTCTAGTCTGGACTACATGACAAGAGATCCCAGACCAGCGGAGATATGAGATATGACTAGCTAAGTATTAAGCTTGGAGGCAAAGTCCTCGCTGTTGTACTATTTGAAGCTCCTCAGTGTTACACTGCTGGATCTATTCTTGCAGGTCCAACAGCTTCAGTTATAAGTGGAGATTCCCAAACAAAGCATGAAAGCACGAACCTGCCCTGCATGGACTCTGAGCACTTACAAAAATTACAAGATAGTTTTAATGCACAAAACCCAAGGAGCTAGGAGATTCCTGGATATGAGCCTCTAAACACCCCTCTCACACTGAATTTCAGGCTAGTGTTGCATTTCTTTCAGCAGGTTTATACCATTGAATATTATTATTCTACTGAATATTGCTCTATTATTCTATTTCAGTTGGAAGGCTACTAACCTAATGCATACCTTTCACACTGTACTTTTCCTCTAGCCTTTCACAGTCATAGCAATACAAACTTATCGAAAAACGAAAATCTTTCTGGCTCATAAATCTACATTTCCACCACGTCTGATATTATCTCCAAAACCTTTGCAGATGCTAATAGTGAAAAGGAGTATGGGAGTCAAAGGCGTCATCTCCTTTGGGAGAAAACAGTGTATACTTCCTATTAAATTCTTATTACCGCTAATAAGATAATACTGCTAAAACTGTTTACAAAATAAAAACATTGTTATAATATATCTAGATTATTTGTTAGTAACAAGATGTATTTCAACATAATTCCTGATGCAAATTTGTGTGGATCCATCAACTCCAATGACAACGTGATATTTTCAACTTGTTAGGAGGTGGCTCAATATTGTATTAGAATTTATTAATATTGCAATTGAATAGTTGGAAGAAAGAATTGATTTGTAAACCCGGCACACAGACAGGTAATTCCTGGCTTTATTTACTGGTTTGTACACAGCACCATAAATCTTAGCCTAAGATAGATGTCTACAAGAGCAGAGAAAGCACTATGCACTGAAGTTCTTCAAGAAGTCACGTTCCAGCCTCTCCTCATTGACTCCAGACTTGCACAAGTCTGGCGCATTTTTTGTCCCTCTTAATTCCTATTATTAATTCCACTAAATTTCATACTTCTCAAGCTTTGGTTTGTTCAAATAAAATTTTTTGCAGCACACACAAGTAGTGTCAGGAACCTTCTTCCCTTTATAGCTTACTTTTTCTTTTCTTTTTTTTTTTAAATAAGAACAAATGTGAAGGTTGATACCTTGCTGTCAACACATATGTCAATCAGCCTTTGCTGTATACAATATTATTAGAACTGCAGATGGCATTTCATTAAATTGATTATAGAAAATGTCATGCTAATTAAAATAGAGAATGCTTTCTGATTTAATGAACAGGAGGTGCTAGACAAATCTTTGTCTAATTAAGTGTTTGCTAATTAAATAAAATAGTCATTTAGAAAGATATTACAGATACAGACAAAATTTCAATATGCCACGGACATCACATTTCAGCTGAGCCACAGTTCCACCGCTTCTTTACAAGATCAGGTTCTTGTTAGTAGCACTTTCATGGGAACATTTATTCTGCACTAGTTTTAAAAAACAGCTTTTTAGAGATGAATGTTTCATTGTCTGAAAGATTCTCTATTTGAAAAAAGGTTGCTGAGAGCACAGCTACCGCTGCTCATACTAGCTGTCTCACTGCGACAAGCCCCATGCTATCTTTGGCCAAGAAAGGAGGTCCACGCACCCAAAACTTTCTAGGTTTCTTTTCCTTCTTCCAATATTGTCACCAGATTCCACGTATGCTCAACTCAAGACAGACTTTCAGAGGTCCCAGTTACTCTTGTGTCTTAACACATGAAGGTCTCTATCCCAATACTAACTATGTGAAAGCAAAAGGAAACTTACACCATTTGAAGAGGTATCTGATAATGAAGAAAAGTTGAAGAAAAATAGTAGTTAGGTTATAATTAATCTCCTACAAGACATACAGAAAGTCTCCTTCACTTTCAGAACAGACCCAGACAAGGCACTACAAAAGCAGCAAATGAATAAAGACAAATGAAAACTCTAACTGGAGATTACTAGTCTCATTACTAAAGTAACAAGATCTAACTGTGTACTACCTAAATGGGAAGAGCTACCTAACCCAAGTGGCAATCAGCTGATGGACTAAAACACAAGATTTGATTATTTCTGCCATCCCTCTTCACTCTTTTCCCACTCCACTTTTTTAAATGTACAAATCTTCATATATATTTGTTATTACTGTGAGAAAAATATTAATGATACTCATTTCCCTCTGCACAGGAAAGCACTGAACATGATTCCATGGTTTTAAAAGCTAGGGTGATATATTTGAATCTATTAGTCCATTCCAATTTATCTGAAACTCAATTAACAGCAAATCAGCACCAGGAAAAAAAATGGGAAGGGACAGAATTCTTTTTACAATCTGTTTTTATCTGTACATCGGGACCCTATGCACAAAGTGAGAAGAAGGAATAGCAGAGTCAGATTATTTGCTACAGAAAAAGCTTGTAGATGGGTTTCTGGAAAAGAAGTATTCACAGGCACTTGAAAGGAGAAATAAATGTATGTACATAATCAAATTTGCATTCTCCAGATCTTACCATATGTCTTATCCAAGACTGGACTATCTGTTACCAATGCATCATAACTCTGTTTCACTCAGTGAAAATAGAGGACAATATATTATGTCCCAGAATGAAAATTTATATCAATCCAAATAAATACCAATTTTCAGAATAAGATGGTGGCAAATAACATTCCAGTTATTGCTCCAATTTCCTTAATTTGTAATGATTATTCACTTCCTCGGAATAAGCTTTCTTCTGTAATGAAAACAGCAATCACAAAATTTACCACACCTGGCCTTCCTATTACAAAACTGCAACATTAAAAAATAATACTTCATTAGCAACGCACAGGCAAACATTAGCAAATCATTAGCAGAACAGAAGCAAACTCTCCCTTGAAACCAACAGGTTTATGTCCTAACCCTTGGCCCACGGTCAATAAAGGGAGAGAATAATGAAAGAAAAACAGATCTCCTGAGTATCCTTTGGAGTGCATTATCAGCAATTATGATCTCCTAGTGCAAATCACCAGGAGACTATTTAATTCTGTCAGGACTAATTTGAATGGCTTTCTACTGCTTTTCCCATTATTGAGACACCGCAGATTTCAATCTCCTCCGCAAATGGTCTGGGCTCTTTTGTCACCATCACAGACAGATGATTTGGCTGTGGGAAGAGGATGCAGAATGTAACATGCAATTAAAACTGTGAGATATCTGCAGAGTCACCTGCTTAATATTACCCCTACATGTATCAACAGGATGGTGATACCATACACCCTTTTAGATGGAGACTGTTAGGTGAAAAAGATTGCTAATTGTCTGCAAAAATCAATCCTCTTTTTTTTTCTCTCTCTCTCTTTTAAACTACATTGTGTGTAGTTGTGGTAACAAATATATGGTAGCTATTGGGTAACAGGAAAAGGTTTATGATCTTGGACACTGACTAGAAATACGCTCTGAAATTTCCTTCCAGATACTCTGAAATTTGCTTCCAGATAACAATAAGACTTATTTTGCAGCTTTAATCCTCTGACAATGAAATTAAAAAAAAAAACTATTTTCAATAATAAATTAAAATATTTGTGTACAATATAAATGCTTCTCTCTAACAAATTTTCTTCGCTATGGCAGTAGGTGGAAAAGATTCAATAAGCTGTTACTGCATTTCCTTTCAGCTCCTTTTAGCAAGATGTTTACCATGCATCTCCCATTTTACCATGCACTTCCATTCACTTCCTACAGCCTTGCTGGAGTTTAGACATTTCTGTTTAAAAACCTGGCTCTGCTGAGTTAATAAAAGCCTTGCTTCACAGAGCACTGGACCCAGAATACAGCACGTGCCACTAAATGTCACAGAAATGTCACAGTCTCTTCCTGATTGACAGAACTTGCTTTTTTATTATATGCTACCAAAAGATAAACAAAATATTCAAAGTTATTATTAAAATAAACAAAAGGTAGGCAATTTTCCATTCACACTTAATTATTCAGCTTGCGCTTTGCAAAATATCAGGTGCCTCATTCTGATTTAGAAGAAAAACACTGATTAAATGAAGATCATTAGTACTTGAAAAATATCATGCAAGCAGAAACACCTAAATCATATCAAGGCATTGTTTAGTGATTTAGTTTGCATCCTTTAGTGAATCTAAAATACTAGTCTACTTTACATTATTTCTATTAAACCTAGGTTTCGAACAGAAATAAGACATCTAGAAAACGTGTGCACCATCAAAAAATTTGCCTAGGAGTACTCAATCCTAGGTCTAGTTTGCAGTACAAGTACTTGGCAGAGCGCTTGCGTTCAGACAGACAGTATTTTCCAGCACTACTGGTGTCCTTGGGTGAGTGTTTGGTCTCTAATCAGCATGGATACGGAAACGGATTTGGCACTAATGTTTGGGAGTGCTGGCAGAAACTGCATTGACGTTCCTGCCGTGTGGGTGTCCTTTTCCAGACTGGACATGGAATTACATAGGCCCGCAGATGGTACTGCAGGGCAGCAAAGTCTCCATCCCGGGATGGTGTACGTCTAGGTGCTGCCGGTCCCATCCCATCCCCTGTTCCCATCACGTTTGGTAAAAGCTCTACAGAAATTTCACCCCCAACTTGGTCTGGAGGGTAAAATGCCATCCAAAAAGCCAGTCCTGTCATCAGGACACAAAGAGAAAACCTAGTCCGGTAACTCAAAGCCCTACACTGAACCCTTTGATGCAAGCTGCTTCCCAGCCCGGTTTGGAGGCCTTCCTGCTGGTGGTCTGAGCACCCACCAACCGACTTGGCCTAGCTCAGACCTGAAGTGCTAGTTTCAAAGGGAAAGAGAAATAAGCAGTTAAGTTTCTGTCCTACCATTATCTTGATGTGCTTTATTTTACTTCCCTCAAAATTACAAAGGTGACACTTCAGCTAGGGACATCTTGTGCAGCTAATCTGCGCAATTATTTTAATTTAGAATCAAAGGTAGCTGAACTGCAATATTACAACAAGGGGGAAAAAAAAAGCCCAGAAAGGTTGAACAATGGCACTTTTTCTGCAAGCTAACAACTGTTCTTTAATAGTGTGAACATCTGGTGGCAATTTGATTGCCTGCTTCCTGCAAGCAGAGGAGCGCAGACCTGTTCCAGGTGCAACGTCTAAAACAAACAATAGGACTTGGCGCTATGCATGAGTCATGCATTAGCGTCAAAGACTAAATATTCAAATTATGACTCCAAATTTATCCTACTGATCATTCCCTGGGAATTATACAAGCTAGCAACTTCAGATCGCATCATTCAGACAATTCACTTCTGTTTTTGCTTTTGAATTACTTGCCCTTTTCAGATTAACATTATTATTGACTTTATTATGGACTTCATCAAATAGCTGCTGGTTTCCCATAAGTCAAAGTAGCTACACTGTTGTCTCATCATTTAATTTCTAACTTAATTAGTAAATAGAAATAAATATTTATTCAGTAACACTTTTAGATGCTTAGGAAGAGCACATTTAAAAATTTCACACATCTTTTGGAGAGTAGAGGTAGCAGGAACACTGTGCACAGAGACAGACAGACCGTGGCAGCAGAAATACACTGGGCCGAAGGGAGAAAGACACAGATTNGCTGGTTTCCCATAAGTCAAAGTAGCTACACTGTTGTCTCATCATTTAATTTCTAACTTAATTAGTAAATAGAAATAAATATTTATTCAGTAACACTTTTAGATGCTTAGGAAGAGCACATTTAAAAATTTCACACATCTTTTGGAGAGTAGAGGTGGCAGGAACACCATGTACAGAGACAGAGCAAGAGACAGACAGACTGTGGCAGTAGAAATACACTGGGCAGAAGGGAGAAAGACACAGATTAAAAAAAGGATAGATGGAAGGTGAAAAATAATTATTTTATAGACAGTGCTCATAATCTACAGGAATCAGAATAGATAGATCCAGAAACATCCTTCCTATTCCTCCTCTAGCTCCATTACCAAAGGCGTATTACGGGGCATACAAGACAGGCTGATCCAAAAACATTTACTGAAATGAAATTTGTTTTCGTGTGACTGTTACGTTGGCAGAATTTTTGTATAATACTTCCAATATTTTCATATTGGATATTTTGCTTTAGAAGAACATTAAGTACTTAATTTAGTACATTAAGTCCTTACTACATGAAAGTTGTCTAAATTGTTTACTTCATTTCCAGTATTTATTAAACATTTGTTCTGATATTGTATTCTTCAAATGGATTCTCTCCTATTACTTTTCACTTGCAATTTAAAAAAAAAAAAAAAAGATCTTGTACTGCCAAACTGGAGCATGGTTAGAAAATTTTCCCCAAATCCAAATCACTTTTAGTTGTTCTAAACATGAACTTTATTCTCACTCTCTGGTTGAAATTGCAGTCGCTGCAGGGAAGCCACTTAGAGGTTCCACAGACTAGTCCGCAGTAACTGAGTGGATTTTGTCTTCCAAATTATTGTGTTTCCAAACTACGTAAATGCTGGACACTCAGGACTGATGTAAATAGAATAAATTGCGCTCATTATACACAGCAGATTCAGCAATTTCTAGGCCAAAAGGGCCCATTATGGTCTCCTGCCCTGAATTCCTTCAGAGCAGAGATGATCGGATTTTAACGTGCAGTTCCTACAGGAAGCCTGTAATTTCCCATTGGGTTGTCTTTTCCAGAAAATGTGCAATCTTGATTTAAATACTCTAACGTAGAAGCCCCTGTACGTCTGGATACCGTAACACGAGCTGGCAGAGCAGGAGAGCGGCTCCTACCGTGACACCATTAACGTATTACCTCAGAACAGACCCTCCCCTATAATAACACCTCGGGGAACTAGAAAAAGAGAAAGGCAAATAATTTACACAGTGTAATGTGAGATGCAATAAGTGAACATGGGAATTTAGGATCTGTTCTCATCTCTTCTGCACTTTGGATCACCTCACTCGTGCGAGTCTGCTTGGTGTCAGAGAGGCAATTTGCTATTAAGGCAACAACCCCAAATCATATCCACACTTCTGCAGCATCCTGCAAACAGATTTGTGGGGACTGGCCAACAGTGCAAGTTAAATTGCTGTTTGCTTCCACACTGATTGCTGAGAGCCCCGCAAACCGCTTTGATCATCTTGCTCGCGCCCACTGCAGGATACTGTATTAGCTGCTTCCATAAGCCCTGGAATTACTTTTCTATTTAGAGAAATAAAAAAGGCAGCAAATCTTGTAAACTTGCATCCATTTACCCAATGTGCTTTTCTAGTCTCAAGATTTTCAGCAGTAACGATGCTCATTTAGTGGCACTACCGAAGTTGCTAAATCTGAGCTTTTGGAGATAGCGTGTTACGCTTCGGAAAACACATTTGGCCACTGGAAATCACAGATAATGAAGTATCTGAAGATAGACATTCAATCTCTATTACACAATTAATATGTATATATACATTTCTATGCCCTGTACAAAAAAAACACACACATATTCCATCTACACCAAATACAAACATTCCTTTTTTATGCAGCAGCATTTTCTCTAAGGGTCAAAACCAATAAACAATACCAATGTTCTTACCATAAAAACACAGATTTCCAGACCAAAAAAAAAAAAAGCATTGGATCAACTTTGCTTTCTCCTGAGAAGAAACAGCAAACAGAGAAGGTTTCCTGCTCTTCACAAAGGAAGCAAACTGCTGCTCCAGATGGGAGTAGATGCCTTGTTCTATTTGGACATCTAGGCTGGGACATGTATCCTCCATCTTTAAACATGCCAGGCATCAGCATTTCCTGTGTTCTTGCAGCAGAGGTAATATCTGAGAACATTTGTCCTCTTTAAACTACTGCAGTTCAGAGATGGAATTTAGTAAAGCCATTTGGGGAAATAATCGTTTGTGAGACCGAAGCACATGCTACAAATATACTGCAAGCAGCAGAGCGCGGGAGAAGCCCAGGGCCAGGCACGAGGCTCAGAGAGGAGCAGATCCTGATCCCCCTGCAGAGCGCCCATCACTTAAGGGCACCATGAATCCACCTGGGCTGACGTGTGCGTGGCAGATACTGGACAACCTACTACACAGGTAAGAAAAACACAGTCCCAAAAGAGCAAGAACACTGACTACTTTTCCCTTTTGATATGTTTTTCTTTTATAATTCTACTTTAATGATTTTCTTTCAAGTTAAATGAACCATTTCAACAACATGTGGCTTTAGAGGAGTTGGTAAAATATTTAGAAGATTAATGTATCAAGGGGACATTTTTTGGTAAACCATGGCAGCCAAACAGGGCCGTAGTCCCCAGCACAGAGGAGCAGGGTGCCTTCTGCATCGCTTTCACCGTTCAGAGAAGTTTGCCTGTCCTGGAGACCAATGTTAGCGGTGGGAGCACTCTGCCTGGCTTTATTCCATTAAGTTATAGCAGAAATCTCCATCCCCGGTGTAGGCGCAGAAGCAGAGCTCTCTGCATCGTCCTTCACCCCGCGATGGCTGCGGTGCCATTAGCAGCACCACAAAGTGCACTCCGAGGACAACTTTGTCGGATGGCAGTAAAAATTCTGGGGTCCAAGAGGATTAAAACAAGCCATAACTTTCAGCTGGACAGCAAATAAGATGACCGATATTTCTATTCCAGTTATTATGATAGTTTTATTCATGCCTCTGTGCCATTACATTGGTAAAATACTGCAGTAATGCTTGACATATGCAAAGTGCTTGAGCTCTGATACTCCGCTGAAGGAGGAAGGAGTCATTCCTTCCCAGGAAAGGGGCAGCAGAAAGGGCTTCCTGGGGTCTGCATTTGCTTTTTATTGCAGAAATTGCTGTCAAGACTAGAAGAAAGCAGACACCCTGCAGTAATCAGGATCACATTTTTCAGCTTTTTGCTCTGCAGGCATTTTCTTCTGTAAGAGATGCCTTTCTAATAGCTCAGAATTTTACCAATCAGGTAATTAAAGGGTCTGCTATTAACCTCACCTTTGCACCCTTTCCTTTTGTTATTTTTTCATTCTGTTTTCCATGAGATCTGGCTCTGTTTACATCCAACTTTTTCCAGCTATACTGAACGTTGAAAGCTAAATGGGTAACAAAAATTTATTGAATTCAACTACCTAAAGATATTCAAGAGCAATTCATGCAGTCAGACACCAAACTTAATGACAAGGGACTGCTAAAGACACCTAGTCAGATGTCTTTACAGATCAGGGTATTAAAGTAATAGAATCAAAAAATTATTCTAAAAGGGGAGTATCAAGTAAAAGACATATATACACAAATGCAGGTAGTATCTACAGCAGTATATGTCGACCAGTAGTAGAAGATGGGCATGTTTCCATACTCCAATACCTTATTAATCCATACCATTAATCAATCATAGTAATAATTGGACTTTGTTTGAAGAGGATCATAAGATCTTTAAGGTGACTGATGAACTGACATATTAATTTAAATCAGCGTGTTTTTTAGATATTGGAATAAAGAATTTGCTTAAGTTTTTAATTTCTCTCCAAAGTTTATAGTTGAAAGGAAATGACTTATAATGACATGCAAAACAGAAAAGTCTACAGATATCAAAAGCCAAAGTAGGGGAACTGGCAGTTGCATCACATCATACAACCATAAAAGAAAAAACAAAAAGGATGTGCCCGTACACTGAAGGATCTTAAATACACAAAATACATTTCCAAAAGTACTTCATCTTGGTGGGAATCATCTTCTAGAGAGAGTAATCCGTTATTTATGTACAGACTGCAAGATATTCAGGGACTGTGCTGTAGAAGATAATTAGCGTTACCAAGGAGAGAAGGGGAATGGACTGATTCATTTACAGTCTATATTAAAAAAACACTAGTTTGATATTTTCACTTGCTCACACCCACAGAATTGCAAAACTCTTAATTAAATTTGCTTATAAAGCAGCAAATTTCTTAAACAAATATTTTCCCCTCACAGGAAATGATTGTAGAGTAACACTGAGACTGAGTTTTCCTCTCATTACAGGAGAGATTGTTTCACTTCACCAACTGGAGTCGCTTCTGCAATTAGGCAACACAGTGAGACATAGAACTGAAAATGTTTCAAGACAACATAATGTTTGAAGCCTGTGTTCAGGCAACATTAAGAGTTACTGCTGCTTATGGAAGATCCACCCAGGTAATGTGTGTGAGGCACTAAAGCAAGAAGTCAGTTCACTCAATTGCAAAATCAAATATGTCCTTAAAGGCAAACATTTCACAGCAGCTTCATATCTGGAGGAGATAAAGGGAGCTGGCAAACCATTCCTTTCTCATACTGCTATTTTTCAGTAGCTGCAAAGGGCATCAGAGAAAGGATGTCTCCTAGACATCCTGCAACACATCCCAGCAAACCTTTGGCAAGGAGGTTTGTATAGTATCTTTTGTATATACTTTTTGTATAGTGCTCCATGTAATGTCTCCACTGTAATTTTTTTATCTGTTAGAGATGCATACTAATCAACTTACTATAATATACATCATCATCAATGAGACCTCCATTGAATAAGACCATTTAGAGGGTTTTAGTACACATCTTTATCACTTCATACCTGCATGTTCTACTTCTTAGCATGAATTACCCTGCTATTGATGTAAGCCTGCATCACAGCCAACAATAATTAAAGTAAAAAAGCCCAATACATGGAGATTAAGCTTTCCTGAGACAGAACTCTGCACCCAGCTGAACCCAATTCCCTCGTCCTTAGCCAGGGCACTTCCCGCAGCAGTCGACAAGCCCTCGGGTAACGGTGGTGGCCCAAGACAGATAAATACAAGCCTTAGCCTTGCAGTTCAGCACTAGCGCTCTGAAATGCCAAGGGCAATATCTGAAACCTTCTGGTGATTCACAGGATTTAGTTTTGCTCTCTGTACACAGTCCCTTGTACAATATTGTTCATTATGCCAGCCTGCAATTTTTCTTTTTAATGGGATGGAATATCTCTTGTGATATATAAAGCAGATATTCTGCTATTGCCTCTTTCACAGGTCTGAAAACCAGGAAGAGGTTAGCAATGACTTCAGCAGAAGCAGTACCATTACAATATACTGCTTAAATTCCTGTCTTTATTTTTAATGATGACCTAAAAAAGCAGATGGAGGAATAGATACTTGACTTCTTCCCGAGACATACACTGAGGACTACACGATGATGACTTACACGTTCAGATTCTATTAATATTGACTCCAAGCGCAAAGACAGAAGTCTGAGGAAACTACACAAGTGGTAAAACACCAAGGTGCAAAGGAAAGAAGCAATGTGGAAGGTCGGAGCTGTGCAAAGTAACGTCCCAAAAGGCTTACTCCGTCCTAAAGGATAACCAGAGCTGCCTGAACAGCAGAAGCTGGAGGTACCCTAGAAGTGGGTGAACCAGATTTTGAGTTTGATCATTATGAGAGTATTTTGCATACAAGAAAGAGGGGAAAAAATCTCTTAACATTAACTTTTTAAAAACAAAGACTTTTGACAGTTTTGGCTGAAGCTGGGAATGCTTTAATACCAACTATGCCTTGGGACATACCAGGCACAACAGACACCCAGGGAGCATAATAAAAACTTCATTTACCTCAAATAAATTTTCCACTTTAGTGAATTCTTAAGTAACTTGATCTTTGATCCACAACCATCACCTTGCACATAAATGCACACATACATTCCCCTGCCTTTCTTCAGTGCAGGCACTGCAACCAAATACCCGTTTGTTGCACATGCTTTAATTGCAGAAATCCCCTGCAAAAGGAGGATGAGAAGGGCTGGCATTCCTCGAATCCATTAGTCCCCTCTGGAAGGAGTAGAAAGGATTCCCAGGTAGGCTCCAGACATACCAGTCTGGCAGCAACTGCCCTGTTCTCCACAGCTTTCTCAGTTTCATCCAAGGAAGAACTAATTCATGCAAACAGCAAAAACACACACAGAATGAATGGGAAAATGTAATGTGCTTGCTTCTCTGAAGACACACTAAACCAGAACTTAAGTTTAATATTAGATCAGGATAAAGAATAGTCCTAGGCACCATAAATATATAGGGTACTGTAAATATATTTGGTGTTAACATATTTCTATTACAGGGAGTTATATATGTGACTATTTCCTTGTTAAACCAGAGGATTAAAAACTCTTGCTTCAGTGACATTTTTCTTAATAAGCCTGACGAAGACCAACTGCGTCAGCAGCCAAGAGCAAAGACCAACTCTTCACTCTGGTCGAGGGTTTTCATGGGAGCAGAAAAAATGAATGCAAGCATCAAAAAATAATTTTATTTTTTTTCATTTTCTTCATGAAACGCAGAGAGTACAGGTCCCTTCTTCCACTCTTCTACTCCTTGCCCTGACCAGCTCANAAAAATGAATGCAAGCATCAAAAAATAATTTTCTTTATTTTTTTTCATTTTCTTCATGAAACGCAGGGAGTACAGGTCCCTTCTTCCACTCCCCTACTCCTTGCCCTGATAAACCAGCTCACCTGACTTATCCTGACGTGGGGTGAAGAAACCTTGGCCACAACGCACAGAAAATCTAAGTGGGCAGAAAACTCCCNTTTCATTTTCTTCATGAAACGCAGGGAGTACAGGTCCCTTCTTCCACTCCCCTACTCCTTGCCCTGATAAACCAGCTCACCTGACTTATCCTGACGTGGGGTGAAGAAACCTTGGCCACAGAAAATCTAAGTGGGCATAAAACTCCCCCTACATCATTAGGTAAAAGTATCTTTTTAGAAGTGCAGTTTCCAGCACAAGTTAGATTAATTTGTTTGTCAAAAGCTATTACATCTGGCATCAGACCTGGGCTACAAATAGATGCATTTATCTAGTACCCAGCAACAGATTTTGGCTGTTGCATGCCTTTTATTAAACCTATACTTGAAAACAGTGATCTTCCCAAGAAATCTATCTTACCAGCAGAGCCTTTACAAGCAAATGCAATCTGAAGAAACACCGTGTAATCATATCTGCTGGATTATATATCTTTCACAGGAGAAGCTGTTCTGAAATTAGACTGCCTTTAAACAGATTTGAGTGTTTTTTCGCTGTGCTTCCTTTGTACACCTACCATAGGTCTCCACGCAAGACTCATTAAGTCCTTGTGATCTATCCTACCTCTGCCTCTCATGGTGAACAGCAATCGTAAAGCTTGACTGGGAAGACCAGGAGAAACCCAGTCAAGAGAGGAGAAACTCTTACTGAAAATGGAGCAGTTTTGGTTTATCTTCTGCTCCTCAAATGCATCCATTCCTTTATTTTTGACTTGTATTTCCATGTTTCCTTTAGAAGAGCATTACAAAAGAGATGTTATTCATGAAATAGCATCTTATTTGGATTCCTAATGTCAATTAAACTCTGAGATCAGATACTATCCTAGCGGATAGGGCACATGAGCCCACATATACAAAAACAGACATTGAGAGTAACTCTGCAAGACCAGGGGCCAAAAGCACAGTGTTCAAAAAGGCAGGCAGAGATCTCAGTGGGTGCTGCTTCAGCCCCACGGATCCTCATTTCCATTTGCTTAAAAAGGATAATTCAAAGCCTTAACACTCATGGGCACATTTCTGTGCAAACAGCATCCCAGGCAGGAGCATGTATGTACCAGGCAGAGCCCCCGTAGACACCACAGCACGTAGCCAGTGTTTGCAGTGCAGCTCCCAAAGCAACTCAGTTGTCTTGCCTTTTTTTCCTCTTTCCTCCTGTATCAGTATAACTTTCCAAATTTGAAACTGTTAAATATTTAAAAGAGCCAAGCAGGCTATTAGAAGCTCACTTCTGAACTTTAACAAATAAGTTGTAGCTGTTGCATTTCCAGATTTTAACTGCAAATACGCATACATATGAAAAAATTTTCAGGTCATATTAAGCAATATTTTCTTATGACTAAAAAGTAAACATGAAAGCATTTTTTCTTTTTAAATCATGGTAAAACACCAGCAGTGGTTAAGGACCAGCCTGACACATTTTTCATGTCAGTAGTTCTAGTGCCTACTATAAATAAAACCTGTGATGTGACTGTGGCTCTAAAAGCCTGATCCAGATCCGGTATAAAGGAATGGAAAGACTCCTACTTGGATCAAGCCTTATTGCTACTGTAAGATATTTCAATGCATTACCTAAGCAAGTATACGTGTAGCCAAGACAGCTAATTTGGAAAAAAAAAATAGAGTACCTGGAGCTCTGAACCCTGATTATGCGGGGTGCACCCCAGTCTGCACACAAGCTTGGATCAGGCTCCAGAATGGCTGATAAAAGACTAGTAAATGGCTCTGCACTCTCACTAGAAGAAACACGATACATTCAAAAGTANCAGGCTCCAGAATGGCTGATAAAAGACTCGTGACACAAATGGCTCTGCACTCTCACTAGAAGAGACACGATACATTCAAAGGTTTCTTTATGAAAACCCCCATATATTGTTATCTTTATCCCTATATATTATTTTTAGAGAAGATAATGGCTTACTTTTGGGAATGCTGAGTAAATCTTAAGAGGAGCTTAAAATCATACTGTCCTGGGGTTGAGATATTTGTCTGCCACAGATTCCACTCTCTGCCTAAATGAGGTGAAGTATATGACCAAACAGGAGCTCTAACATATCTCCTTCTTCTCCTTCCCCTCACCACCTTGCCTCTCCCCACACCTTCTTCCTTATGCTAAAAGTAAGGGGGCACTCAGCAGTGAGCATATTATTACAACTGTATTCATTACAGTCTCCTTAAAAAAAGACGTTTAAAATAAAAGTATCTATTTATGAGTAGAATGAAAGCCCTGAAGTTACAAAATAGTATTCACGAATTTGCGANCTTCCCCTCACCACTTTGCTTGTCCCCACACCTTCTTCCTTATGCTAAAAGCAAGGGGGCACTCAGCAGTGAGCATATTATTACAACTGTATTCATTACAGTCTCCTTAAAAAAAGACATTTTAAATAAAAATATCTATTTATGAGTAGAATGAAAGCCTACAACAGCACCCTGAAGTTATAAAATAGTATTCACAAATTTGCGAAGATGGAAAGACAGCGGTGTTAAATGAAGCCTCCTGAATGATTCACGGCACCGAGCGCTGCCTCTGTTTGCAGCAGCGTTCTCAAGCCACCCTTGTGTTTCCAGGTAAATAATTTATGCCACTTTGTCTCTAGAAATAATGCGTTCTCTGCCTTCCAAGCCAGGAACAATGTTAAGATAAACAAACCAAGTAGACCAGCCTTTTCAGATCTCTTTTCAAAGACAACATGTGACAACACTCTAAAGTAGGGAAAAGCAGAGCACCCGCTGCCAGTGTATTCCCAGCACTGTTTCCATCACAGAGCAACACTTCTCCAGACAGACAGTAGCTGAGGCCTGAGCACTCAGTGCTGCCACAGCCCGTGCTGCTACCTCGAGGAAGGTAGACCATAAGACCATAAGACCATAATTGATGTTTGCATTAAATAGTCGTCTGCCCCATAGACACTGACCTGTTATCCATTGCAAGAATAAGGTTTCCAAGAACAGATACTCTTTCCTTCCCCCAAAATGTCATTATATGCCACTTTCAGCCTCACTGTGAGATTACAAAAATGATTATTTAGCAGGTTTTACTTTCGTGTTGGAAACTTGCCTATATAATATAATACACTGTAGTTGTATCCTACAGCAGACTAGCTGTGATATAGCTGCATTAAAAAAAGAAATTAGCTACCCGCTTATAGCTATTAAAACAATTCCAGGGCATAAAAAGGTAAGTGTTTTAGGCATGGATTCCTAAGTATGATAGCCTGTGCATGTTCCACTAGCAGAAGAGGTATGAAGAATCCCCTTTTGGAGATACCTACACGATTATCTTCCAGAGAAACGACAGGCAATTCAAAACGTCAGGGTCTTGGAGTGGGGGGAGGCATTGGGCCATCATGTATACCCACAATTATCCCAATCACTGCAGTGATTTATACCAGCCTCACAAATGGGCTGGAACATGGGAGTGAAAGGAACCACGCTGTTTCTTGCGATTTGTTTCCAGAAGAGCACAGCAGTTGTTCCCAGTGACGACTGTAGTTATGTGTCTCCCTACCAGTTTTATGTCACTAAGCCGAGCTGCAAACCCATTATGCGGCATCCAGGATTGCGCTCTCGGAACCACGGCGCGCTTGCATAATGCAGACATCGTGTCATCCAAACGTGCACAAAATCCCAAAGCGGGAGGAATCCAGCTCCAGTTCCTCTGAAGACGACTGAAATGCTGCTCGTTACAATCAATACGCATAATTGTGCTGGGATCAATTTGAAAAAGTCGGTAGTGATTTAAGATTAGGATTGCAGTGACCTACTGCACGCAAGAAAACTTGTGGCAGGAGCTCAGGCTGAAGGTTCATTTCATTATTATTTGTGATATAATCAAAGCAAAAATAAAGACAAAATGCATTTAAGTAATATTTATGAGAATACTGCCTAAACGTTATTTATTCATACTGGTAAACACCTTAAAATACATCTATTAATCACATATTTTTCTGCTGACAGCTTTGCAGAATTGTTATGTTATTATTACACTTTATCACCACTGATGGAGATATTCCCAAACTATGCAGAAGCCACTTGAGGCAGACCAGTATTAGAAACAAATGAAAGAAGCTTTCAACATCTGGAACTGGGTTTACTGCTCTGGTGAATTTAGTTGATGAGCAAAGACTGATTCGACTCTCAATACATTTATTGATTTTGCTTTGGATGTAAAAAAATACAAATGCCATTTTTTCTGCTTCCAGACATTTCTCTAACAGGGATTTTTAAATCTCTAGACATTGTCATATTTAAGGATTTATTTTGGTCTCACGTTACTAGTTGCTTTTATATTTAAGAAACTCTCCAATCATACTAAAAAATGTCTCCCTCTTGAACGCAAAAATCCAAAAGTAATACAAAATGAAAATAAAAAAACAAAAATAAATACAGAGTTAGATCTCCAGTGGTATAGTTCACTATAATTCTGTCATTAAGTTAATTGGCACTATGCAAATTTGAATTAGTTCTGGAAAATGCCTTCACCTCTGCTTTTTTATTTTATAGATACAACCAGGAGCATTTTCAGAATTACTTTTGCAGTTTTTACTGTTTTTAGCCAATGATTTTAAAGTACAAGATGTACTTTGAAGCAAGAACCTGGTGAAAAACTGCCAGTACTTTCCTTTGACAGACAGGTGATGGTTCCCTACATGCTAGTAGCTGGCAGAAATGCCATGAAGCGTTTACATGCAGCTTTTAAATTCCAGCTGAAGCAGAGATTTTGCTGGCTACCTACCTGGAAGTGAATTCGGCTCTTCAAAACAAGATTTTCCAAGCAGCAATGTTAAATTCTCATATACATCTCAACTTAGTCATATTTACAGGTGCTTCTCTTTGACAGCTTTATGCTAGTTCCTTACAAGAGGCAATAAGCCCATACAGCCCTGCCTCTCCACGGCACCACCTTGAAGGAGGCAGAACAACTTCATAATATGGAGATTTCCAATACACAATACACAGACAGCCTGGTCTCTCTAAATTCAGGAGTGATATTACAACTGAATTATAATATTATTTATTTTGTTTCATTTTTAAATAACTTATTTTATTCACTGTCTTTGATCTCTAAAAAGATGTCCAGTTTGCTGTATAATGACGCTAAACAGTCATGTTATTGCAAAGAAAGATTTCCATATGCAATACAAACCCAAGGTCTATTGCAGATGGAATTGATGCTTTTCTTCTTTGCAATTTCTGTAGACATCTGCAGTCTTCCAGAGAGTCACACTGTGCACGTTGGGTTCCCAGCTCACAGACAGCGACTTTGATGTCTGGGTTAGACGACAAGCCCAGGTGAATCCAGCTAACGGGCTAACTCTGCAAACCTACACGACTGAATGGGGGTACGCTGCCCCGGCAGCATCAGGAGCACTGACATTGCCCCTAACCAACGGGACGGCAAAAGTTCCTGGGTTTTCATAGACCCTTGAATGTACTTCTAGTTTTCTGGTTTCACCAGTGGACACCTCTAGACTGGCTGCTTACTCCCTCAACAGGGCTTTAACGTTCCAGGAGCTGAAGAGAAAAGCACTCAAGGCCATTACAGAGAAGAAGGAAGAAAGAAAGAAACTAAAAAGAGTCATCCTATGAAGATGGCAGATAAAAAGCATCAGTTTAGTGGGAAAGTTTTAGTTATTTCCTCCACAAATGCCAAACTGCATCTTCAATTCCCTGAGAACGTGCAAGTCCAGGGCAGACCACATTAGCATTAGGTGGTATCACAGCTGGTCAAGCTATTCAGAAGCACAGTACATTTAAGACCTAGGTCTTCCACCACACTGAATCATCTGAACCATCGGCCACATTCCCTGAATGAATCTTTTACTTTCCACAGCTCATAGAAAAGTTATCTCCCACTTTAATGCAGTCTACACTTAATAGATAGCAAGATGTCAATCATTTTGAGATAGTCCTTTTCTATTTTGGGAGAATGGTGTTCAGAATTATTTAGTTGTCAAAATGTGACACAATAATGGAAAAAAAAAAAAAGACTTCACTTGGTAGACGATATGGATGAATAATAAAAAGAGCATAATCAACTTTGCGGCCATCTGAGTTAAACCTTGAGCTACCATTCTTCTAAATAAATCTTCGCAAATCCCCAAGGCCAGAAGCCATAATTTTAATCTCAAAAGACCCAGTTTAATTACTGCCTGAACATGGGGACTTCTAAATGCCTCATTTTAATGTCACATTACTCCAGGTGCTTTCGGTTTGGCATCTGGGCACACATCCCACTAGCAGGGCTGAGCACCACGCCTGCCTGCACGCAAGGCCCTGCCCGGGTCCACGAACTACGTGTCCTGCTACCCAGATCCTCCGCACATCTCAGTCCTCGTAGCACAGACACAGGAACTGGGGATCCTTCCAAATGCAGGAGCAACAGCTTCTTTTCACCACCATTTTCCTAGAAACACTCTTGATTGAGTGGCCCAGTAACATTCAGCCAGGATATGGAAAACTGAAAACATGGGATTCCTTGGAGGAGGGACTAAACCAAAGTTTTATTGATGTAGTTACCCAAGAGTTGTTCCACGCAAACACCTCTTCCTCCATATCCTCAACTAGTCTGCAGCATTTTATCAAGCTCTCAAATGTAGATGTTGCTCCTCCCTTCATTCCCTAAAACTCTGCAAAATGATCTGAAAAACAGGGACTTCTCAAAAGAAACGCATTTTCCTCTACTGACTATGCCGATTCCACATCCTCAGATAAAAGCCATCTCCCTACTTTGGCTCCTGCGTTAGCAGTTGCAGGAGCTCTGCGACAACCATCATTTCTCCCATCCTTTCCAGAACCTCACACTGGGAACTCGAGTCACCTTGGCTATTGCAACTATTGTGACAGTTCAACCTTCCTCAGGTTCACAACTCCCTCAGCTACAATTGTGTCTCAACACTGATGCTTTCCACTCTTTTCTCTCCTAAGCAGGAGTTACTAGCTTTCTGTCCTAAAAGAAATACAATATATTTTTGTGGTGTGTGTGTGCAGGTATTTCCATATTGCTGCTACATATAGAAGGATGTAAAGAACATTTGTACTAGGGCAAGGATCTCTGTTTCATTTGCAAATTTTAGCAGTGCCATTTAACTTTGAGTTCACTAATGAACCTACCAAGTAGCATGGCGCCTAAAACCTACCCAGGTGGAACCTCATCAGAACCATCCTCATGACATTATAATTTCCCACTGAAAACCACATTTTAAGATCTGTCAATCAGCCAGTTCTTAATCCGTTTATAATGCACTCTACTAGGATTCTCTACCGCTATGCTTTTAATACGGTAAGTGACACCAAGTGAAATAACTTGCACTATTCTAAGCTACAGTATTTTACTGAAAAGTAGCCATAGCCTCAAGTCTCTAATTTGCACCTACCTCCTCTAGTACAGCATACATTAGCATCTAGCAAAATTAGATGGAATTTAAACTTTTCAGAATAAGCCTTGGGACACCAAAAGCCTTTAATGCTAATGAAGGCTTGAGTCGCCTTCTCTTAGAACTAAGGACTGTAGGCAAAAAAAATCCTCTGTCTGAAACATGAGTTACATAAACATGTGCAGCAGAACGGCAGGATGGTTGGAAAAGCTTTTGGAAATGAAAAGTATCAGCGTGTGGTGGAACAGCTGCCCAGAATCAGACACCCTTGTCAGAAAGGCTGGGAAGAAACTGGGTTCCTGGAGGCTACAGTAGTCCTGAACTTGAGACACTGGCCATCCAAAAACCCTCTCCATGGAGGAGGGAGATGCAGAAGGATTTCCTTGAGGTTAGAAGGAAGTGCATCAACCTCATCAATGATTTTATGCTGGGATCAGAAGCTAATATCTGGAATTCTGAACAGTTTTATAGGTTCAAAAACAAATTAACCATAAAATTTCCCTCGAAATCCATAAAGAGACAATTGGCCTCTCTGTTCTCAATTAAATATACATTATAACAAACACTCTGACTGCGTTGAGATTTGATTTCTGTTCTTTTAAACACAGAAAACAAACACTTGCATAACCACAGAAAACCACCACTGCATTTCTCTATGAATTTCTGCACAACACTCCTAACAGAGAAAAAAATGCTGATTTTGTTCTGCAGATTTCATAACTAATTTAAATGTCAGCAAAACTAGTGCACACCTGTCTGCACATT
Source organism: Crypturellus undulatus (assembly GCA_013389825.1). NCBI lineage: Eukaryota > Metazoa > Chordata > Aves > Tinamiformes > Tinamidae > Crypturellus > Crypturellus undulatus. The sequence goes on along the minus strand of VWPW01001161.1, from coordinate 201,453 downwards.
TTATTCTTCCAAATTTCTCATCTCTAAAGACTTTAGGGCCAGACTAGCTAATCTTCCAAGGCAAAAAGCTTTAATCATTATTTTAAAAGTTATGGATTACACTTTAATTTAACCACAATTGTTGAATTCTGTATTAGCATCTGGTTTACAAGTTTTACTCTATAACAGTTTTATTGGTGTGAGGAATATAGTTCAGTAAAACACATCAGAGCCAATTTTGTAATGTTTTTTAAATTTTAACACTGCATCATTCACCACTGGTAAGAGCACTGACAAAGGTATGTCTAGGGCAGGAAGAAGACTCCACTTTCCAACAACTTTTAATATACTATTCACTTAACAAGGATCAAAATTCTATTTTTGCTTTATATCCCCGAAATCAGTGAGTTGACTTTGGCTGATAAAGGTATTACATCAGATGAGAGAGACAACTCGGGTTTGTGCGGCTCTGCAAGGAGATGAAGCAGAGGCGCTTGCTGTACTGTTTTTAACACCAAATTACTGCTGGCATTAGATGGCCATGATAAACACAGGGCAGTCAGCTATTTCAGTGAATTCCTTCAACAAAGTTTTGGTATGTCTGTCCTCATCTAAAATATATATTACAATCAGATGCAGCACAGTGGCTTACATGAAAGCACATTTTTTAATATTGGATAAGGGGCGATCACTTGAAACTATCTAAGCTGAGCCAGGTGCATTGCTTAAAAATTTGAAGGCAATGCTAAGAAATTGAATGAAAAGATTATTTCTATAACATTTACTCAAAATTAAGGCCTAAATCTTCACAAATTGCTATGATCCCAAGTTAGAAGTCAAATGCAATTGATGAAATTCAGTGTAAAAGATTGTAATCCCAATGGCATAACAACATTCAAAATAAGCCAGAATGTGCCATAAAGCCTCCATCATAATCCTCAACACAAAAAAACCTGCAAATCTCTTTTAATAAATTATTACTCTTCTATAGCAAAAGAAAACAACCAACTACCAAGCACAGCAGCACAAGAGATGGAAAAATCAGTGCTGCAGAGATGGCATACATGAATGACTAGTACTAGAGATCTGCTCTAGAGAAATTCCACAGACTGATTTTCCATTAGTGACCACAGCACATCTGGGATATAGCTGGATCGCACCTATCAAGCAAGCTGCATCTGAAAGAACCCCTTCCTTTCATATATCCTGCAACAAAATCACGATGCAAACCAAAGTACACCCAATGGGGACACGGGGTAACTCTCTTTGAAAGTGCCAACTTGACCCAAACAAAACCCCATGTAGATGCACCCAGAAGATACCAGCATCCCTGCAAACTCTCACAGATAAACAGAACAACACTAGTTTAGAGCATGCTGGCCCACGTCCTGACATGAATCCCCCCTCTATAAGCAATGGTCCTTGGGGAAACCTCTGGTGTCTTCCACCCAGCAGAAAGGACCTCTCCAGTACCAGTAGCATCGTGATCCTGAGTGCTGCAAAAGGACTGTAATATTTCATCTGAATCAGCTCACAAATATCAATATGGTGATTCATATGAAAAGTTATGTCTCTGTGTAAAAGTTTGCAAGCCTGAGCCTTCAGCCCAAATGCTTGCAGTGTGCTGCGTTAGAGAAAGTCCACAAATCTGCTCAGAGATGATTTGCAAAGTACAATATGCACCATTATTCATCAAGAATAACTCCACTAAAATCAATGACAGCCAAGGCTAGGTCTGGTAGAAGTGAATACGAATCAAGCTGTAGAGGTCTTGCTTTGCTCTATCTTTTTTTCTTATCCCCGCTGACAGGCAGAAATAATAATAATTATGCATAAGCAAAAGACTTTGCTGTGACTTTGGAATCACATAACTAACAACAAATGAACTTCTGACATCCCGTAATAACATTTTAACTGCTATTGTATTATACAGCCCTGTTCACAAAGAGGTTAGTAATCAGCTTTGTTTTTTAGGCAACCACTCGATTCCTAAACAACAGCCTTTCAGTTGACAATAAGGAAAGTAAATTATGGGAGATTTGAGGCTGCCCTTTAACTTTGTCACCTAAAGGAGAAAAAGCTACCATTAAAATTGTAAAGCTTCCGGATTTCAGACTCATCTTTTACTGCAGTTTTCAAAATCTGCAGGTGACTGCAGATCTGACTGTGAGACGATGCTGAAAGGAAACCAATACTGCTGTGACCTCTGTGGTCACAACCACCAATGCTAACAGTTCTGGGAACTAAAATCTTTTATTACTTTTTTTTTCGCTAAACACTCTGAAATCTATGACAAAACAGTTCTCAGTATTATTTTTTTGTACCACTAATACTGTATTAATGTAACTTTTATTTCATAAGCAGCTTTGCCATAAATGCAATCTCCATAAATGTAACTGCCACCACTGCAATCTGCATAAAGAATAAATGATATGCATGAAGACTTAGCTCTCCGTAGCTGTATCACTGCTCCAATGTGTCAGTTGGTCAAGATCTACATGAGAAATGCTGAAGCCATGCTGTGTGTGCATGCCAACCGGGAACATTATCCAAGTCTGGCTGGATTTCTTTTTTCCCATTTGGACAGGGAACACTAGAGCAACAGAGTCTATTTGGCATTTCTCACACATTGCTCTTGGTGGCAGGGCAGACAAAGCAGTGGCAAATAAGTAGAGTATCACATTTTTACTGTTTCTGGCGTACGAGAGCACATACACATATAGGCTTAATCCCACCTCAGTGTCACGCAAGCCCGTGTGCTTACACATATTCCTGAACTGCAGCTGCGGTGTTACACGGAGCACCCCCAAGGGCTGAGGAGTCCATGTGAGATGAGCATCCTCCAGCCTGATCTGACTTGTTTCCTCCTTTGCCAGGTGGGGAACAACAGCATTTTTACACCCCACTACGGTAAATACACTGACCGTTTCCAGGCACGCCGGGAATACAGCAGTGGAGTACACATGGGAACATAATGTCACTTTAAGGGTCAAGTTGCTGTCCTGCTTGCTCCCCAATTGAACACGCATGGTGAAGGCACACGTGCATGGTGGGACTGCACCACAAGCACGCCCAGGTGCTTCTTCCAGCTCAAACCAAGATGAAGACGCACTTTCTGGACTGAGGAAAAAGGTGACTCTTCTCCACCCAATAATTCAAGCTCATCAGCAGATCCATCATCCAGTGACCAATGCCTCATGCTTCTAAACCAACCCTGTGGAGCAGTTCACTTCTTTTCAGATTCATTGACCCGATTTTCTACTATTTTTTGGTTCTTCTATCAAAATAATCAGGAAGAGGAGATGGGCTCATTTCTTGAGACAGGGTTTTCAAGCTAACTGAATATTTTCTGTCAAGTATTTTTAAAATTCAACTTGTTTTTAAGAGTTTAAAAGGCAGCTGTAAAGCAGCATTCCTCAAAGTCACTGAAATTTGCCCTCTAGGGTCTCTCAGTTGGTAAGCAAATTATTATCAAATGAGTTTAAATGAGTTTTTGGTCAAAATGTGATTTTTTTTTTTTTTGCATATCTAATGCAAACTCCTGACATATATTTTATATATTTTTTTTAATGCAAGCAGCTTGTTATTGTGAATGCAATCATTTTATGTTGTTTACACAAAATAATGCTATTTAAGAAGGAGACAGACAGGCAGACAGATTGCAGTCATTCCAAATTGCTTCCTACAGGACATCACTCCAATAACCTAATAACGAATGACCCTCCCTGCGTGCAGCTCTGGAGCCGGAGCTGCCGTTTGCCAGGGTTACAGTGAACACTGTTCAGCTCATAGCTCTTCCACTACCACTTTCAGAAATTTAAGATCCAAGGAAAACAGGGACTCTGGTAAATAATAAAGAGCAATATCTTTGAAATTGGGTTTCTCTGCTAAGTAATCTATTTCCATTTGGTTTAGCATAGTTATGGATTCTCTTTTCTATTTTTTCTGACAAAACAAAAAAGGAAAAAATACTCTACAACCATAAACACACAATATTGTGAAATTTTGCAGACCAGATCTAGTGGAAGGTGGGCGGCGTGCTCCTGCATCTTGGCACCCTGGCACAGCACACGGCTGGGGGACACATGGGGCAGTCCAGCAGTACCCCGGTTCTACAGCCCTTGCCTGACTTCTTTGCCTTCAGTAAATCCACTTAATTCATTAAATTAGGAAGGGTTAGTAGGAGAAATACAATTTTACCTAAATTCCAGAAACATTTCATTTACTATTAGTGTTTAGCCCTTTAGGTATACAAATCATTTTGCCCTTCTTTGCCTTACCTCCTATTCCAGTCTCTCTAGCAGGAGAGTCTGTCAGCTCTCTAAGAACAGCCCAGAAAGCTGCAGGGTGCATCTTAGCTGAACAAGGCAGGGCTCCCTGATACAAAATTGTGCCCGGCTTGTCAGAAGCTGCCCGGCACATTCATTCATCACTCTCAAAAATGGCACTTGCTTAAAGCTCTTACCCACCGCCCCTATTGACCGCTTGTGCTTCCAACAGAACATGAACAGTGGATGTACCACAGCATTAATAGCCCAATGATGCATCTAAAAGCATTAAAAGAATCTCATGTAAAGTATTTTAACAACCACAGCTCTACAAAATTAACTGAGTAAAAAAAAAAAAAAAGGAAGATTTTCATCCATAAAACCATTTCAATAAATCCACTTAATTCATTAAATTAGGAATGGCTAGTAGGAGAAATACAATCTTACCTAAATTCCAGAAACACTTCATTTACTATTAGTGTTTAGCCCTTTAGGTATACAAATCATTTTGCCCTTTCCTGTCTCTTATGTCCCACTGTCCTCTCTTCTGTATGTAATGATCTTCTAAACTTCAAGCCATTTAGTCATACCTAATCTTCATAAGAATTTTTTTTGATGGATGTATTCTTACAAAATGAAAGTTGCTCTGTAATATTAGGAGATTTTTCAATAAAATAAAGTACTACTTGGTATACAACATAAAAATGTTAATCACATGAACAGTTTTTCCATTGCATTTATATAGTAAAATATTTAATTTGGATTCATGGATCACAGCATTTCACTAAATGATGTAAAACTCACTAATGTAATAGAGAACTTGCTAAGCAAGACTGTTAAGATTACAAGGACTAAAATAAAAAACTAGACTAAAAGAAGTTATCTTTTATACTTTTGCCCTGACAGAAAGAACTAGACTTTAAAGTTAACCCTGTTTCTACTTCTCTCTCCTTCTTAAGTACAAATGTATTAATTTTTACCCAAGACAAAAGTTAGTACGAAATGAAAAATTGTTTAAAATTTCAATAAATTGAGTATTTTCCATTTCTTTGATAAAGAAGGATTAAAAGACATGAAAAAGGTCAGGACAGAAGGATGCTCATGAAGTATTATTTCTCTAAGTGGTAATTGGTGGAAATCCAATTGCCAACACAGCTAAAAGGAACCAACCACACAAACGCACTCCACAACCAATTCTTCAGAAGCACAAATGGAAGGCTATTTCAACATAAAATGGATTTGTATTTTTAGTGTAACTTCCTTGCCAAAGTTAAAGTTTTTCTTCATCTTTGGCATTTGATTTCTGTGTGTTTTATGCTACAGACCATGATTATTCAGCATATTTTTATCCATATATGGATCTTTATGCATTTTCTCACTGACAGTGTAATTTTCTGTAAAGAAAGGGGGAAAAAAAGCACTTCAAATGCCATAGATGTGTGAAGGAAAATAAACAAACAAACAAAAACACACACCAGGGAAAGAACAAATGGGTTGACTTATATGTGGATGAAGCTTTGATTCCAAAGAAATTTGGATGACTTCTGCAGGCTGCGTGAACATCAGCTGATATAAATTCTTTCCCGTTATTAGTTGTGACACACCTAGCACTTACTGGAAGTGTGTCGAAAACTGCTCCAGAATTTGTCCCAGTATTCAGTCACTAAGCACATGAAATTGTACAATGGATCAAAGGAAAACGGTTCCAGATTTTAAGCAGGTCTTGGAAGAAACATAAGCCCATATTACAAATATCATTACCATAAAAAAAAAGTAAAAAACACAAAAAGAATTGCTATCTATAATTGTAAATTAAATCAGGAATAAAAGAACATAGCAATCAAATCAAGGTCAAACTAAAGAGCTAACTTCAAAATTGTATTTGAATTAACCAAGTTAGTTAAACTGTGAGATTAATACAAAGATAATCAATCCTTTTAAATCCATGAAAGTCCTAAGGAGGCTTTTTGCAGTTTGATGAGAAGCTACAACTGAAGATTTACAAGTCAGCTTAGTCAAGCCTTTAATTTAGAGTCCAATAAGTATTTTAATACCAAAACTCTTATCTAAAGTTTTAATAGATGCCTCAGGACCATCACTTTTTTTCTTTTTTTTCTTCTTTTTGGGTTACATAAACCTCATAGATTTTAGCTGTTTCTTCATCTATTAAGAAGCAGCTGTGCAACTTTAAAAAAACTGATAATCTAAAGCCATAAAATATCCGTGAAACAAAATCCATTCAACTGTTACTTAACATCTGAGTATGTCAGATTTCACAGGGCTCCAACCTAAACAGCACAACACACACAGAGCAGCAGATCCCTTGGTTTAAGTTTTAAAGCTGTTTTGAACTGAAGAATTTTATTCTGCCCAGCATTTTTATCAAGGAGATATGTTATCGGGGGATTTTATTGATATTTACATGAGTCCATACAAGTATGATCCCAGTTGTTACCAGCAACATGCTGGTAAGGGATTCAAATAGAAATACAAGAATAAAGAGGAAAAATGCACAATTCTGTAACTTTTGCTGCAGAGAACATGAAGCAGATCGGCACCCAGCGCGGGGGTCAGCCCCCTCTGTGCCGAGGATAACCTGTGCCCCACTCAGGAGGGATGAATTATTAATTAATCTGGGCAAAATGAGACCATCCCAGCATGAGGTCCTGAAAAACGCCCACCACAGGACATCACAGAGAGGGATGTCTGTGCCATTCATCCAGGAAACGGCAGATCTGGGTCCAAATCCCTATGGGCAGAGCAGCTCCCTGCACGTGCCCTGCCAATTCCATGCTATGGAAAACACATTGGACACTGCAGAAAGGGAAACGCTGCAGAGGGTGCGGAGGACACGTTATAAAGAGCAGCATGAGAGGTTAACTCTATCTCCTGCCTCACACGCTAGCTACCCACTGGGCATAACACCAGGGACACAACTTTAACCAAATCGATTTTGCAGTTTCCAAGGAGGGGTAAAACATTGGGCTTGCACAAAGGTAGTGAAAAGAAATGACTGTAGAAACTATCTATAAAACAAAAAATGACATCCAAATATTAATCCTGCTATTTCCTCCTGACAAATGGCTAGAGTAAAGACAGAGAAATCTTGGAAGAAATTCAGAAGTTTAGAGTTAATGACAAAGAGTTGAAACCATTTGTATCATCTTGGACAGAGAATGCTCGAAGATTCAGGACTGCCTGATCTCCTTGAGTTCTGCAACATAATAATTATTTATCCAAATTATACGGCGAGACTTATAGATCTTGACCGTGCCAAAATAAAATAATGAAGATGCAGCAGCAAATAGAACCATATAAAAGTTAATATAATTAAAAGTAGGAGACTGACCTTCACGGGCAGACTGAATGACCTTCCCATATTTGGTAATTCAGGACTACAACCTTTAGCAAACTATATTTATGTAATCTTAATCGCTGACAACATTTCACTTTTAAAAGTCAAACTCTAAGAGCTAATGATGGATGAAACAAGGTGATAGTCCATCATCACCCATATTACAGCATTTGCTCTTTTGCAATAAAGTGATAATTTAAATAAGTCAATTAAAAAAAAGACTCCAGAACAGAGCCTAGATTTTATGAATCTCATTATTTTAACCCAGAGATATAATTTGTGAAAGTCCTTTTAAGTACTCGTTTCATCTGTTCCTGAGGTTTTTGCATCCCTGCTCATCACTGCAATATTCAAGTAATATCACTATGAATTAGTCTGACAATAGCGAAAGCCTTAGCAGACTTTCTGAATTCCCTTGGTCTTTGCTCATTTGCGAATTTGACTTTCAGCATTTCCCATGGGGCAAGCTGCATTTAGTTTGGATTTTTTAAGAGGAAAGACTCATATTGTAGAGGTTTCTTCCCTCAGAGTGCCAGAGCACAGAGATGTTACACAGTGCACAGTGCAGGGGAGGTGGTTGCTCACAGACAACCTTACCAGAACTTGCCTTTCTTCTGCTTCCTACCCTTGTTTCTCAACCATTTCTCATGCATTCCTTCTCCTTTGCTGTATACACAGTTGGCGCAAGGCGGCTTATTCTCCATCTCCAGTGGGACTTCTTCTCACGCAACCCAAAGCAGAAGCTTTGGCACTGACAGGTCTGTGCGATGCCAGTAGGCAAGTCCAGATACTCTGCCAAGAAACGTGTCCTTGCCAGATGCATCAATGGCAAAGAGGCAGCACTGCCCACTAATCCCTCCAAGGGCAGCAAGAGGGATAACAGGGAAGCACTGGCAAAAATGAGAAGGATTTTGCATGAAAATAGTTCATCGTTTCATTAACTAGGCTGAAATAAGCCTCTTCTCCCAGGGTGATCAGAGGAACAGGTCAACAGCTCAGGCAGCAAAATGAAAATGCCCAGAGACAAACTGGAGGGTATCGGGATCTCCCAAAGATCTGTGAGACTCATCTGTCACTGCAGGGAACAGACACCAAAAGGAAAGAGGGCCGGGCTGCTGGAAGACAAAAATCCATGTTCACCCCCTGCCTTTAGCCCTGTTTCCCACACCACTACCTCCTTCAAACAGGGACCTCCTGCAAACAGGGACCTCCCCAGAAGTTTTGCACCTTTGACATGGGTCCCGACCAGGGATGTGTCCAAATGATACTGCACTTGGGGCTTTCCCGCAGGTGAAGCTTCCATCCAAACTGGAAAGCCTAACACCCAAGAATCCATACAGCAAATTGTTTTGAGATATCAGCTCAACAGCCCCATAGTATTTCTTAGTAACGTGCCCAAAACACCTCCACAAATCCAGGCACAAAACATTGCCAGAACCAAGAAGTCCAAGCAAGGAAAGAACCTCAGGTCCTTTTAAGGTTTTTAATCTTTGAGATGTCTGTGGAGTGTCCTGGGTTAACTGTAACTGCTGAACAAAAGGAGGGAGAGTGGGATAAACTCCATTTGGGGGACAATACAGGATGCAACTATGACAGTCAAAACAGACAAGGGGAAGAGTCTGTATTAAACGTATGTTGAAATGCCATTTATAGAGGCAAGTTTTCTAAACCCAGGGCACAACAGATCCAGAGAAAGCAGTAGCATACAGTTAGAAACTTTTTCCAGTTATATATACAGAAAAAAATATCACAGACAAAATATTTTGGAAGAAAGATGATAGAAAATAACACCTCAGGTTCAGTAACAATAAACAGAGATAGGCATTTATACCGCTCTCCTTTCCTAAGAGAGATGTTTGCCTGATTACATTAAAATGGAGACATAATATGTATGGAATAAGAATTTTCCCAGAGCATCTAATGAACCTGTTGATCTCGCTGTCACAAGAAATCTCGAGGTAAGTAGTCATTAGACTCAGCAAAGATTTGACAGCAGAGTTTGATTAATGGTGGAAGCATAACCTCTCCGAGCATGGTAAAAGCCCTCCCTGCTTTAACGAGGCTAGCGTACAAATAATAATAGCATCAGGAGCAGGATTTCCCAGAAATAAGGGGCCTTACCTAATCACAGCCTTCTAGGAGATTAGAACAGACGACCCATCTTCATGTGCTTGGTAAATCAAAAAAAAAAATAACCTCAACAAGTTTAAAGATTTTTTTTCCCTTTGACACGCAGTCTGCACCCACTTTAGTCTACCTTAGAGAAAGATCCCTAAATCACCAGATGACATTAAAATCACCAGATGACATTATGACCCTCTTTATATATATATAATCTTTTTATACATATGTATTATATATCTTATGTTACACACATAATTCTTTTTAAGCTAAGAAGCATTATTTTTCTGCAATAGCTTCTCTAGTATTAATGGTTCATTCAAGGCAGGATCGTCATTCTGCAAGTGCCTGGAATTTAGCTGTGTTTAGGTTTTACTAAAGGTTCCAGTGTGGAGTAAAGCTCACTATTTTCCAGTTTGCTATATCGTGGCTCTGATTTATGAGTGGCTTCCAGCATATGACTTATTAGGTAACTGTCGAATTTGCAGAAGAATAACAAAATGCTGACCCAGAAGTCCTTCAACAATTTGGCCAGGGAGAGCTGAAAAACCCATACAAAGACAAGAAAAAAGGAAAAAAAAAAAATCTACCGAGCGAGTCCCTATCAGAGACCCTTTACACCTTTTGGCATAGAGAGCTGCAAGATCATTAGAGAACAAGACTGCATCTCCCCATGGGAAAAAAAATCAGAAAACCAACACAAATAAATTTTAGTAATGTGATTTATGGACACTTCTCCTTACCTCCAACCATGACTGCTCTCCTACTGCCCCACCATGTGGGGCTGGATGGGCTGCAGAACCTCAGAGCTGGGCTCTGCGAGACCACCCTCTGCACACATGGATTCCTGAATTAAGAACTTACCGCAGTCCTAATCCTTTCACCTGAGCCATTTTTATCAACTGGTTTCCTTAAAACATTAATAAAAACATGAAAAACATAAAAAAAGATACACAATAATCAACACTTTCTAAGAAGTCAAATTAAAAATATGTCAATTACTGTATATACTTGATAATATAACCTTCTACTCAAAACGTTGAAGAAATTTAATTACATAAAAATTTTCATGCAGCATTTTGAGCATATGCAAAAATAAAGTGTACGTAGAGTGTGGTACCTAGAAAGCAAAATCTTAAAACTTGTAACAAAAAGTCCTTCTCCTGCAGGCAGTTTACTACACCTGTTCTTTTGCAGTCAGTCCTGAAAAAAGCAACCCATATGGAAAATTTGCTTTGCAATCTGTGCTGCAGTTTGGAATATTCAGACCTTATCAGACAAGATTTTGCTGTCCAGATGTTTCATCCTGCTTCATGAAAACCATCCAGCTCGAGTGCCAACGTGATGAACCGCACAGCTTCAGATTAAACACCTTGACACCTCCGCGTTTTCACAGTACCAAGTGGGACAAGCCCATTTGGCAGAAGTTCTTTCTTTAACTCTACTTAAATAGTCATTACACTAAGCCACACTCCACTGTAAATGTTAGTCTAGACCTGCCACAAACATTCGTGCATTACTCTTGGTAAGCAATTAAATCCATTTAAAACAAACCAGTGGTCTAGGCATATCCTCAGGATTTAATATATATATTTCATCAGGAGATTTCAAAAATACTATGGTTTACCCTTAATTGCTAGCCAATTGCTTTGGGTAAAGTCACTCAGTGGTTTTAGTAAAAAAAAAGTGCAACCCTAGTATGCATTTTTTTTGGCAGGTTTGATATCACATGTTACTTACCACAGAAAGAGGTATACAGATAAATCACTGTAACAAGGTTCTTGATGGGCTTCATAGACTAATCAATATGCCCAAGGGGTAGAAGCCTCCTGCGATAATTAAAACATGACAAGGGGAGTGAAGCCTCCCGGAACGCTCGTTTCTTCTGTGATATTAGAAGCCTCTGAAGTTAAAAATTGGAGAAGGGAGACTGGAAGAGGTATCAAGAAATAACTTACTCCACTCCCTCGTGTTTCTTCTTCCTATGCCGCTCTGCTCCCTCAACTTACCACTTGGTTTAGAACAGTTACACCTAAACAACCCCTTGTAGATTCCTCTCCAAGAGGATTTTCAGAGGTTCCCATGTGGCCAGGCTGCAGCAGGGTGGCCTGGGTGCCACCACCCTCCTACGGCCCACGCTGCTCGCTGGCAATGACGGAGCCAAAACCAACTTCTCTCTTGCCCTTAGAAACCTTTATAACTCCAGACTTCATAATTTTCTTCTCTTCAATTACCATCTTCAGTGCTCTGCCTTAATTTCCTTGCATCAGACAGGGGACAGTGACTCTGCTCCTCCTTGATAAAGCACTTGAATATTTATGGAGGAAAACGTGCTATCTAGATGATGCATATCTTTATTGAGGTCATTATTTCCATGCTTCCAGCAATCAGAGCCTCCTGCTCAAAGGGAGCAGGTCTGTTGGCATCGCAGCAAAGGGAGGTGTCGCTGCCTGCTACCAGGTAACGACTCACTAGTTCACATAAACTTCTTCCATGGAAGAATTTTTTTCTAATGAAAACACTCATTGGAACACCCCAGCGCTCCTTGAAGCGCAGAGATGATAGCTGCATAACCGGAGCAATGAGGAACCAAACTGAGATTTACATCGTGCTCATTTCTTCATTTAAAATGAAGTTTCAGTGTACCTGCATAAAAAAGAGCCTGGCTTATCTCCACCCACAGGCTTGACAGGCTGCTTTGCAGAAGAAAAGAGACTTCTACCCGTGTCCCAGTTGTGAGAACCCCTCTAACCACAGCACCTGAGAAGCAACCGCTGTTTCTGACAAAGTGTCAGAAACTGCTTATATTAATTAAATATAATATCTGTAGGCAAAAATGGGTATATTTGAAAGCAACATATCTAATATGTACAGTTAATAAATTGGCCTCAACATAGAATAGTGCAGAAGCTTTGCCGATCTGTTCCCATTTTAAATAAAAACACTTTATACATCCTGCAATTTGGTTAAAGCACAATAAAAGCAGTAAAGGCACAGCCAAAACTGTGTCCTAACAGTGCAATTGATATATCGTAACCAAACACAAGGCCAGAAATTTGTAGTTAAGACTGACAGCTCATCTTTTTCAACCACTCATGCCACTGAGACAGACTTTTTCCATTTCACAGCTCTTTTAAAATAAGACAAAATGTCATCCTTAAATTTCACAGTTTCTTCCCTTTGTCAGCTCATCACAGCTTTAATTTTATTTAAACATCCTCCTCTGTTGTGATTATATCTCTCAATTTGTTACAATACAAATTACAAAGATACGTGCCAGCTTTTACCCTTATCAGCACAGTTTTCTCTCAGTGTCTTGATTAATTGCCCATTATAATAGATAAAACAAGAAAACTTGGGTTTTGAGAGCGGCTTTTGTTTGCATTATGGAAGGAAATCTAAATCCCCAAAGAGAGTTGCTCTTCTGCCATTATGGTAATTGTGTGTTTTGAAGCGCCGTCTCCCAGCAGCAGAGTTGCAGCACGGACCCTGCATCTGCCAGGATCTTCATCTACCCGGGAGGTGAGCAACAGCCATCAGCCGCGAGGAGAGAACGTTTCACTCTCACAAAAGTGGAGATATGCACACGGACATAGAAATAAAACACGTGGAAATTACAGGCACTGGATATTAAAAAGTAGATGTTGTTCTTACCTAACGTTGGAATAAACTAGTGGATTTTACACTGCAGGCGCACAGGAATAAACCTGGGAACAGTGTTGTCCAGGACATATGGACCCGAAACCAATGAACCACAGCCCGAGTGGTGCTTTCGGCCCTGGGGCCCACAGGGGTATTTTGCTCTTCACTGGATTTGGCTGATGCCTCCACAGGGCACCTGGAGAGTGAGGCACCAGGGAGAAGTGACAGACACTAATACTAATAAGCTACTTCAGAAGGAAAAAATAATTAGGTCCCTCTGGTCTACCTGATTGCTCTACGTAAGGCTGCTCTCACTGTTTTTTGCTGCATGCTGATCTTCTGCTATTTGCACACCTGTTTAAACAGCAAAGCACTCAACTGTGTTTTGCTTGCAGGCAGTTGGCCACCAGGTCAACCAGGCTTGCTGAGAAGGCCCCAAGGACACAGCTCACCTGCCTCTGCTCCTGGCAGATACAACCTGATCTGAGGTTAACCCGCAATTGATAACTTGACTGGAGCAGTTACTGAGCTGTCAGCCAAAGGTAAACAGGAAAAAAAATACCCAGGCCAAAGACAGGCAGGAAAGAGGCTTGATATCTCAGGACGAATTAGATACAAGATGACTTTAGTCATCGATATGTCACAGTGTAATTTCAACTAAGCGTGATACTAGTATTTACAAGATTTTGTGACAACATGTCAGTCACTGCTAAAGCGTTCACAGGAGGACAACGGGACAGAAATTGAGAAGGAAAAAAGAAACACACAGCATGAAATCTCTACCTTTAATAACATCTCACATTTTCTTTAAAGCGTTATAATTAATTGGAGTGCAGACTTTTCAAAGCATAAATGCATAACTCCCATTAGCACTAATGGAAGTTAGACAGACTCATCAAAGAGAGAATATACTTCTATCTTTACAAAAGTAATCCATGTGTCACAAAGCTGTATTTTTCTTAAGTTATCACTCCCATGCTATGCGAGCCACGTACAAAGGTCTGCATTCATTTAAATTCAAATTACACACTCAGAAAAGATTTTTCCTTCACTGGAAGGCCTGAATGCAGGAAATCGGCTTGCTATTACGTTGGAAAAACACATTGTAAAAAGCAATAAAAATAATTACCCTTATAATTAAAGGTTGTCATTCCAAAACACTTTTAAAATTCCCATTACTGAAACAACTTTTCACTGCTGTTCTGCTGAAGATGTGATCAGATGATTTTTGCCTACGGTTCTTTGTGTAATGCTCTCCTAGGTAAGCAGTGAGATTTCGCACCAAAAGCAGTTTGCTGGTGAACATCTAGATTATCTAAGATGAATAGGCAGCTACTAGGGTATTTATTAAGATAGGGAACTGATGGCATTTCTGAAATAAAAACAAACTTGCATTTTTTTGCTTCATCCCAGGAAATACTTCAACAAAGTAATAATCAACATCCCTTCTCCCATGAGGGGCATATGGGGGTGCCAGTCTTGACCAGCTCTTGAGGAAAGCACAAAAAGATGCTTATACCCTTCTTTTGTTTTTTTCCCCCAGAAAAGTTTTCAATAAAGGCCAACCCCGCTCCAGAAGATAAAACAATAGACATTTTTCCAAAGAAAAGGATCTGGTTAGGAACCATCTCATGGCTCAGATCCTGTTCTTATTCTGGCATAATGCTTATTTTTCAGCAGCAGGACACACCATCTTCACCACGGTGTCCAGGAACTCCCACCATGTCAGGTGATGCTTTCCTGCAAGCATCTCTGGAAAGTCTTCCCCTCAAGTAAAAATGAACCAGAGTTTTCCATTTATAGCCTTTTTTTCACTACACCCAATCCTCTGACCTTTGCTGAATTGTTGAAAATTTAATTTAACTTCATTAAATACACCAGAAGCAGCAGTAAGGCTATTGTTATTATTCCCATTATAGTAACATGCATAGGCTAATCAAGGCCTTCAAAAATTGAGTTTAGAGGCCTACTAGTCCTTAACTAACAAGATTTATTACAATAGGATCTCATGGAATAGCTTGGGGAAAAAAAAAAGAACAAAGTATGAAAAACAGAGGGGAACATTTATGTAACACTTTATAGGGTCATTTCAAAACTGCTAAAAAAAAAAAAAGACAGGACTAACTAACTCACTAGAACAATCTGTCCTTGCCTCTAGGAGAATAAGATACAATGCTATGTAGGAAAAAGGAAAAAAAGATAAAAATTCATATCTTCCATAAATTTCATTATATGTGCAGTTACACAGAAAGCAAAGAACCAGCTTCTGCCTTTGAAATATCTCCTAAGAGGAGCCAATTTCCATAGTTCTGCACCTCTGGAAGCCATCAGAAACCACTGAAATGCTGCAGGTTTTAGTATTGGCTCTGCAGTTCACTTCCATGGATGAAATAATGCAACATGATCCTTTCTATAATTTACAACTTACTCTACGGCCTTAAGTAAATTATAATCTGATTTAGAGTTCCCTTCTCTAAATTGCATAGAGATAACCAAAAAACAAAGTATTGGACAGTACGTGTCTTTTTATTCCAAATTAAAATAAATTGAAAAGCCTCACATTATTTTTCCTCAGAATTTCAAACAGTGGAGACTGAAATACATATTTCACAGTGTTCCAGCAACTTACTCAATGAATGCCAAAATGTGGCACTTTGGCATTTATAAGATACTGGCACAAGTAGTGTAAAATGTACTAAAATAAAACAGAACTGACAAAATGATTATACAACGGAGAAGTTTAAGTTTTTTTTCCTTAAAATGTCTCACATTATCAAAAACGTAGAACTTCAAAAGGAAAAGCTTTAAAAGTAAAATTTTTTTAAAAAGACTTTTTTTTAAGAAATGCAGATTTTTTTAAAAAAAAAAAGAGAAACTCTGAAGAGTTTTCCAATGAAAATGTCTTCAGCCAACCATATTCACCACCCTGCTTCTCACAGATGTCTCAATTAATTAATACCCACAAAGTCGTGAGCACCTACAGCAGCTCCACGACCCTTACAGAAGAGCTGCCTCACTCCAGGCTGCAGTAACGAGTATCTGTATCTTTGAATCAGCATTACAGAATTAATGGCACCAATCGGAAAACAAGTCTTTGCACCCAACTCCAGAGATGAGAAGAAAACAAGAAGCAGTTGCCTTCCTGATGGGGTGCATAACTATCTGCCAGGATGGTGCCAGTAGCTGTTGATTTTGAAGTTATTACTCATTCTCAGCTAATACCTCATCTGCAATAAGGCACATACACTTATTCGCTTGGTCTGCACATTACTATGAACGACAATGAGGCTCCTCAGAACTCCTGAGTTTTCACAACCATATTTTTACAATTTCAAGTATTTCAACTTTGGCGTTTAATTTGCAATTCATGAAAGCTGCAGGAAATTTTTGTGTTTCCCAGCAGCTTTGGCTCCCCTTACAATAAAAAAAGTAAAACTACAAATGCAAGAGAAAGATTGTCAGCTAGAAGTAGGCTGCAAGTACAGAAAAAACACTCTCCACTTTCCTTTAAAGTGCTTGTAAGTAAGATGATCTTCCTTCATCAGCAAGTAGGTGGTGAACTTCAGACTAAAAAACAAAAAAAGCCTCAAAACTAAAGATTTACTTTCTCCTAATGAGTTTTGCCCAAACAAAAAACCACAGAAAAACATTAGGAAAAAAAAATGGATGAAGTTGAAGCACTCTCAGCATCAATGGCCAATATTTAAATTCAGGCAAAAGTCTGTTTGTTTTCCCTCTTTCCCTGCTTTAGTAATTTTATTTTAACAAATTGCCCAGAATTTAATTATCTCACTAGAGAGACTATGGGTTTGTATAGCCTTATTAATAGATCAAAATCAATCTACGCTTACTGATTTGGCAAAAAGATGCATGGTTGCTATAATGATTACTAGTTGGCAAATATCTCACACAAATTGCCTGGAAACTTAGTCAGCTCAGATAAACGCCTGGTACAGATAGTACACGGGCTCTGTTCGATTTATGCAAGGGCACACTAAAAATGTATTAAGTGAGGCCCTCAAAACTGTAACCATCTAAAGCTTATGGTGCTTTTGTTCCCATTGCACTTTGCATATTCTCAGAGAAAGATGAAAACACATCTGGAAGGGGCAGCTCCCAGCTTGGGCATCTGCGCCTTCCCAAACATACAAAAAAAATTAAATAAGTCCTTTTGTATCACACAGAAATAGATAACAAGCAAAACTATTCTGCATCTTCATATGAAGAATGACCTTGGGCTGGTCCATGTCTCTGTGTCTGACTCTTAGGGTAATAACTTTGTGTTGGGTGGTTATAAGTGAACTAAAAATTCGTATCTGTATGAATCTGAATGAACACTTACACCTCCGAAGTCAAGGCATAAAATAGAGGAAAAACAGGGTGTCCTGGAGGGAAGTGGCAGACCTGTTTGACAACAGCCATTCACTTGCTCTTATCACTCTAATACTCCAGTCAGGCTTCCCTATAGAGTAAATACATTGGCCGTAAAGAGTATTATTTAAAAGTAATGACAAAGCACATGCACTTTAAACTTCTTTACAATAAGAGCCGCTTTCTTAGTCAAAAGCATAGTACTAAGAAGAGGAAAGTCTTCCTCGTCAGGGACATTACTATGGCAACAGGAAGCGTAACCTTGAGATGTAGACTACGCTCAGGAGACTTTTGCTTCAATAAAATGGGAGAACTACAATTTACTAAGTGCCTGGTCCTCCTTGCTAGGGGTTCACGTACAGAATTATTGTACTTACCCCTTGAATATTAGGTTGCTATCTATAAAGACTGTTCGGAAAATGTAAAACATTTGCTAACCTCTTCTGAAATACAATACCTCATATGATAGATACTCTGCTGCCTGTGTAAATATTTTGTAACTAGTATATTGATCTCTTTGTTAAATTCTTAATGCTTTGGGTTGTGGAATAAGTCTAAAATCAATAGGGACATAAATTTTAAGAAGGACTGCACTGATTAGTTGTATTTTTGGCTATAGGTAGCAAGGGGTAGTTTGATCTTCCACAGGTTGAAAGAGCTCACTTCGTATTTCCCAACTTAAATGCCAGGTTGTGGATCCCATCCCATCCACAGAGATCTCAAGCTTGGATCTCACTGAATACAAATAGAAATAGGCTGTAGCAAGAAATAAAGACTCTTCAGAAAAATAAATTTCAAGTATCTTGTGGAGCAACAATAACATGTCTAGTGGAAAACCAGTTAGAAAACAAATGCCCAGGGAAAAATTTTGCAGTCAATAATGGTAAAGATCAAATGAAGAAGAGAGGTGCAAGCCAGGGCAGGGGTCACCTCTAATACATCCCTGTATTTGTGTAGGGAGAGCATCAGGGAAGGAAGGGAGCTCTCTGAAGAGGTGTGCTAAGGAGTCATTTACAAAATGCCATGGTGACACAAGTTAATGGACCTGAATATGGAGCCCTGTTTAATGCTTGTTAATGATCATTAACACTGGCACCAGCATCGATGCAGCAGTGGGGCCGAACGCTGTTGATCGGAGCAGAAATTACCCAAGATCTGCTTTTAAGTAAGCAAGTCATGAGGCCCCTTGGAGACATCAATAACAGGGGAGGGGAAGGGAGGACTGTGCACACAGCAGATGGCAAGGGAGCTCCGTAAGGAAACCCGGTAAAAACAGCCACTAAGTAACACTACCCAAAGAGCAGGCTGCACGCGGTCTGGGGTGAAAACCACCTGGGAAAACCTGTATTTCACCAGTTGCAGTGGTGTCGAGAATTCAAAGGAGGAACACACGAGATCTATGTGAGCAACAGGCTCCACAACTGCTCATCTTCAGGGCAGAGAAGAGGCAGATGAAGGCATCCATCATCCTCAGCCTCTCGCCCGCCAAGGGAACCTTCTTCTGCCGGCTTTGCAAGCGGCCAAGCAGGGACTGGAGGCGGTGAGCTCCACTCCAGGCACCAGGCTCTAAGTGCGAAACATAAAGGCATCTCTGCGCCATGGAGGAAAATGTTTGTTTTATGATAAAGGTCAGTGATGAAAAGGCTATAAAAGGAAATAAGGTGAAATCCTCTTTTCCAGCAGTGGGAGTGGGGAGAAAATTTCTCCATCCCCTTAAGTTGGGAGAAAAACCAACACAGCTACCAACTAAATAATCCCTCTCTCTTACTTTCAATCATACTTCAGACATAAAACCACTCTTTCCAGTTTCCATTTCCTGTTCACATTAGCATTTTTGTAGCTTTATACACCTCCTGTTATTTATCTTTTATTTACCTTCTGCTTCATGCACTTTCTGCATCTAGAGTATTTAAGAATAAATTTTTCTGGTACCTAGAGACCTGCAGGAAATAATAACAACAACAACAATAATAATAATAATAATAATGGAATTACTGCATCTAAACTTCACTCTAACACAAAAGCACTAAAAAGACGAGCATTCTCCCTGAACCCAGAGGGCCACTGGTGGCAATGCCACTGCCCTAGCCCCATGGGATGCAGAAGGAGCCACGTGCCTGGGACCCGCTGCAGGCACCTCCACATCCCTCCCCAGCCGATCATGAACCTGCCCAAGTCGAGACATTTTCAGCATAAGCACAAATAAAGGCTCAAATGACTCTAATTCCCTAATGAGATAATTGAATTATTCTGCTACTTTGCACCCATTTTAGCCCTTTGAGCCTGCCACATTAACACATCAGTGTAAGAGCACCAAGCCAAACCTTTACCCTTCTGTTCAGCAGGTGCTGAGGGGAGCTCAGTCGCTCTGCAGACTCTGCGACCGACTTTGCCCGTTTCCAGAGGCTTCTCCAAAACTTTAAAGAAGTTAAAGCTTCTTTAGCTTTTCTTTTTTGGGTAAAAGCTGTTAGCCTAACCAGCAACTGCTGGAATTTTATGGAAGACCGTTTTAATTAAAAGCCTCCAAAGACTGGAAACCTATGGAGCTATGTAAGGTTGCAAGTAAGCGGAGGGAAAGTTTTTTCTGAGGAAAGTGTTTCAAGACAGAAATCCATAAAGGATATAACCATACAGGTACATCTTAACCCAATTCCTCACTTTCAGAACTAAAATCCATTTGTTTTTGTTTTATTTTGTTTTGGAATAGGGGGCGGCGGGGGAGAAGGGAGGGAGCAATAGGCGGTTGTCACACGGGAAACAGGGTAAATAAGAGCATTCCCCAGGCAACACAGTTAACTTCGATGGCAAGCAAAAAAAATGTGGAGTCAGTTTCAAGCAGGAAAGAAAACAGAATGTAAACACCCTAGGAACACAGTGATTCACTTAGCACATGGAAATCTCTGAATCAAATATGGATAATTTTCTGCAAAAAAAAACCACTGAAGAAACTGCTACAGCAGGAATCACTTTTTCAGTCTCTATTCTGATTCCCTCCTAGGAGGTCAAGATGATAAAACTTTCAGATGGATGCAAATTATTCTGTCCCGAGAGGAATAACATGTAGCAGTAAGTAGTTACTCATTTTCCACCCGAAATCTTCCTGCGTCAAGTCCAGGAGGAACTTACCCTGCCAATACCCAAGGAAAGTGCCAAACGCTCCCCTGCAGCTCCACAGTGATGAAGAATGCTGTGTATTAAGTTACATATTTCATTCTCCATGCATGTAAAACTACCACTGCAATGTTACCATACCAGGAAAAAAAGCATAATTTTAACCTAAGTCTTTAAAATAAAAACAGAAGCAGAAAACAGAGATGCTACTTGCTAAGACTCCTCCTCATTTTGTTTATAAGATGCTGATTTCATTGGTTATGGGGGTTACATTGGGGATTTTCAAAGAAAACACAGAAAAACCTATACACATAGTTCTGTGTTCATCAGAAATGCTAAATAACTAGTGACACCTGGAAGTAGTCCCATTTTTTTTCCTTAACTGCCCCTCAATATATTCTAATGAGAAAAAAAAAATCCATTTTTTCTTTCTTGCAAATCACTTGGCGATTTAGTCGCTTCTTTGGCAAATAAAATGGTGGAAACACCTGCTTACTCATATTCATATTCGTTGAGAAAACAGCACTGCAGAAAATCTGAATAACAGTACGACCATAGTGATAATAAAACACAGGACTATCTTTATCACGTAATATTTCTGATATAATTTCCAATAGAGGGAAAAGTTAGCAGATGTGTGATGTCTCTGCACTAGACAACATTGTCCACGAACTCAGGTTTTCAAACAACACGAATAAAATCACCTTCCCTCCTATGAGCTTCTTAAGACAGATTTTTAGAGTCAGAAGAGAAACACCGAAAGAGGTTTAGCAGTAAAATCCATGTTTTGTTTTAACATATCTGCAAAATTACTCTATCTAAAGCAGCTTTATCTTCCCATAGGCCCTAGGATAGAGTTCAAAAATACAAGCAGCCACCTGCTTTACACTTTATGCTGTATTTAACAGGATGCGAAGTCCATCCACAACCCCTTAGGCAGCCAGGTCACCCTGGTATTGGAAACTACATACGTTTCAATGCAGACAACATTCTACCTACTGTCTTAATGCCCACCAGGGCTGCCAGATGAGTAATGTGACCATTTGTGAGCAGCAAGGTTTTTGTACACAACTTTCTTGGGGATCCACTACCAGCACGTACCTGCCAGCCCTTCATGAGCATTTTTATTGACAGTATGAGCTCCCTAGTTAGGGATTAGTTAGAATTAGGATCAATATTTTTTATCTAGGGCGAAAGCCAAGGCGGTTGCTAAACTGCATATTTAGCAGGTAACAACAAATCCATGAAAAGTGACTTTGGTTTGGAGAGCTCGCCAGCCACCAGGGTTGGAGAATCCTTGCACCCTTACAAACACAGACATGTTGGAAGAGCTACAGTAATTTATATATTTACTCTTGTCAACCCATGATGACGATGCAACAAACCAGGACCTAGCAACACAAAAAATATTAAAAAGTAATTCTTGGGTAAAAATAGAGACTGATGAGACATTTCACCCTTTTCATTCTCGTAAGATATGCACGCACCATGGTTATGCCCTTTTCATTATGTAGAGCACATCAGAAGGCAAAAAATTAATTAAAACATATAGATTCCTACAAACGAAAAGCATTGCTACTGATCACTAAATGGCAGAGTTGATTAATTGAATCATTATTTCCCTTGCAAAGTTATTCTGAATTCACATACACAGTTACCAGAGCATCAGACTCCTCTCGGCCACCAAACATTCCCTAAAAATACAGTATTTTGTACAAATCCCATTGCCATTCCTCTGATCATGGCATCTGGCACAACACACCAAAATATGCATCCAGCTGCAATGACTTGAAACAGATGGGCCCTGTTGTGCTATTTTTGCATTTGTTGCCAAGAAAAAAAATATGAATAACACATTTAATCAAGACAAAAGGACTTTAAAAATTACATTAAAAGTGAGCATTATTCATTGATAATTTGCACATCACTTATACATCATTTAATAAAACAGAGCCTTAAGTACAATTCACAGGCTTCAGAAAATGACTGAGCTGTAAAAGTACACTGAATTAGTGTGAAATATTTAACATCCATTCCAGACGCAAAGCCTTAGAACCAGACTGCAAGTCCCAAAACCCAGCTATTAACAGAACTCATCTGATCTTTTTGCAAACCCATAAACAAGGTCCATCTCTTAAAAAAGCAACTTTTCACCAATGCCTCCAGCTCAGTTTGTAGCCTAAACTGAAAGAAAAATTGAAAGAAACTAAAAAGAAAATTTTAGTGCCTTTCTACTAGACAGAGCTTTAAAATTAGAAAACCACTTAAAAAATTAATGAAACAGTCATGACTCAGAACTACAAAGAAAAACCAGGACACCAAACAATTTCAAAAGAGTCTGAAGTTTTAACCAATTCCTCCTCAATGCCTGGATAGCAATGCTCAAAATTCAACATTTGACGCTCAAAATGATTTTTTACTTTCAAGCTATATGAGATATTAGACACTTACCATTAATCCATTTGGCTTCTGGATTATGAACTACGAATTCCTTCCTGAAGAGATCCTCCAAGGACAATCTGGTTTCTGATGAATTTGCAAGCTCATCTAAAAAAGAACAGCATCGCTTTAGAAGGATATCAGAACAATATATCCAGTGCAGTTTGCAAAACGTCAGGATTGCAGAACCAGATTATATAGTTTAAAGGTCCTGCCAAGATCAGTAATAACACCCAACTACGCCAGATTGCAAACTAATACAACTATTTCCACAGCATGAAGGCCAGATTGATTACCTAAGACATAGGAGAGACACCAGGTAAATTACTCCTTAAAGTAGTCATTTTACAACACATATTACCTGCTCTACATCTTAGATAATCAAGTGAGTGTGTTTACATATTTATAGAGATATAGATATGTCATTATGTGCATTTTGTGGTCTATACTTGCACTGTAGCAATAAGCACAGCGTAACATTTTCCCTAATAATTTGAACTATTGTTCTTTCAAACACGGGCCAATATGGATCTTCCAGCCCCACTCGCCTCGTGCAGCAGATTAAATAGATAAAAAATAGCAGTGATCTCACAGGTGATCTGCCACACTGATGTGCAAAATGAGAGGCATAATTAAAGCAAAAGCTACAGTTTGCCGTAAAATCCTAATTTTCCAGTGACCATTCTTACATCACCCCTATGCACTTAACCTAACCACTCTAGGCTGTTTAGCAGAGCGACAGCAGCTAAAAGATGTGCTGGGGTTGGTGGGGATACGTTGCTCCTGCACCAGGAAAAGCAGGCATCTAATTGCATCCCACGCAAGGAACTAGGCAGGTGCCCAGGCAGCTCTTTTCACCCTTTCATGGTCCCTGGCCAGTATTTGGGGAGGTCACAGCAGACCTTGCTGTGCTGTGTCTCTTCCCACCTCGCAGCAGCCCAGATGGACCTGCCCCCAGCTGAAGCTGCCAGCCAGCAGCAGCTCTTGTCATTCCCCACAATTATATTAAATAGTTTTGCTGATATTCAATAGCTGATATTAAATATGCTGGACACATAGAAAAGAGCATCCTGAATCCCTGAAGTCAAGGAGCTCTTGTATCACCTTACACAATGTGTTACCAGCACGTTTTTAAACAGAACTAAAACAACTTGTGCTCTGTGAAGGTGGTAGCCTGCAATGTGCTTCAGATGGAAAGGTGACCCCTTTCTCCGTGAATAAAGCCAGCTTAATAAGTCCCAGCTTAGCTACTGGTCTTTATTCAGGCAGGCAGTACTGGAAAGCATTGGCAAGGTGCAGTGCGAGCCGCTGCTCACCACCTGCCACAGCTTCCCATCCCCTCCCATAAAACAAACATCCTAATCCTTAAATAAGCTTCTTGCCCTCTTCCCGCTTCCTGGGGATCAAAATGGCCAGTTTGGGCTTTGGGGTCTTCTGAGCCCCTGAGCCCAGCATGGGACTCCACGCTCACACACAGCTGCCGCGGGGCTTTAGCAGAGAGGAGCATTATCTCTCTTGATCCACTGCCAACCCCTCCGCGGGCACCAGGGAGCCTCCCGAGCTCCAGCTCCTTCCAAACTCCTCCGTTTTGCATTTGCTGTTGCTCAGGGCCCGCTCAGCTCCACAATCGCAATTCCTATCTCCAAAACCCTCCTTCACACGATGGGCACATCCCGCCGTGGTCCTGCCGCTCGCCCCGTCCCCAGAGACCCCCTCACATTAACATCGCCCAGGAGGCTCAGCCTCTGCACACTACAGCCCTGCGGATCCTGCCTCAGCTCACACGAGCTGTCATGTTGCAAAAAAAAGTCTTACTGAAGACATTCTACATTTTTTACTTTTTTCCCCCCTTATTTTTTTAACTACTTTAGTAAAATCTCCTAGAACTATGCATTGGAAGGACATCAAGTACCTGCTCTGCTGTCTTACACACACATAACTGCCAGGTAATCATGATATAAACTGTATTTTAAAGTAACTTTTTAACTTGCAATTAACAGAGTAAATCAAAAAGGGGCATTTCCAAGCAACTTTACTGCACATTTGAAGAGGTTTTTTTTAATGCTAAGTCATTACCAAAACAGAACCTTGTTCACAGTCTTTGACACCAGCTCTGCCCACTGTCAATATCCCACACTGTCCAATTTTGGGGCAGAATATTGAACTGGCCAAAAAATGATCTAAAACAATACTTTTGGTTGGTGTATATAGCAATACATATACGTATCATGTTAGCTCTCAAAACACTGTGATGGGTGGACTTCTCTTCAGCATGTGAACAAACTGGTACATAGTTGACAAAGTACTTTTAAAAAGATCACCTTTTTTCCACTTTATGTTTATTATGGCATTACAAAACCCTCTTTCTCTCTTTCATTTCCATTTAAAATTTGTCTGCATTATTCCTTAAAGGAATCATACTTCAGATGTCCTCACGCTATTTCATTTTTCAGTCCGAAGTTATGCAAGTCATGGATAGCAAAGGAACACAGATCACAAGAGAGACAAATAAAATCAAACGTTAAAAACTAGTGGCCATCCTTCTTAATTGTGCTTTAAATAAACAGCATAACAGTCCAACAACTGATGCACATTTAGAATCTGTACTATCTTTGAGAAAGGAAAAACACTTGACTGAAAGTAGTCAGATTATCAAAATGTGCTCACTAATTTACAATGATTATACAGAGCCTATGCAGTTTTAATCGCAAACCTCAGTCTTGTGGGTAAATACCTACTTCAGCAAAAGAGAATCACTACTGGTTCCCTTTCTATTAATTTGAAAAGTGTCATGAGAGACCGTGTGAGGGGGTGAGTCCCAGCTCTCTCCTGAGAAGAATATTCATCCACTGGACGTAATCCAAATGGATCCTCTTCCTGGAGGTCCCTTCTATTCAAAGCAATTTCACAAAAGCGTTTTGTGGCAGTTTGGCTGACCTAAACGTTCTCTACGGAATTTTTCTGCAAAGCTGCCCATTTTCTTTGCATCAAGCGAGAGCAAAACTGACTACATTTTGCCACAGAGTTCACCCGCCACTCTGCTTGACAGTAATTACCATACATCAGCATGCACGGCCTAACTGCTGACATCAATAGATATCAGCAAAGGAGGGCGCTGAACAGTGCTAAGAGTCTGTCGCATCTCTCCAAAGCGTCCGCTAACCTGAAGTGGGAACTACTGCCATTCCCAAAGAGATGAGCAGTCCTAAACATCGGGGCTGCAGCAACACAGCAATGTTTGGACAACTCCCAAGGTACTTTCTGCTTTTATTTTTTTCTTCTTGAACAACTTTTCCCGTAACCATCTCCAGCTCTTACACACACAAAAATCACTGGATTTGTAATTAACTTTCTGGGGGGACAGACGGGCTCCTTCTCTGAAAGCCCAAGAGTTCCCATACTGCCTCCAGCAAGAGTAATCTCGTTTTTGCTGTCTTCCTGCACTTCACTTGATCAGCACATTCACCTANAGCAACACAGCAATGTTTGGACAACTCCCAAGGTACTTTCTGCTTTTATTTTTTTCTTCTTGAACAACTTTTCCCGTAACCATCTCCAGCTCTTACACACACAAAAATCACTGGATTTGTAATTAACTTTCTGGGAGGACAGACGGGCTCCTTCTCTGAAAGCCCAAGAGTTACCATACTGTAATCTCGTTTTCGCTGTCTTCCTGCACTTCACTTCATCAACATATTCACCTAATTATGGAGAAAACTGGGAACACGAGGCCAGCAGCAAGAGCGGGCTGGACTGAGAGGCCATTCAAGCCCTGCCACTGATCCCTTGTCGGGGTGACATGGCCTGTTCTTCCACTTCCCCATCGCTCTGCTCGCAGCAGTAACTCTTTTGTAAAGCTCCAGAGTATTAGCACAGATCACAAGCAATATATCGGGGACCAAAGCATTATCGTGGTTGCCACCACTTACTGGCATCACAACCATAACTGTGACACAAACACATTATTTCATATTTTAACAGAGGATAAGATCAAGCTGCGTCGCCCATTTCAAAACGATTCCTAAGTAGTGCTGCATACTCAAAATACATTTCATATGTTGATAAAAAAAACACTAAAAATAGACATCAGTATTTTCTATTTAGTTTTAACATTGCTTGTTTGTTTAACAGAAGGAACTGAAAAGAAAGCCTCTCTGAAGAAAGCCTCTCCGAAGCCCTTTGCATATAGCTTGCACAGATGTTTTGCTGTAGAAGTTTGTTATCTCATACAAAAACACTGGTTCCTATACTAGAACAAGCAAGAAAATTGTTGTTCCACATTCACCAAGTCCAATGGCATCATTACAGCGTACACAGACTCAAAATTTCCTACATTATAGGCAACAACAACAAGCATAATTGTAAGCGAAAGCAATTATTTTGGTTGGATTTAGCATGATTAATAAATACATTTTGCCTTCGCATAACTTTAATTAAAATGCTTTATACAGACCAGTCAAGCTCCTAACTGCCACCATCTGCAAGTGTCAATGTCCCCACTAAAAAACAAAAGGGTTTGAAGCACTGTGCTTAGGGGAATTAATATGAAGCCTAAAAAAAGCCATCAGCAGAGACAGCATAGGGAACCAAACTCCTGATGCTCAAAATAGCAATGAAAAGCAATGCACTCTGAGCTACCCCATGCTAATGCATTACATAATTCTCACTATGGCCCTGAGTATCTTGATTTACATCTACCATATTTTATGAGAAGAATTTGCAAAAACAAATACTTTTAACAACAGACTTGGAGCACTCTAGCACTAAGCCCCTCTCAATAGGCAGTTTCCAAACCTAGGAGACAGTCTCTGCCTTTTTTCTCTCCTGGAATATCAGGCATCCCAAGTCCCTGGAGATATGCTCAAGACCAGATAACTTCAGCCGCAGTTCAGCTTAACACCCACCAAAAAACTGACAGAATATTAGAACACTCTCTTTCAAAAATGTATTAATTAATCATGAAAGCGTAGGGGAAAGAGCACTGAGACGGATCAAAGATCGGTGAATTAGATATCCCACACTAACCCCCCAAACCTTAGTTTGGTATTTCCAACTAGCAAAAAACCCCCCAAGTTTTACAGACTCAAAACACTTTGGAAAAAAAGACTCTTAATTATACCAAGCTCCACAGTCTCCTTGGGATATCTTAGAGCATGAGAGCTGACAGAACTAGTTTTCACTTGCATGATTTGAACCGAGATGTAGGTCCTAGATTACATAAAAGTTTTGCAGCAAGCTCTCAGGATTTGCAGCAATCCCAGAGATGCTGTAATTAACTGAGCATTTTTTACCATATTAAAAAGAGAAAGAAAGAAGGAAAGAAAAAAAAAAAAAAGGAAAAACACATTTCCTTTTATTTATTTATTTACTTATTTATTTTTAACATGAGTGCCTTCAAAGACTTGCATTTATGTTTTTCCATCATTAATAATGCTATATGGATATAAGAGCCAGATCTGGTGCTCATTATGGTGAATTCCAGCAAAACCCTTCTGAGATTCCACAAGCCTTAAAACCAAAGGAACCTCCCTCAGAAAAGAAAAACAGCCTCCTGTCTCGAGGTGCGCTGGAGCCACCACCGCTTGCCCTCTTGTTTGTCTTCCCTTACCCCCTGGAGAACCTCCCACACACTCCCTGGGACCAGAGTAGCACAACTTTGTTTTTATTTCTATCAAAAAGCTATATAAGCAAACAACCCTTTCTTTACCGTTCCCTGGGTAGCACCATGCACATGCAGTAGATATTTCTACAGATCAGCAGGAGCAGAGAAGCCTGTACAATGACTACACGCTCTGCACTCCTACAGCAAAATTCCTGGTCACTTTCCATTCATTCCCAGCACCTTCTCCCAGGGCAGTGACCCATACACAAACCCACCCAGCTTCCCTTCATGATTTTGTCCAGCCGTCAAATAACTTGGAACCATCATTAGCCTAAACAGCACATCTCTTGCCCTTCACTTTTATATAAACTGGGCATTTGCACGGGAGAAAATTCGTAGACCAACTCTTATTATCTAGATGTACCATTCAGCTCAGGTACTTTTCATTAGGACTTTAAATCTGACCAGAGGAAATTAAACCAATATTGTATATATTGCTTGTGCAGAGTTTCCTTCTCTCAGATTTCTGCTTGTATAGTTAAAAGGTTGCTGCCCCAGCTACAAAGTCTTTGAAAAAAAAAAAAAAAAACGCACAGACCACATTAGAATAAAGAAAACATAATTAATATAATTAATTTTCCCATTAATTGCCCACTTTTTTTTTTTTTTTAAGCGAACTGTCGAATAGTTGCCTCTCTCTTCCCTTTTGAGAGCAAGAAAAGAGAAGCTTTGGCACGCCTGGTCAGAAGCTGCATGCTGCTGCTTCACCAAGAAGTTTCAGTCTCTCTGTTAGACTTACACAGCCCTCCTCTAGCCCTCCTCTAGCCCACCTCTGAATCTGAACTTTACTGGAAGACAAATGGCTAAATCTTAAACTCAGCTCTTGCCTGCTGAGGCTAAGGATCCCTTGTGGCCATCTCCAGGCCAACACAACCCTAAGGACCCGCTGCGGAAGCCAAATACTTGTGCTCCGTGAGCCTCCGGGAACTCTGAGGCCCCACGGGCACCGAATTTATAGTAGCCAGGAGTTCAAAATGCTCAAGGGCAAGAGATATTTTCACATTTACATGTCATTTTAATGACCGCATTATGAATCATACATCTTCAGTAAGAGAAAATAAAGAAGTAGGTTACCTGGGGTTAAAAGAATGACAGACATAGTGATGAGTGAACAAACAACTAGAATCACCAGCAGCGCAATAGCAATTCCCTTCCAGTTCCTCTGCGGAGGGCTGTTACTTCCAAGTTCCTACAGGAATGGAAAAAAATAAAATAAAAGGAAAAGGCCATGTTTCATCAGCATAAATTTCCAGACGTATTACCGATAAAATACATATTTATAATCACGGCAAGAGAGCTGAGCACCACCCCACCTTTCTCAGTTGTTCACAAAGTCATGCAAAGGTGCATCACTCTTGCACATTTTTATAGAGATGCCTTTTTTTTTAATATACATGAAATTTTATTTCCTTAAGAGACAATCAAATGAGCTTATACAAGCTGTCCAAAATATGACTGGTGTTAAAAAGTGCTGAACATAAACTTCAGGACAACATCAACTAGCAGTTTACACTATAATTACAGAAATGAAATGCAGCAATTTACTGTAATTTCACCTAAAGTGGTATGGACCATAAAGGTTTAAATACACATCCTTTTTAATGCATGCTATTAAACTTATTTGTAATAGAAAACATTTACAAAACTGCCTGAAGCTCAAAATACTCCACACTAAACTGCCTTGCTCTTCTTTCTCTATACAGTAGTTCAACTGCAAACTACTCCCCTATTACTCATAAAATATAAACAGTAGCTTGTAACAAATGCTAAACAAATGCTTCTGTAACTACTAATACACTTCAATGAATCTGCTCTGTGGTTACACATTTAACTCCCATTAACACAAGTCAGACGGGATTTAGGTTGGTCAATAGCAGCGATGATTTGCCTCTGCTTATAGCCCAATTTGGGGCCAAAATAAGTATCTCACAACTTTGCAGAACCACAAAAGCAGTAAGAGAGTGGCTTCATGCGACCTCAACATGCTCTCTCACAGGAAACAAGGTTTTTGTATCTGCACCTGGCATGAGCGAGTGTAGGAAAAAGTTTAAAGACAGGTAAGCAGCAATTCCCTTCACCTCATGTCCTTCCTCTACCCCATCCTCACCAGCACCACCATCTTCCAAGAGTTTCTGCAGACCTACCTGCTTCCGCACTTTTCCCCAGCTCTTTCTGATTCCCTCCCATCTTGTTAAACATCAATTAGCCCTGTAATTTCTTAACTGCTCACAAGAATACAGGGTCAACCTCATCAGCCCCTGTCTGTGATGCTCAGCATGCAAGAAGCAGGTCTTGGGAGTCCTGACCACATCAACTAAGCCAAGGATTCCTCCTCTTTTCACAGCAATACAAATCTTCCATGGCTGCCAGGCAAACTGGGATCCAATCTTTCATTTTGACTTGAGTAAGAATTCTTCTGATGTTGGTAACACAGGCTAAGAAACCAAGGAATTACTCTGAACATAATGGCATGAGCTTCACTCAAATGACATTTAAGAGGGTGCGGTTGTACCAGAGGAACCACGGATTCCTCCAAGTGAGTTTCAGCAGCCACGCTCAGACCATCCTGAGATCCTCTTCCCGAGGACTGGCTCAAAACGACACGGGCCCGACAACTTGATCAACATCCTCTGTGCCCGAGCCTCTAAAAATTGAACCAAGTTCTCATTATTCAGCAGGCTCTTCCCGACGGAAATGAATATTGTTCAGCTTCTAAAAATAAAGCCTATTCTAAGCACTACCACAATTTTTTCCAAGGGAAAGATCAAGCAGATATATGTAGTGCAAAACATACAGAGCTTGCTGGTACTCATGGTGGGAAAGCAGGGGGCTTCCAGCTAGCTGAAAACTTTGAACAGCAGCATAAGAAGTACTATTCTCTGACTAAGAAAAAGGTCCTCAGGTGTAATAATTAGATGGAAATCATGAGGTGCTCCCATTTATTAGACTAGAAGCCATTTAGAAGGTCACAAAGAACTTTTGGTCCTGGGCAACAACATTTTATTGTAAGATTTTGGTGGGATTAATCTCCGCCGTTACAAAAGATTAAAACAGACTAAGTTGCTATGCTTCAAATATTCTCCCAGCCTTGCACTGCTTTGCAACATGGTCATAAACAAAAGGCAGTTAAATGGGTTTTAGACCATATATCATGTCAAGACAGAAGCTGCCATTCTGGGCATGCCAAGGCTGCGGCATTCAAGGGGCAGCATCCCCGAACGCCTCAGCAGGGAAAGCTTCCCATGTCAGAAAGTTTCCCCATAACTAACTGCTAACTGGCACATAATAGCATTGAACGCACAGATGGAGATTTAAGGATGTAATCTTCTAAACAGGCTGTTATATTAGAGTGGTTTGGAAAAAATATCAACTTTTGAAGAGGGTGTTTTATACATAATACTACTATAATGTTATTATAGATTTTAAAATCTAACTCTAATGAATCAGAAAATGGTTGCTCAAAGCATAATACAATTGTGAGTATTCTCATTATTTAAAGTACCTTTTTCACGAACCATTTAATTGCATTGTTGCCAAATACGATCCTTAAGCAATATGCATTTGGGAATGTGATTTGTGATTGAGGTGCAGGCTACTAAAACGCAGCCATGAAGGCAGAAACGTGGGCAAGGTTTAGACCTGGGCTTGGTTGACGTCCTGGACAACCCTAGACAGACGTTAACCTGGCAACCCTGCATCTCCTCCTCTGGCTTATTACAACAGAAATAATAGCAGGAGGCTGATTTTCATTAAATATAATTCATGTAGAGATTTTTTTTATCATTTGACGTGCAAATGCTTATAATTTGGGAGAGCTGTTTCCTTTTGAGCAGCACTGGGGTACAGATTTGGGGAAAAGAATCATATTAATTTAGTAAGTGTGTTGCCAAAAATATATATATTCTTTTTTTTTCACCTGAATAAACTTACATGCTTTCTTCTTTCTTGCTTTTCTGCAGCATCATAACCAGAAGAAAAATTTACAGCTTCCTTCCTCGAGCTTATTGAGTCACACAGCTTTATTGTTAATCAATGAGGATAAAAAGCCTTTAAGACATAATTTTTCTAACAAGACTGTGCGCAACTAAGGAGACAACAAACGACAGAAAACCTTGCCTTAATACACTGAATTAATAAGTCAGTGTTTTGAATCATCTTAATAGCATTTTCCTGATGTCTTGGGAAGCTGTTTTTTTTTAAACATAAAGCACTTTTTTTTTTTTTTTTGCATTTTTTTGTCATATTTTGATAAAACTGAGAAGGATTTTGTCAAGAGTTTCTGGGGCAAAGCACACTAGGCTAGGAAAAGCAAACGCGATCTGCTTTGCCAGAAGGAGCCTCCCTCTGCAGCTGAGGTGCAGTCACGCCAAGAACACTTAACGACTCCTCCAGCATCGACTGCATCAAACACGACCATGTGCATTACGCAAACATAAAGAAACGGCGACAAACATAAAAAGACAAACATATTCTTGTTGTATCTCAGGTGTTTAAAAGCACCTGAGATCTAGGATATTTATAATAAAGAAATAGTTGGGTCTTTCTACAGTTCTTTTTCTAGAGGTCTTTAGCTAGCAGTATGTGCTACCTGCCTTGATTTTGCAGCGTGCTACATGCAGGAAAAACACCATAGTGAACATTTCAAATTCGTGATTAAATGATTGCATCTACTCCTTCCCAACTGTTTTTGAGTAATCCCATGGCCTAGATAGCAAAAGAGACTAAAAATCAGGGCCACAAAGTCGCGCATGTTATAATTCATTTGAGTAAGTACTATCATTTCCAACTCCCATGCGCCTTTCGCAGTTTGCTGTGTGATAAGAGCCTAGGGCTGCAGTTCTCATCCCAACGATGATGGTCATCCAGTTCCTTCTTCAGCCCATATCTTTATTCATCAAAGCAGCAGAGGATTTTTCCAGAGTCACTGCGAAATGGCACCTTCACACAAACCCATCCATCTCCCTTGGCTTTAGGGCAATTGAGAAGCAGAGCAACTGATAAGCACCTATGTTGCTTAGAAAAGCTGTGGGGTTGGGGAGCAACCTGTCCTCCTACTGTTATTTCTCTGAGCTTGTCCTGGCTATTTGCTGAGCAAAACTTTAAAAAATCAAAATCAAAAGAAAAACAATACCCCTCCCTGTCTCAGTAGAAATAAACTAAAAGAATGTGCATATACAAATAATTTTGAGACGTATGAATCACCCACACTCGTTAGACATCTTCTGAAGCGGCAAAACAGTTTGTGCTTTTTTCTCAGCACAGATTATTTTTGTTCTTTGTTATATTTTTCTCCTATATGTGCAGGTGACCATTCAGGAGCTCCATCATATCATATGAGAGCTATGTCCAACACTTTTAGTTTAGATTACTTGCAAAAATGATCAGAAATATTTCTGGACACTGTTTAATGGTCCATGTCAAATGACCACTATCAAGAATGCACTTCACATTTTCAGCTCTCTTTGCAGTGGACCTTATAGCATGTGTTCAAACACAGTGAACTAGCTATAATAGTAACAAGAAAAAGCAAAACTTTCAAACTCTGCTATCAAAATCACTGTTCAAGGGCTAATCACAGTAGGTGAGTTTAAAATTTTGATCATTACTTACATATACAAGAAATGCAAAACAGAGAGAAAATGAGGAACTATTTCAGCACAACACTTCAAAAACAGTATGGTAGCTGCAGAAGTGAGAACTAAAACACTCAAATTCATGGGCAGCCACTTTGGGGGGAAGGGCGGAGGGAAGAGGGAAGAGAACATAAGAGTTTTCACATTTCTGGTGTAGAAAAGTCAGAAAACAATAAATATCAAGTTTCATTGCAAGTTTCATTGCATTGTTCAAGTGCACAGTATAAAAAATGTGTAAAACAGGCTGCACAGGTCACAGGCGATACTGCCATAAGGAGCATTGAGTAGCTGGGGCAAGGGGGAGATGGATAAAATAACAATGAATGACAAAACTCATTTGAAATGAAATCACATCAAGATGGGGAACCAAGTTACAGCAGGCAAAGAATTTCTTTGGCTTGTAGGAGCTGAATTTAACACATTTCTGTAAAGAAGTAGGATCCCATATAGAGTTAGTGCAGCATCAAGGTCAAATTTTGAGCCTCGGCCCTTTGAAGAAGCGCTCCTTTTACATGCTGTGTTCACAATTTGATCCACAAAGCAAAGTTTAGTCATAGAAATACTGCTTTTTTGCCAGCCCAACAGAAATGCTTGGAGAACTAAGGAGAATTGCAATGTTCTAAGTTCTGAGCATCTCCAGAGCCCCAGCAAAACCCACAAATGTGAAAACCCCGTACGGCCACCTACCAGATTTTGTATGAAGATTCTAACGTTTAGCTCCCCCATCTCCTCAGCAGACCAAAGCTCCAATACTCTCATTGTGCTATTTTCTTCTTCCTCAACAACTAAGTACCATCTTAAAGCTCATGAGATTCTTGTCTGAATAAGAAAAACCATCTCTGTGTGTAAAAGCCAACCCATATTCAATTAGCAACAATCCCTTTGCCGTAATTTAAGAAAATTCTTATTTTACTAAAGAAAGTAATGCCTTGAACAGAAAAGGAAGACAAAAACAGGCACCACACAGATGATTTTACTGCTTTTGACTACGATGTAAAGGAAAAAGTCTATTTGAGTGCTTGCACAGTCACTTACGGCTAAAAAGTTATTTTATCAAATTCCTATCGATCTAAAGTTTAATGAAATGTCACAAGATAGAAACATATTTCTATCATTTCTATTGATTATGTTGGGAAAAAAAATCAACCAATCATGTAAAATAATATATCATTAGAGAGGGACATACAAAAAACTGATGAGTACAGACAATACATGTTGCAAATCTACAGATGCTTCAATGGATATAACAGGGTTTTTTTCTTTTTTTGCTAGAATTTCTCCTTTTCATAACCCAGAAAATAAAATATACTTTTCCTGATTTGCTGTGAAAAACATCCCTTTTTAATGCTTTTATTTCTCAGTTATATTTGCAAGGTCCCATAAGGGAGACTTTTAAAGAGGACTTTTAAATCTTACAGAGTTGATTTTGGCATTAATCAGCAGATTCATCTGACAGTATAATATTACATTTCACCAAAGGTTAGAAAAGCAGGAAATGTTAGTCTATGGTGGTATGTCACATTGAGTCAGAATCAGGTTTATACCATACAATTTTACAATCTGAATCAAATATAGTGCCCCTATATTAAGTGGTATAACACTGAGTGAATGCGCTGAGGTATAACTCTAAGACGACTACTATATTTGAAGAATATAGAACAACTGCCTTCTGGAGTTTCTGCAGTTCTCTCTGTTCGGGTGCTTATACACACTAATTTTATGCCATTTAGTACTCCCTGGAGAACACAAGGGACCAAAACATTTTTTACTCCAGTCATATTAAATCAGGAGTTGCCGAAATACTGAATCAGTTTGTAATAGTTATTTTGCAAATTTCTCTCAAATATTTTTATATTTGTTTTCTAATACACCAGAGGTATTGGCAAATAAAACAAGTAATTTACATCCAAGTATGCTTTAATAGCTATTTGTGTGTGTGTGTGCATTTAAACACATCCATGTATTATTAAACACTTATATATATATACACATATTGTTAAAAGCAGTCTTGCTGTAAATAGATTAAATTGTAAATAAGTCAGAGAGTGCCAGTGCCAGAAAAGCGAGTCCTGTAATCCACGCTTTTAGGAAGTCCTAATGTAGCAGGAAGATAGATGAGTTTCCCAAAGTGATGTGGAAATGGCAAACCAGGCTTAACCTGGCACCTCTTTATATAAATATTTGCAGACAAAACTGTAACAGACTAAATTATTTGGCCAGTGTCACTGGGCTCTGATTAGGAGTTTATCATTTGCTTTTCCACAGTCCTTTCCATGATTATGTTATTTACTTCTTAGAAAAAATAAAAGGAATTTTATGTGATTCAGAGAATTATGCCTCATCAGAAATAGGT
The DNA here is from genome assembly GCA_013389825.1 of Crypturellus undulatus. Lineage (NCBI taxonomy): Eukaryota > Metazoa > Chordata > Aves > Tinamiformes > Tinamidae > Crypturellus > Crypturellus undulatus. The sequence goes on along the minus strand of VWPW01001161.1, from coordinate 164,519 downwards.
GTTTATCCTGTATACTGTTAGGGGAAGAAGACTAGACAAATTTGCAGATTAGATGCTTACAACCATGCTGCATAAGAAAAAATTAAAAAAAAGGAAAAAAGGAAAGAAAACCAAAAGACTAATATATATCTAATGTATACATTAACTGCACAGACTAAGATCACAGTTCACTTAAAAACAATCCAAGCCCTGATGACACTAAATGACAAAATTATGTTTTTCAGGTGCAGACACAGAGCCTATAGAGATGCATACGGGTCACCATATCTTCTCCTTACACACACTCTACTCTAAAGCAAAGGCAGCTCTCGTAGAAAAGAACGAAGTGATCAGGCATTTCTTGGCTGTTCTGCAGGATTCACTGTTTTGCAACGGTACAAGGTGCGCCACTCACGAGCACACGCTGAGCTTAGAGCACGCTTCATTAGAGGAAATGGAGAGAAACAATTTGCTGTTTAAAATGCTATTTTGGGCTCCGCTAGAGTTAGTTAGGCTCCTGCAACACTCCCCTCCATCCAGCTCACCCATGCAGCCGTTGGTTCCCTCTGGATGGGATTACACGGCAGCCACCCCAGCTCGACACACAACTAGGGTCTCCTCAACAGCACGTGCACTACGAGTCACGCTGCTCCCGCTGACTGCATCCTCCAGATCCTGCTTACACTGCAAGCCCAATTAACAAGTAGATACATGGGGTCTGCTTGAACCACTCTTAGACCTTCTGAGAAACACCCCAGTGAACCTTTGGAGAGAGAATTATTATTCTATATGATGAGTAATACTACCTTACATCATATAGCTATGCATTAAAATACTGTGGCGTAATGGCAAGCACAAGAAATTGTATTGCTGCAATTAGTGGAAGGGAGCCCAAAGCCTTCGGCCTCTGCGGGTTAGGCAGTAGTATTATCTCATGCAGCAACAAATGGCAATGGTTGGGCTATGTCTTGCTGCTAATTTAACCCAAGGTCACATCTGTAGAGGGCACATGCACATGCACATACACAGCAACGTCCCCCCACGCGTCACCACGGATCTGGGGAGAAAAACAAAAATATCATCGCAGACATGATTAGAACTGGCAAAATTTATCTTACAAACCAGTAGCTGTAGCAATTACAGCTTCCTTTGAACTGTATAGCTATTTTTATACAATTCTATGTATAATGCAACATGCACCAACCCTTGCAAACACCGCTAGTGGGAATGTTACCTTTTCTCAAACACACTCCTGGGCAGCAATCTGTGTGTTCTACTGAAATACTTCTGGAAAACAATCTCTCAAATGAGAAAGACACAGTGCACAGAGAAAACAGGTCTTGAGGGCTTTACATAAAACCCTCCTAACAGTAGGCAAAAAGGAGATTAAAAAGGAGACCGGGCAATGTGAAGCAAGGAACATCTTCAGGGGCCCTGTCACTTGCTTAATGGGAATGACGGATAGTGTTGTGAAAGGCAGGGCTATTGCCAGGCTTCCCATGCGTGCCTTACTACCCGCGCTAATAAAGGTGAGAACCTATTGCTGGACACCTCATAAATTTGGGCAGACATTGATCAAACTAGGAGTTTTGCCTAAGGGCAAAAGGGAATGGTACTGCTCATCTTCTGCAGAGCAACGTCTGCTCCCCGCTAATGTACCTGAGCCTCACATCAAATAACAAGACGGGGATGATTCACCAAAATAAATAAATAAATAGATAGATAAACAAACAAAAAACATATCTACTTCTTTTTTGTTTCTTGCTATTTTGAGAGGTAAGAATATATAATTAGAAGTTTGTTCAACAGCTCCAGAAAAAGAAGACAAGCATCCTACCAGTGCAGAGGTGGGTACGTGGCTCTTGGCACAGTTATTATCTATCCTAAATTGGATGAAAAGTTCAGAACAGTCTCATCACCGAGTTTTCCATTAATGCACTGATGGTAATTTGCTGTCTACGGATGCACTACTCACAACAGATACTCGTCTCAAATCTCTCCTTGGCTCTGAGCTTTAATATTAGAGCCAAATAACTCCTTCAGATCTACTTCAACAACTCCCACTGAAATCTCTGGAAGCTTTAGGCACAGGGAAGGACAATATTTGACTCATATCAAGGAGTTGAACCACAAGACAAAATTTTTGGAGTTCTTTTTATTATTAGCACAAATTTTACGGTACTTCTCTTTAAGCATAAGTTATAAAAGACATGGATTTTCAGGCTACTCACACTGTGAGATCCAGCTTAATATATTAGAAATGCAAAATTTATTTCTGCTTCCTAAAGGCTGATACTTGTCAGAAATTGCTTATTTTTATGGACACATAATCTGAATAATTTATTTAATAAGCTACAGAAGACGACTGTTTCCAGATATCAGCAAAAAAGGGTTCTCAGAGGTGATCTTGAACATTCATAAAACACAAACTACTTTTCAGAGAAAGAAAAAAAAAAACAAAACAAAACAAACCACCCACAGAACTAAGTATGGATGTTCTTCACATATAAGTGGCAATGATTAACAGACATCTTTTCAAATAAGTGGAAACCTGCCAAGAATTATTTTTAAGCTAATTCACAGTGTATCATGAGAGCTGCTGTAGTTAATATCCAACTTCTGTGGGAGAATTTTCCCTTTCTTCTTCCTGTTTATTTTACCCCTGTGGGGTTTCTTCCTGTTTTCCACAGCTCATAATATCATAAGCTCCTTATTCCCTGCTGAGTAACTGCATAATATTTAGAGCCTTGCCTCCATTGTGCAAAAAAATTATTTTTGGGAGCAGCTGCACTACAATTGATGAGGCTACAATTTTAGATGTTCCTAGAGGGTCACAATTTTGAATAATATTAAAATTATCAACATTTCTATACCCTTATAGGGAAAAGCATAGTGATTTTAGTTCAGTATAATATTATCTACCTAGGTTCCTGATGTTATTCTTAATTAAAATAAATCAAAATGGCTGCATGGAACAATTTGGTGGAACGTAGGAAACTGGAGCAGTTTAGAACAATCCTTTTTCTGACCTAGCAAAACAGTTTTTCTTGGTAATTACTCCATTATTTCTATTAGCAGAGGGGCATGTATACATTGTATTACAATTATAAATAGTGTTAAATAATCTGAAAGAGCACTGTACACAAGATGCTGCAACAAAATTAAACTCGGACATCTTGACTTTGCGTTTTTATAACCTGAGTATTTTTATCCTACCTAGTTATCAGAAGTATTAACATCTTACAGCAAGCAAAAAGCTTGATTGTTCAGAAATGAAAAACTGAAAACAAAAACATCCATGGATCCGTCAAAATAACAGGTTTTTGCAAAATACAATGGCACTAGCAGAAACCGTATGCATCGCCTCTGAAATAAAAAAATACAAAAAATACCTGAATTAATAATTCTACTGTAGAGGCAGTCAAAACCTGCCACTTACCCTGAGCTGCCTATGTGCAATTCAGCCCCTACCGTGCACATAGCTCCCTTCCCCTGTCCTCCTCTCACTCATAGTCGATGCACTGCAGGACACTGCAATAAGAATGTTTTATTTTCCGCCCTCCATGCATTCCCCAGGGCTAGTAGCTGCATATTTAGGCAACTCTGTGCGGTGAAAGAAAACCTTGGCACTTTTGTCAAATGATTTATTCTAAGACTGCACCGTCAGATATGTTAAGCGGAGCAAGGAAAGGCCATCAGCTCTTAAAGAACGAGACCCTGCTCTACAGAATGCCTGGCCCACAGTAATTACTGCATTAACGTGAAGGTTACAGAGAAAATAAAAACGAATTATTCAGATTGCAAGCCAAGTCTTTGTGCCAGGATGAAGGAGAAGCAGCAAAGCGCTGTCCTCAGCAAACACCACACGGCCCTTTCCCTCACGGACATGCATTAAAGCTGCAAGTTTTTGCTCCTGCTCCCCTTGGGCAGCCCAGTGGATCTGAAGTGACGGAAGTGACAGGGACTGTCCCCAAAAACGCCCAGCGCGAGAAGGGAGCGGCAACGGGACAAGCAGAAGGGGCAGCCAGACGTCCCTCCGTCCTGCAGGGCGGCTCAGACGTAGCTCAGCACTTCCACAAGGACCAATATTGATCTGGCTGTTACCATCTCCAGGGCCACAGATACCCTCAGATGAAGATAAATAAATAAAACAAGCACTAGCAGTACCCAAAACATCAGCTCTACTCTTTTTCCTTCCATGAGTTTTATGTTCAGACAAATTACCCCACCAAAAACAAACAAAAAAAAAAAAGCCCAAACTGAAGTACTCCATCAGTTACACCACGGGTCTGCGGCCGGCTCAGCTGCAACGGATCTCCTAGCCACAGGCACTGCCAGGTCACAGGAACACAGAATCCTATTCGGAGACACCAGGACACCTTCCCTTAGAGAAACAACACGGTCTTTTCAACCTGAAGTGCTGCTTGAATGAAGAGCTACATACTACTTTTCCACTTCTTTCCTTCATTTACAGGTTTTTGCTTTCTCTTGTCAGCTTTCTATATATAGACACATTCATAGCTATACATACATACATATATATATGTATATAGTCCAGTTGGGATCATGGTTTTTTATACGAAAACAATGGAAAATTGTATGGGGAAAAAAACTTCTTTGAAGACAACACAGCTAAGTTCAGGAATTCAAAGTTTAATAAAAGGCTGACATCAATCTATACATCTAAAGCTTCATGTAAATGTATTATTTAGCACACATATTATGGCAATCAGAAAAAAAATCTCAGTAAGCTTAGAAATATAAGATAGTAAGAAGGCAAGATGAAACAGGATCTTATTAAGAGGATAGAGAGAAGTTTTAAACAGCATAAGGGCAGTAGCATTCCTGTAGTGATTTTCAGAGTATTACAAGATTTTTTGGTTGAATGATGAGTCCTTGGCCATTTAAGAAAAACACAAATTGTGTAAATTCATCAGAGATTTTTTTAGCACTTCATTTCCTAAAAACCCCTTACGAGTTTGTAGAGGATTTTTTTTTAATTGCACCCTGGAAGAAATCACCAGGTTTGAAGGGCAGAGGGAAAAATCACAGCCCTGCTCTTCTCTGTTGTTCACAGACGAGCTGGTAAGAGCAAGCCCAGAGCAACAGCTACTTGCAGGAGATCTTTAAGACCTGGATTCCTACCATCTGCCTTGCTGCTCTGCAACAGACAGGCCAAATCCAGTCTGCAGGTATTTCTGCTCAAACCTTTTGAACTTACTACTTTTTGAAGCCTTCTCCTCAAATTGCTGAAATCCTCATTAGCGTTCAACTGAATATGAAAATCATTTTCCTTAATCTGCGTTTGAAAATTGCAAGTACAAGCTGAACATTTTTGCTGTAACTGCTTGAATTGTGATTCCTCTTCCCATTTAGCCCATCTTTCTACACTTTTACTCTTGTTTCTGTTAACCCAAATAGTAATAAAGAGTTTAAATTACCTCTATTCCTTTAAAAACTCTCTGCTTCCTCATTTTCATCTTTGCACATTTTACAGAACTATCATAACTCTATCATTTCCCTTACACTATTCTCATTTTCTCTACATTACAGTTTCACTATCTAGAAGTCCTGTTATCTATAGTGACCATTAACAATATAAAAGTAAAACCAAATCATGCTACTTCATCAAAGTTTGTAATCAGAATAACTTCCAACCACTTCCGACACTTTATATCATGCATAAGCACTTAAGGCTTTCTTTGAAAAGAAAAGCATTAAATAAGCTTTAAGTAAACAAAAAAAAAACATATCTATGAGCAATATTTTGTTACAAAGTTAATTCATCAAACAACTATATTTTATAAAGAAAAAAAACCATACAGCATCATTTTGCTGATCATAAAAAGCTACATGCAATTTCTGACTATTAAAAAAAAAAAAAAAAGCATATAACCACGTCAACCAGCCATCGTTCAGCTGCATAGGGACAAACTCAAAGTACAACATTAACTAAATGCAATCCATGGATTTTAAAATACGATAAATTTTAATAGTGCTTTATATTACCATTTTTCAGGTTTGGATATGGATTCTACTCTAAGCCATCAATGTTGCTCTAACTTTTATAGACTGGTTTTGGATTTGATTTTGGAGAGCTATAGTAAAGCAGAATTACATGATTATCCTCCCCCTCTCCCTCCGCAAAAAAAAAGCTTCCACTGAAGCTTCAGCATTGCTTCACCTTAGAATCATCAAAGAGAAAATACATTCATGTTTTCAAACTACAAACTATTTTTATTTTAAAGTTTTCTGAATGCTCTGCATTTATAATTTTTCCTGTTTACCCTTAATTATATTTGTCTGGTCTGTAAGGGCCCATTTGCCATGAATGGATGGCACAAAAGCAAGGACCTCATCTGAAGTCCCCAGCAGTCTCTCAGGGTCAGGCTTTTAATGGCTCCCAAATTAAGTCTTTTCAATTCAACAGTGATGACTTAATTTACCTTAGTACAAACAGTATCACTTAAGTCCTAATCACATTAAAGCACCAGGAAAAGCACTGACTGCACTGCAACCTCTTTCATATTTACTCCTAGTGAATGCAACTCTACCCTATGTCACATAGACATCCTTTCAAAAACTTAAAAAAAAAAAAAAAAAAAAAGACAAGGAAATTTAAGTATTAGTATTAGTNAAAAAAAAAAAAAAAAGACAAGAAAATTTAAGTATTAGTTAAGAATAGTTTATGAACTGATTTCTGTTTTCATTGTCCCAGGGTGTTACATGGGGGAAATCTTCCCTGGCTTCCACAACTTTGCGGAGCTGCTCATCAGCATCCGTCATTCTGCACAATGGTGCTTTCAGGAATGGGAATCAGACTTTAGCGGAAAGGTGGAGGCACTCGCCACCTACCCAATTAGGATTTCTCTAACACCATAAAGGAAAAAGTATCAGTTGCTTCCTTCAATACATTTACTCTAGCAAGGCCACTTCAAGGACGAAACCTAATTAGAATTTTGACATAGTTTTACCTTCAAAACCAAACATGAAAGTAATAATATAATACGCCTCACTTCCCTTGCCTATTTTTTCTATTTTAATTTTCTAATTTTAATGAACAAAGACACTCCAGAAGAGGGTCCATTATACATAAAAATAGGCTTCAGTCTTCAAATATGACCTTTTAATTACAATGTAACAGATCATTAAAAAAAATTATTTCAACAGTTAAGAACTCCAAAAATACAATTCTCGTAAAGCTCCACGAAGAGAAAAGGACCGGTCAAAGCTAAGGACACGTGGCAAAGCGCGTGGCCAAGCAGCAGCAAGACGGAGCAGCGGAGGGCAGGTCACCCCTACCTGTGGTAATTTGCAGTAATTTGTAGCATTCGTTGTCAGGCATGAAGCTCCCACCATATGGAGCCAGGTGACTGGATGGGAAAGGGGAGATCGCGTGTTTCTAGCTGAGGTTGAGGAGTGCAGGCTGCGTATCCTGAGCACGCTGGCAGACATTCACGCATCACCGTTTGACTTCACTGATTTGCACCCAGAAATGGGGTGATTTCCATGCTCTTCACACAGGCTGTGACACTTTACAAAGCCTTAACATGTCCACAAATCAGTTCACCAGAAAGAATAAGCCTTCACTCTCTTCATCAGTATGGAGGAAGGTCTCTTTTTTTTAATTTTTTTTTTCTCTATTGCCGAAGAGGAGTCAATTCCTAATTAGAAATATTCTTCTACAACTGAGCAAGTAAAATCACCAGTACTTATCACTGCAAAGAGCAAAATGAGTCAGCTCTCTCAAATCTTCCATTAAGACAGCTCATTTTATAAATATTTTTTTAACTTCAGTTCTATATGAAATACAATTACTCCTTTGCTACATGTTCGTCCTGACACATCTTTCCCGAACAGACATTTTTAGCAACCTTCTTCTCCTTTTGTTCTTATCTAAGATTCCTTCCTGTCACACTGTTGATGTGAAATAGAAGCTGGACAATGTCCCACTTTCCACCAACACCACCACGTGAATGGGCATGTATCATTTCTTGAGCAATTTGCAATGGTGCATTTGAGAAGATATTTTTTTTCATAGGATCTTCCCAGGCAAACGGGCACTGCATGTGTTAAAACAAAGAGTTCTTCAGTGGCTGCATGGACTTTCTTCAGCTTTCTTCAGCTTGCCAAAACCAAGAGCTGTGCTCCTAGGCAGAAGTTTGCAATTCATGGGGCATTTCATGTTCCACTATCACTGCCTGGCGCCTCGCTCCATCACTCCCTGCACTGCAGAGGCCAACGTGGATCAGAGCCAACCGTAACAGTATGTAAATCTGGGCTGCCAGAGAAGCAGTGATTAATTAGAGACGCAAGAAGTTGATTCAAGAAACATTGGAGGTAACATTAATTTAAAGACTGTCCCAATTAGCTTTCTAAATGCATGCTTAAGATTTTCTATATTGCCAAACAGGAAAAAGAATCAGAGACTTTTGAGAAGGATTGTGAACAGCCCAAGTTTTTACAGTGTTCTCCCTCATTTTCCCATTGTAGAAAAAGAGCATATACAGAAGCGGAGGGGAGGCAAGTGTTTCTTGGAATTTCCTGCAAATAACTTGCTTTCCCCAGGCTGCTATAGATCAGTCTCCTATTTTAAAGTTAACAGCTACTCTCTGACAGAAAATAAAGACAGAGGGAGACAAAGAGGAAGATTAGGGTTTATCCTACTTCAGAAAGCTGTGTTACAGCACATATTTTCACAACAGCATTACCCAAGTTGCTTCTTTTACAGCTTCTTAAACACCAGAGTGGGCCATATTCAGTCAAAGCCCCGGAGTCTCACTACCAAAATCAAGGGAGGTAATTCAGCAACCATCATTTATACTGATCTGAGACCTTTTTTTAAGCAGAACATAGAGGTGTACTCTGTATCAAGCTGGAGAGAGATACCCACGAAAAAGTTTCTGAGGCAAGGACTAGCTCTCCTTCTGCAGCAACCCTCATACCCGTATCAAGATTTTGGAGGTTGAAATCGTTACATGTTGGAGAAAAGATGGCATGGGCCCTGCTGATGGGATTGTTCCAAAAGGCTTTCCTTCGTGACGAGGGCTTTGCTGACGGTGAGCCATGCCGCTCCCCTCAGGTGGAGAAGATGGGGGTTGAATCTGAAGTTAGGACTCTATATAAGTCATTATTTGAAGCTGTGCCCTTGATGATCCCTCAAAGCTGCTGTTGCTTTGGTTGAGTAAGCCTTGAAACTTTCTAGGACTGAAGATTTATACTTCTGTAAGCTCTTTTTATACAGTATTTGAACAAAGAAAGATTTTGAAGCAGACCGTTCTTTATCGACTTCTCCAAACATCTAATAACGTTCTCCTCTTAAGTTCTGTGGATCTCTTAAGATAAACGAACTGTCTTCCTGGAATGGAGGCAATGGAAAATCCTTTACAATTTCTTGGAACCTTCTGAAAATTATCTGCAAAATTACTGCATTCTCATTTGACCAAACAGCTCTTACCGTGTGGTAAACCTGGAGATGGATTATGAGCTGCTCATCACAGTGATGAACTAAGGAAGCCAAATTTTCATTCAAAAAAGTACTTCTTCCTAAATAAAATTTGGTTAACCTTTAATGTTTCATCTCAATCCCTGTGCATTCAGGCTTTGTTTAGGGCATGAATAACAAGGGCCCTTAAGCCCCTTGCTAAATGCTTACACACTGGTGCTCTCCGTAACTCTACCACTAGTCTGAACTACTTCTCCGTGTTTACAGTCATCACATCCCATTAATTTTAAACGATGATCTGTCTGAAATACTACACCCTCTAGAGTTGCCTTAGCAATTGCCTCTAATGGTTTCTACGGCTATTGTAGGGAGCATGAAGAGGTTTTCCTTCCAAGCTTTTATTCATACAACTACTGAAGATCGGACCTTCTCCTTGATGAAACGCAGCTTGCAGACATCATACAGAGGAAGTCCTCTAAAAGTGGCACACTGTCTGCACACTTTGTTTCTCTTCCTTAATCTCTCTCTGCTCTTTCCCTGTCCTTTGGTTTACAAACTTTACTGTTTCCCCCCCGGCTTCCTTAATAGACTGTTGTGATAAACGTTTCTGTTCTTGTCCACAAAGTATCTGCAAACACCTCTTGAAGTACTGCCTAAAACTGTACCATATTTGCTGAACTACTGAATGTTGTCTGGTTGCCTCTTCAGGACTTACCTCTTAATGTGTTTTTTTTTACCGGCCATCCTGTCAGTGTTTATAAATCATCATCATTTCCAGATCCGCCTGAATTATTAGAAATCTGCTAAGGACACTGTAGGGCAGAGCAAACGTAACTGTTTATGGTACAGCAGGAATTCTGCATGTCCCTCTGCCTCACAACCCAAGCAAACACACAACCGACCAGCGCCTGCTCCAGGACAACCTCCACAGGACGCTGAGGACGGGAAACCCAAGCCCTGCCTTACCCCGCAACACTTCATGGTCTACACTAACAGACTTTTCCTCAGCTATATTATCTACTTGTAACATCTGTAATGACTATTTACCCTTTCCCCTCATGTTTTAGTAATGCGTTACTTGCTGGAAAATGCATTTTATACGCCACCCTCGGTCTTCAAACTGACGGAAAATACGTGCTATTTCTAACCCCAGACACAGAGCTCTTCCCTTCCTGCTCCAGTGTCTCTGCTGGTCATGCTTGTTACGGTAGCCCGTTCGGTTTCCCAATGTTCAGTTCAAATTATACCTAGGTGTCTTGAAGAGAATGGCCACAAAATAAATAAATCACAAATCCTAAACCAGAAGCACAGTATTTGTCCTGTTCCTTCAAAACAGATGGACACAAAACACAGCATTAGAACTTAATTGTTAAGTTAAAACTCCTTTTATCGTCATGAATTACAAATCGAAAAAAAAAGGTTTTTTCCCCCCCTTCCATTATATGATATACTAAATACTTCTAAATAAGCCTTTTAAAAGCATGTTATTGACCAAATCAAATTCATCTCTCTAGTCCATATAAAATCCTGTAGAGAATGGCTTGGCTTGCACTATTTAAAGTTAGACTAGCAGTATCTGCACCACAGTGCACTTGATATAGGTGTCCTTTGGGCCCTGCAAGTTGTTGCCTTAAGAGAAAGTTATTTATTTATGTGCAATTTTTACAGTCCAAATTGCCTGAAACAAAACAAGGCCTGTGTTGCTTTAGCAAGGCTGTTCTAAGAGCACGGCCCCAAGAGTGCAGGTGGCAGCTCCTGCGGGTCTGGCTCCCTGTGTGTGCAGAGCCTTCTGGAAGAGCTGGAGAAATACACGGACGCTGGGAAAGGGGCAGGCAGGGCAGGAAAACCGATGCAGACTCAGGAATACTGCCCAGTCCAAACCACCCCAGAACACCTGTGAGCCGTCAAACAAAGGAGTTGGGTCATGCCAAGAGAGAAGCCGCAGTGAAGCAACAGAAAGAGAGATGGGTGATGGGGGAACCAAGGTCCTCAGTGGGAGGTGGGGAGCAGAGAAGCTTTGCAAGGTGCTCTGCTCCCAGCGTGCTTCCTGGGAAGGAACACCGCAACACGTGAAAGATCATCACGTCAAGCCTTACATTTTCATTTTAAATATCTGGTTATATATTCATTTTTAATAGCAATACCTGCCTATATTTTCCATCATACTTAAGTATTGTTAAAAATCAGACCATCTAATTAGAGATGCTTGGAACATTTACAAAAACCAGAATTTATTATGTGGATATGGACAAGAAGCAGCTAAAATTAGAAAATAATGAGAGATTTTCTTCATAGAAATGTAACACAGTATATAATTCATATGTCAAAAATGCAAGTACCATTTCCTGGGGCAGATGACAGGAAAGCTCATTAAAGTGACTTCAATAATATGAAAGTACTAGAGGATTTTTGTTTGCTTGTTTGGGGTTTTTTGTTTGTTTAGTTTTTTAATGTGGTAGAGCATAGCAAACGATTCTATCAGTCCAGCATGACGACAGTGTGGAAACTTTATGCTGTCCACCCAAGGAAGTGATAGCAATAACCAGCTTTGTTAAGGATAAGACACTGATCCAACAATACAAACAGCAGACACTAAATTGGTGAGCATTCAGTATGAGGTCGTTATACATTGTTTTTATTTCTGTCTCATTGTATAAAGCAAAGAACAGAGTTCAACCTATTCCAGACCATCTGAGGTCAGGAAAAGTAACCCGAACAGCAGTAGTTTCCAAAAATATTGAGTATTAATTACACGATCAACAAAGTCGCAGTAATAAACTCAATCGGATTTCAGTTACTCAAAAAGATTACTAGTAATCTGCTTTTCCTTAACCAGAGAGACCTGAAATTTGGTCAAATTTGCCAAAGATGTGACATGAACCCACCAATTCATCTAACCTGCACTTACAGTAAATAAAGAGGTTTCACGCAGGAGATCCCCTGCATGGTTTCCCACTGCACCCAGTTGCTTCTGAATAGGAACTTCCATAACCTGGACCTAGATGCATCAGGTTTTCCACCCTATAGTCAGATCTTTGCCTTTTGCACATAATTTTCCAGGGCATCTTCTTCAGAGATGCCTTCTTATTGATCAAGTGGCTCTGCCATCACACTGCTGGAATAATACTTGCTTTCCCTCTCCACCCTCAAGATCTCAGCTCCTGCTAAACATTCAAGCACACACGTGCAGACTGCCTGCCTTCTCTTTCTGTCAATACGCTGCTTTTTCTGATTCAGAGCAGAAAAGACAAATCAAGCCACTTCATCATTAATAAGCCGCCGGGGAAAAAATAAATGTATTTTCATGAGGAACATACCCAAAAATGAATGGTCAGATGCTAAATATTATGCCCAGAATTCTGTACAAAAAAGAAAAGAAAAAAGAAAAAAAAGTAAAATTTCTCTTCCATCTGAAAAGTTTTCTAAGAATATTTTTCACTCTGTCAAATTGAAATATTCCAGCAACCCAAAACCAGCCGCAGGCACCCCAAGCACTTCTGAATGATCACATCTGTCTAGCTGCATTTCCCTGGAACTTAACACAGAAATGGTGCAGCAAAGGTGCTATGCAGAATTACATCTCAATTATGACTTTTAAAAGTACAAAGGATGAAAATCTGATCAAACTATTTTTTATAATAACTATTGTTCATTATTTGCAGTTAAGCCTCAGTTTAAACTGAAGAACATTAAGGAAATACTACTGATAAGTACTAATATTTAATTTGTCAAAATGTCCTGAGAAGTTCCACTAAATAGTGTCAAAGCCAATGAGTAGGACCTGTATGAAAAAAAAAAAAACTGCCAATCTGAAAGCAACAAGTGACATCTGCCAGTTTGCAGTAGGGACAGTTTTGCCCTTCCCAACAGACACTGTGGAGATTATATATACACCTTGCATACCAGGATATACACATACCACGAGATAGAGAAAAAAGAAATACTTTTATATGTTCTATCCAGCACAACGTTGAGCTCTGCTGTACTGCACTTCCCTACAAGAGTCATATTGTACAATGTCTACTACCTGATTTTACAAAACGGAAAGAACCTGAGTTTTGTTTTAGAAAGAATGAGTTGGGTCACTCCAAGCGAGCCAAGTGATCCTTCAAGTAAGTGTTCAGAGTTCCCATTACTCAGAAAAAGCACAGGCAAAATTTTTCAGTTACAATGCTTTTCCACTATTATTTCACTTCCAGAGATACTTAGCTTTACACAGCTACTTTTGAGTTCCACAGTGCAAACACAGCACTGGTTCAAGGGCCAAAACAGTTAATGAAAATGATTGAACTATAGCATGTTAATTTCTTTATTAAAAGCTGACTCACTAGTACTACATTTGCACTCCTCCTCCACTCTTTACAAAGGGGAAAAACATCAGTTTCAATAAACCAGCATGCTGCATTATTTTTGCAAAAGGTTTTCAGGTTCTAAATTAGAACACAGCCTTACAGCACCTGCAGCATAAGGCTGTAATAAAATATATCACTGAACAAGCCTGCTTTGCTCATGATAGCCTGCTCCTGCTCTTATCCTGACAGCAAAATCCAGGATACTGCAAGTGTCTAGGTTGGTTCAACTTGCAGCATATTCACAGGGTTTGCTGAGACAAAAATAAGGGCAAGCTTTCCTGGCAGCAGGTGAACAGTAAACGTCTTCCCACCAGCTGATGAAAGCACCACGAAGAGCAAGTGCTAGCGGGATAAACGCGGTCACTGCTCGCAGCGCCCTGCCAGCTCGCTGGTGGAAGAAAACAGTTTGTCAGCAAACCTAGCGCAAAACACACTATGCTGCAAAGCTGTTAAGTCATTACTTATCTCCTCCGGAACCAAGAGAAATAATTGTTTTTAACCCTGAAACACATCCTGTACATCTTTTGCTCTTAAAAACATGCTATTCATTTAACCACTGAATATAATTCCAAATATATTAGCAACTTCCAGGCATTCAGGATCAATTGTCGAGATCAATTCAAAAAAGCACTATAATAAATGCAAAAACAATGGCTGCACCTACTACGTAGGTTCCCTATGGATCCACTCAAACTCATGGAGGTCTGGGATTTATAGGGTGCCATTAATTTCTATGCAGCAGGATGGCCATGTTAACCAGCCTTAATAAATAGGTATGCTGCGAGGCTTGGGGCGATCCTTTGATGCTCAATCTGGCAACACTGAGGAATTGCTCCAGGAAATAAATTTCAGATATTTAAGCAGAACACATACAGAGACAGCAGCTGGGCTGAAGGGCTTAGCAGTGCCGCTCGTGGAAACGCTGCGTTCAAAACCATGGTTTTACTTGGCCCCTCGAGAAGAGGGAGATCGGTATCAAAGCTTTCTACCAATTCATGGCTCAGGGTCCACTCTGCTCCTGCAAGAGCAGCTGCCTGACATGCTTCACGCCAGGACAACTGACAGCTGTAACAAGATCTTTAACTTTATCCATTTGTAATTAAGCTCGGTCCATAAAAAGCTTTGCACAGGCTCCCACCAGTGCCCAGGTAATGCTGGCACTGTTTACCCTCAGCACTTCTAATCCTGTTTTGCAAAACAGAGCCTCAGCATCAGGAATTAAACACATAAAACACTGAATGAAGGAATGATCACACGGGCCATTTGTTCCTTTTTAATACTGCTTATACAGAAATAGATAAAAGATAACAGAGAAAGGATTTCACAGGAAAGACGGGCCTGGTAGGCGCTGCCTTGAATGGCATGAGCTGGGTTGCACTGCCACGCTGCCATGAGGTGACGACCTCTGCCACGAAGATGCTGTTTGCCAATAAACTAGCAATGTAATTTTTCAATATTCAGCAACTGTACTATTTCCCTTGAGGTGTTACGGAGCAAACACAGTGTGCTCATGCAGGAACAGGCGCTGTTGCTGCACCAAACTCTGGGCCAGCTCAGCAGCAGCAGGAACATTTCAGGCAGCAAAACTCACCTACCCCTCAGTGACTCGTTACAGACACGTGTACAAGGACTCAATTGCCTTCAGACAGCCGGGCAGCCACCACCACGTCCCGCCAGCCGGCGCTTGCCGCTGACCTCCCCTGCACTCCCAAACCCTTCTGCCCCATGAGGGGCACAGGAAGGGGCAGCGCTGCCATCAGCTGCCCTGCACGGCCCAGGGCGAGAAGCCAGGGCCAGGGCTGCTTGAGTTCTGCTGAACACAGCAAACTCCCCGAACAGGCCTAAATAACCAAATCTGGGCAGTTATTCCCTCTGCATTCCACTCCCAACACTTCTGTTTCCCCCTCTCCCCAGCAAGGACACAGGGACTTCTTAGCCAAATCCTCACAGCTTTCAAGAAGCATCAGTAACCGCAGGAAACCATGAGGGCCCCAGGAAGGGGTTGACAACGCAAACTCTGTGGAGTTTACCTGAGACCCTGCCCAGCCGGGCAGCTGTGAATTATTCCCCAAATATTGTAATTTTCAGTAATTTTTGGGGGAATACTGTTTGCCTCCTAGGGCTCCTGTCTGTATACAGCCAATCCTAAGTGACAGTATAGCTGGTCACTAGCGAATATGTTATTTACTTACAAGAAACAAAAAGTGACACTAGATACATGTAGAAGATATTTTTTTCACCACCCACCCCCTTACCCCCCCAAAAAAGAAGTGCTGTTCCGGTAAATTACTTTTGGCATGACAATATGGTAGAATTCTTTGAGATATCTTTTTCAAAAAAAACACAATAACAACAGAAAAGTTTTTAAAATTAGCCATCACTTGATTATTCTCACTCTTCATTAGAGGACACTGTTCTAAGAAAAGGGTTAAACATTTGTAAATACTCGAAAATGATCAAAAACTTATCTAGCTAAAAATCTATTTTTTTCTTCTTTTGTGGGAAGAATATGGAGAGCTTGTGCTTTGGGATGTACTCAGACCAGGACAGAACGATGATCAAAGAGCCACTACAGAAAGAAATCATTCCCTAACTTCTTCCTGGTGTTGACAGCATTTGAGCTATATTCTCTGCAAGGTTTTATCCCATGTCATCTCTGCTCCATCACAAGCCTCTGCACAGCAGAAATGTTCAGCCTTCCACTGTTTCTCCAAACAAATTTTCATCACCTGCTTTGAACATGCACCAGCAACACCACAGCAAGAGCAAGCAAGGACAAGCACCTCTCACCAGAGCCAAACCAGGAAAGGCAGTGGGGAGGGAAGGGAAATTTTTGTGTGTTCGGCTTGTAAAGCTAAAAAATAACTTCACCTCAGAGCTCTGCCCGGTCCCAGAGGGTTCACCAGACCCTCTCCCTTCCCATGCCAAGGCAGAGGGCAGCAGCCCCGCACGCAGCTCTCACCACGGTCAGTACACACGGGCTTCATGGACTCCAGCCAGCCCGAGCATGGACTTGGCCGAGAGCCTCAATGGAAAGCACAGAGATGGAGCAGGAATTTTCTACTAACAGTTGATGAAAGCACTGGGGGGAGCAGGGGGAAAGCCCTGTCCTGTAGCTGGTGCTTCCAGCAGAGCTATAACCCAGTGTCTTCTCCCTTTTGAAGCCAAGCAATTGCTACACTGATGATTTCAACTCTTTCCTGTGACAGCTAAAATATAAAACAAGACAGTTAACATGTAAGCTTTCAACAACTTGGGCTATACTGCATATGGAACATATTATTCTTATAAATTTCAGAAAAATCATCATCTCAGTAATAATAAAAACTTAACTTGGGATCTCAAAGCATATCCCAGGACTCGGACTAAGCCTCAGAGGCATTTGAGTACTGTGTGTTCTCTGCACTCACTACGGCAAAATGTTCTCATGAATGAGGCCAGTAAAAGACTCAAAGTGACATTTTTCCTCTTAACTAAGGCTCTTTTCCATAGAGAGGTAAATTTTTATGCTGATCCACAGAAGTGCTTGTCTTGTGCTTGCTAGTTGATTTTAAAACATCTTGCTAGTTGTTTTTAAAAATACACAGTACAAAGGTCTTTAGCTTCTTTTTCTTGCTCACGATTGCAAAACATTAATCTTTTTGTCACCTGCCTTTGTATAGGTTTACGTTTTGTGACACCAGAACATACTGATACAATTCTGCTTCCTCACTCAGGAAACGGCAGCTTGAGCCTGTTCCGAAAAAATGGCATAACTTTAATAAGTCACCGCAATTACTCCAGCACTGTTGGGGTATAAATGAAATCTGAAGTAGATCCTAGGATTTTTATTCAGTATTCTCACACCTCCGCAGCAGTGCTTCAGAGGTACTAAAAAAGAAGGAAATGCGCGTAAACACCTGAAGAGAGCCCAGTGCAGGCATAGTTAGTTTTTATGCCTAGGAAAAGCTTACACAAAGTGATCTGAGAATCTGAGAATGTATTTTTAATAGCAAAAAACCACCACCAACAAAAAATTATTCATGTATTTCAGAGCTGACCTGCATATACTGTGGTTTGAAAATCACTTTAGTGTGCTAAGATCCAGATTCATTTCACCTTCACTTCATCTAATTTCAGAGCAGTCACCCAGGTTTTCCTCTAAAATTATCAGCAAACAGCAGATGACCTGAATTGCTCTCTTGGAATATCTAAAATTTGTCTCATCTTCTCTGCTGATTTAAGAATTTCATCTAATGCCTTAAAGTCAGGTAAGGAGACAAACTTGTAGATTGAAAATTAAAATTAAAATCAACTCCAAAGAACAAAAAGAAACCTACAACCCAGAAACCTACAATACATATTAAGTCCACTTCAAACATGCAAAAGCCAGGCAACTGCTCAAGTTCCATGAAGTATTTAATGTCTATGCAATAAAATGTGTTAAAAAAGAGAAACAATTTTATACTTAAATTAAACAGTTGGCCATAGTCTGTACCATTTGCTATGTACAAGAGCCCCAAAGCAAAACAATACTTCTTCCACTGCCCACAGTGGTAAACTCTAGGGATGAGGAATAACCTAGCGCTGTAGGGTTTTTGAAAGAAATTGCTCGATGAAGATTAATTTTAACAACTTGATGCTTATCTAATAAATAGCACTAGAAATAGAGAAAATACTTGTTTCAAAGCTGCATTTTCAAGCAATTATTTGAAAAGACTTTATTGTCTTTTCTAGCCTCTAGAGAAGACTTCAGGTACTCAGCTACCCCGGGGTTCAGCTAGATGTTTTGAGGCTTAGTGTTTCCAAGAATCTGAGTCATATTCTGCTCCAGCAAAATGAGCTTGCAAAATCCCTCCAGGTCTTTCTACTCAGATCTGCCAATGGCCAAAAAGGTGCAATTGCCCTTGGGAACCGGCATCTCCAAATCCTACCCAAATCACTGCATTCCCACTGGCCAAGCAGGAGAGGGAGAAATCGCTCTACCAGCCACATGCTATTGATTCCGCAGTACGTTGGGACCATAACCGTATCCTGACCTTTTTTTTGGTATCACCATGGGATCATGTCTCAGTGCTGGACAGCACTGCAGGAACTCCCTAGCAAGAAGAAAGCAAGGGGCAGATTACATTAGGGCAACTTGTATTTTTATTATGGAAGATTACCAAACAGGAAAATGGGATTTGAAGCTTCAGTGTAATGTTCAGGGATTTGCCAGCTGGATTATAGCTTTTTACTCACTCTTCCATTGCTCCTTTCAAAACCAGTTATATTGCCAAAGAGAACAGTTATTGCTTAAAGGATTATTTATTGTAAGCTATACTGCATAGAGTAATGGGTTACTACAGACCACATCCATCTTTACCAGTTCAATATCTTGCAAGAAGGAAGAAACTTCAGCAAGACTGACTTCTTCAAAGACACAGTGCAATGAATTAGAATAAGACTATTCTCTGAGCAGCAGGGCTACTTGTAGCTTCATTAATTTCTAAGAAAAATATCAATAAAATCTCCAACCGAATTTACACAGCGCATATCCCAAGATGCAGACTTAAGTAAATCTCAACAGTAACAGTAGCATGTTTATGAGCACTTCTAGTGGGAAGCCTTGTGTTTTGGGGAGGAATAATAACATTTTGTATTTTCAAAGCACCTATCACTGTAGCATCTCAAACCGTTTCAAGGATGTTAACTGCCCAAAACATACACTGTCCTGGGATGCAGTTATTCATTATACCCATTTACCCCTTGGTTTAATGTTACAAATGACTCTGTGGTTCAAAATGTTTCTACTCGAATGGAAGTGCCACAGCATCCTCTAGGGACCTTTGTGTATTTAGGAAAAAAATAATAAAAAAAAACATATAGGAGGACAATAGCCTTTATATGTGCTATGTTTCAGAAATCCATGCAAAAATAGTCTTGATCAGTGTGAAACAACAAAACTCCGGTCCCTCTGGTTCTTTGACAATGCTGATAACCTAAAAGGACGAGAGGAAGTCACAGTTACAGCTGTGAAATGGGATCGATTGACTCGCAATCACTTTCAGAGATGATAACTGCATTCTCTCTCAATTGCTGTTTGCAGAGACTTGCTCTCTTCACAGCCTCCAGATTCGGCTGCTCATCCTCAGTTCCCCAGCATGGATGCCCAGGCCATCAGAGAGCACAACCA
The DNA here is from genome assembly GCA_013389825.1 of Crypturellus undulatus. NCBI lineage: Eukaryota > Metazoa > Chordata > Aves > Tinamiformes > Tinamidae > Crypturellus > Crypturellus undulatus. The sequence continues at coordinate 144,589 of VWPW01001161.1, read as the reverse complement.
GGCAACAGGGAAGAGGCAGCAGGGCCAAACCAGCAGGAATTTATCATGGGTTCCAAACACCCAATGCAGGCAGAGAGCACTTTGGCTTTTTCCCTCTACTGCTCCCAACTTAATTTTCCAGTTCCTCAGCCACCAAGTTCTGGCAGGAGGTACGAACTATTTCCTTGCCTTCAAATCTCTTCTGAATACTGACTCTGCTTGCAGGCAAAATGAGCAAACCTAGTCAGTGTATACAAATAAGTACAAGGGAGACTGAGTTACCTAGTATGCTAGAGATATCTATTTAAGAGAATCCATTGCATGCATAACATTTTTAATATTTAACAAAAATCCTTGGGAAAGAAAGATCACCATAAAAACAACCCTACATTTTTAGTTAAAGGTTTAAGCCACACTGATATCTTGTAGATACTACTTTTCTACTGCAAAAATATACTCTTTTCCCACTGTTGTGATTGTTTGCAAATATTCTATTTTTGTAGTACCCTTGATGATGCCCCTATTTCAGAGAGAGACAACTGGTAGCTCTGTCCTACCACAATAACTCATTTCCATTCCAGAAAAAGAAATAAAATGAAAGGCAAACAAAGATGGGAATATTACCTTGCAACTCCGTTACTTAACTCTTCAGTTTCCAATAAAAAATACACAATTTTATGTATGTTAAAATGTGTGTTAGTACAACAGGCCGCTCTGGGATGAGGACCAAAGCCTGGTCGCAATACGAATAAACTTCCTGGAATGCTGACGAGCCATCTGTTTTCTTAGGTTTAACCTACAAAAACATTTGTGGACGCACAAAACTTCAGAAATACAGGCTTAGATGCCAGGTACCAGAGTAAAATGGAGCCTTCAGAGAGAAAAAAAAAAAAAAAAAAAGAATCTTTGAAGAGGAATTATTCCCACAAACTTGGACAAAACCTTTCATTCCTCACCAAGAAGGATGGGGTATTTCAGCAACTCTGACAGATCCTGATCCATGCACACCTGTGCCAAAAGTCGTGGTTCAGAGATCCATAAAGCAATGTGCTTTTATCGGAGAGAAGAACTCACCCTCACTGAGATTAACCTCAGGGCAGCCTCCCAATTCTGTTTTTCCTTAGAAGTTTTATACTTGAGGTGAACTTCTGCAGAGTCTTAAATTTCCTGCTTCACTGGCATCAGAGAACACTGCATCCCAAATGCAATGCCTCTGGGCAATGTCTTAAAAGCCAACTAACTTCTGATTTTTCCCAAGTGGTCTTAAATCTTCATAACAGGGAGTTGTTTTCAAACACTTCAAGGTGAAGTGTAGGCACCTCTGAGTCTCAGAAGAGGAGTGTAACATGATCAGAAAGTAGATATATTTTCCAGATATAAAATAAGAAAAACTTAATCCCTAGATGAAGGAAGGATTCAAATGATAATGGGTAGGGAATTTTTCAGTAGCATGAGGACAAGAATAGCCATGAAATATGGCACACACAAAGAAGAGGTAAAAAAATAAATCAGAAAACATTTTGGGGTAAGGATGCTGCTGGGTCACGAGGCAGGATTTGCAAGAGAGTTTTTATGTAGAATATCTTCATACTTGAGAAGATTTTCCCCTTCACTAACCTCCCCTTCTTCAGTGTACACTGAGCAAATAATCTTTTTGCAAGGGAGCAGAAAAGCATTCAAAAGCCAGAGTCTTTTCCCCTGCAGAAGAATCTATTAATATCACCTGGAATTGTCCATTCCAGTGGAAAGAAATGAGAACTGTTAGCTGCTTAAGGAACAACAATTATGTGTTTTCTACAGGACTTTTCTATAGAACTTGTTACAATTCCTTCAACGTGTTTCCCTCAAGGTATTTCCTGGAGCTCACTAGCTTATTATCGTTTGAAATTCCATCAATCCCCATGAAGTTTTAATGATTTAAACTCTTCATAAGTCTTGTCAACAATTAGGACTCTTACTTCTAGTCTGGAATGATCTACTGCATATTCCAATCTTTGCATAAAATTAAGTGGCAACACTCCCTAACAATTCTTTCTTTTGCAAAAATGATTACAATGAACATTTTAATTTATGTGATGGTTTTAATGCCTATCAGCATTGTCATACGATGACCCCATTGTTGCAGAATGCCCTCTCATTTTTAGGATGAAGAATGAAAATATTTTCATGAAACATCTTAGGGAACTATATTCATCTGATATGAAAACATCTCCATTCCTCACCAAGGCGATGATCACCCTGGCATGTGCAGCAACAAGGCTTTATTTTCTGCTAGAATTCAAAGACAACTATTGACTATTCTGAAGAGCAAGGATATGCATTCAAATTAGGAGATCCTCAATCCACAGAAGATAGTCAAGCAGAAATTTTAAAGCACTGAAAGAATTTATACGCTGAAACTCTAAAGTGCTGGGAAAAAGGTGGGGGGAGGAAGAAGATAGAGTCAGATCCTGTAACCCAGAAAGCCGCAGAAAACTCATGCCCAGATAATTTATGTAATGTACTTTTCTCTTCCCTACTGTTCTGCACCATGCTGGAAAACCTGCTGTTACTACATGCTATATTGGCATGCCTATTACTTTCCAACAAGAAAATCACTACTTGACCTGCTTCTTGATACAGTTGAGTTTTGTACGCCTTATCTGGCCATTTCAAAAACACAAGCTGAAAAATTGCCCACAAATCAGATACTTGACAGAAAAAGAAGCACTCTGCACCGCTTCAAGTCAGAACCTTACTGCATCAAACTCTACCACCCACGTGTAGCTGAGCAGTCACCCAGAAAAAAATGCACTAATATAACAGATTCAATATTCTACATAATAAAGTAGGCTCAACAGTGCTCCACCAGTCACCAAAGAGACATTACCGTCTGTTTGCGAATAAACTTCCCTTTGTCGTGATTTAATCAGCCTTCATTTTTAATCTACATACATAAAAGATTAAACGCTGGGAGCTTTAATTACTTTGAAAAACACTTGCTGAATAATTTAATCTCAAAGCATGGGTTTCTCTATATCAAGAATCTCAAGAAAGACCTTAAGGGCAAAATCCTCCCAGTAATCTATCAGCTAAATCTAAGAGCCTCATAGAAACAGTTATTTTCAATGAATAAACACTCTTTCTACAAATACTTTCTAAGCATTTGTCTGAACCTTTTGTGCAGCATTTGAAAGATCAGAACAACATGACAAACATTTCCAACTTGACCTAGTCTCAAAATCAAGTTCCAATACACCAGGTGTAAGCAAAACTGTCTTGTCGGAAAGAAAATACCTCCCTGATGTAGGAACACACTCAACAGAAACAGTTAAAGTCCGTTCACTCTTCAAGATGGATATTATGGACTCTTGGATGCGTCATTATGGATGAGTCAAGATGGACATTCAAGATGTACTTTGAGATGGACATTACTCACCTGGGCATTATGGGCCCAGCTCGTACCTGCTAAAGCAATGAACAAGTGCTTCCACATTTTCAGGCCTGCTTTAATTGAACCATCATTGTGCATATTTACAAGGAAGGAAGATATATATTCAGTCACTTCCATCGCAATTGTGCATGCAAGAAGCAATTTCCTCAACATGCAGATAGAAAGTGAGACCTGGTATAATTAAAATTCTTGAGCAGTCAGAGAAAAAGAAGAAAACATCTTGCATAGCACTGACAACCCATTTGATGCTCTAAAACCAGAGTTAATACAAGGTCATGGATGATACTAACCACCTGCAACCAAGATACAGACTTTGAAATGCTTTTCATAGTCTCAGCTGCAGTGTTCAGGACCCAGAGTAAACACATACAAAGTTTTGCAAAAATGCCACGTGCAAATTTTCCAACAAGTACCATTTCATATCTAAATCTCTATTTTTTTCAGGAGAAGCTATTCTCTTTTGATCATATACAAAATAGCCTATTATTATTTTGCTGTTATGAGAAAGATTTATCATAGCAGATAAAAAGAGAAGGAACTTTACATCATTGTCAAGCAGCAGCAAGAGAAAAGAAAAAGTGATGATGGGAAAGGAAGGTATTTTTCCTCCTATGAGTTCATTTATATCAACCATCAACAACAATAACAGCACTAGTCATTCACGAATTCACCAAGGCATCAAAAGTGACCACCATCATCTAGTCTCCTGTATACTACAAGCCATCAAATTTAACTCAGACACCTCTGTCCTAAGGCCAGTAATCTTTGCTTGGGAATATTTTTTCCTTAGCTACTAGTTTGTTTTTCTTTAGTTACTAGTTGTTGTTATCATTTTTACAAGGGCGGAAACCAGAGCATAATCCAGACCAAAAGACAATTCTTATCAGATCTCCGTTTCCTACCTCAGTTGCTCCAACCGAGGGATTGCAGTTTCACCCCTCACTCCTGTTTGCCTCCCTTAGCTCTGACCAGCGCGAGGCTTTGCCCGTGTTTGGGCCAGGCTCCTCGCTTTTAATGAGAAGCCCCCATATGTTAAATAGACAACTCGAGCCCTGTCTGGTAACAACCTCCAGTCATTTTCTAGTTGTCTGCACATTCATTCGGGTCTCCCAACCTGCTCTCTCCATTCAGGTAGAAATAAATAATTCAACTAAAGTTCTTTGCAGTCCTATTGCCTGAATTTATCTCTTAGAGGAAAAAAAAAATAGGAGAAGTCAGTAGTAACAACACAAGCAGGAGGTTTTCACTGCGTTTTGGTTTTGCCTTTTTAATCATGCAAAAACACAGGCAGCACTGTGGAAGCTGAACTTTCAACTGTTTATTACTTCCAACCAGCAGTTATAACCAAGTCTGTCTACCAAAGGATGCGTGGTATGTGTGATACGGTTTATTTTCCATATACAGAGGTGAGCTCAGCTTCCCTCCACCATCACTCGAGCTCTCACATTACCTTGCCCAGGACTTTCATGCCAGATGGACTGGCTCAAGCCTCCTGGATGAGTCGCCTCCAGGGGATTTCTCTACTACTCTAAAACACTCGGGTTAGAATAAACAGCATAAATATCGCTCAGTCCTTTGGGTGTGATCTCAAGGACCCTGCAGCATACACTCGCATGCATTACATTATTTCTGGGGCAAGATTTCCTCCCCAGAAGTGAGCACGTGGGCAAACATACTCAGCATCAGCCCCTGCACTGAAGGTAGTTCCCAAGGCAGGGGAGGCAGGAGGAAAAAGCCTGGCACAAAGTAAATAAGAGCAAACAATTAAGTTTTTAAAGCATGGTAGCTTAAAAGAGACTAACAGCAGCAGGTAAGGACATCTATTTGCCTAACATAATGCTTTATATCGCAGGAGTTGTTCCATCTTTTTACACAGAAATACTGTACTGAGGCACCATCTCATCTTGCCCCAAAAGTGGCAACAAGTCCACCCAGTTTGGCACCTCTAAGCAAGCTGACCTGCTCAGCAACGGCACGAGACATATGAAGGTTGCACATGATAGTTTCCTAGACACAAATAGCACATTTAGTGAAGTACAACCTGAGTGAAGGAAAGGACAAATGCAACATTTCTGAAAGCTGCTTTTAGAGCACTTCATTTGGCCCAAACTGGGGTCTTCTATCCCAGCCCCAGCAGGAAGAAACAGTGGCAGCTGGCAGCAGCGACAGAGGCCTCAGGAAAACAATTTCAGCTAAGAAGCTTATTTCTTAGTAAGCATATATTTTCTCTGAATATATTCCCATGTTGACATGATATACAGCCCTGCATGCGCTTCTTCCTTTCAGGCAGTATCCATCATCTCACCGTATGCGCTGTGCCATAGGAGACCGCTGCCGCAGCTTCCCGGGGTTAGTGTACAAGGACGTAAATAAAGTGAAAGCAAATACCCAGGGACGACCTGCAAGATGCTGCTGCTCACAGAATTAGCACACTAACCCTCTGCTCCTTCGGCTTCTGCTTTTCTTGAGTAAGCAGCGGTTTTCATTCAACAGCTAAATATACCAGGGGAGATGAAATCTTCTCAGATCCTTGCAGGAAGATGAGACCACTACCATGAAAGCCAAAACATGCTGTTACTGCTTCTGTTTACAGGTATAACTACAGCAGAGTCTAGAAATTAAAGAAAAAACATCTGATATATTGATATATATTGCACTAGGATTATTCCATTTATATTTGCTGACCAGAGCACATTTTTAAACTACAAGCTTAGTACACAATCATGTTATGAGAGGGGAAATTATGGAATCATGTTATTTTTATAGACACTTAATGTTCTTAACATTTGCTTCAAGTTTATGGAGTACCAATACCATGAACCAGAAAATAAAACTAATTATAACTGAAAAGAAACAAAAATATTCAGCTTTCATTGTTTAGTCTCATAGGAAAGACCACGCAACTGTCTGATCTTACCATTAACTGGAGGCAGGGACCAGTCTCAGATCATGTGGGGCAGGAAATCACCTTTCAGAACTAATCACATAAGTTTTCACAGCATTTCAAAGTGTATTCCTGTAGATAAATCCTTTCCATTGCTTTGGCTAAAGACAATTCTGCAAGTCAAGACTGAGGATCACAACAACATGGCTCTTTATCACAAGCATATTCTTCTCCAGGCCCTCAAACCCAACCACCTCCCAGCACATAATGAAATAATTGAATTACAATGAAAGTATCAAAACACATATGTTCATCATATGTGTCCTCTGTTCTGAGATTCTCTTTATGCTGTTGATGAAAGACAGTATGACACTTAAGTAAATGAGACAATATCCTTCAAATGATCAGATATGAGAGAAGAAGAAAAAGGAGACGAAGCACAAAAATTTTGCACAGCTTACAAAGAGGAATATGACATTGGTAAAGAAAGGCAGAAGGGCTGTTGCAAGAAAAAATGTTGAGAGAACTTTATTTATGGAAGATTAAAGGCAGAAAGCTGGGAAAAAAAACAGTACTATACATGAGAGAATCACCTGGAGACATAAGAAAGCTGAAAACGCAAAGTTCTGAGGCAGAACTGCTCATGCAGAATACATTGTTTCACAGAATCAGATAACGTGTGTGAAAAGAGAGTATACAGGGAGAAAAGAAAGTAGCTAGGGATGTGATCCAGATCCAGATAGTCACCAACAAAGAGACTTCATGAACCCGGCCTGATCAGCTTTTATACTCTGAAGTACCGAGATTTCATGCACCTTCCGCCAGTCTTTGCTGCAGTTATGCCACAAGGAAATCAGAAATGTAGGGTCTTAATACTGCTAGTTAAGACTACAGCAGCCAACTCTTTTTCTACTCACTGTAACGGGACACAAAAAGGTACAAATCCTCTGTACTGAGGGTACAGAACTGCATGTGGAGACCCTGCAAGAACAAGAATACATCTAAAACTATATATAGGTCCTTGCTCAGAATGAGCAAGCAAACAACTTGCATGAATTGGCAGCTGACTTCAGTTAACTTCTCCGCATCTGGCTCACAATACCAGAATTACAACTCTGCTCCTCAGTGTTTGACAACACTGAGTATTTACTATCAATCCCCTTGGAGAATGCAGGACAACAGTTCACTAGTTGGCATTTGTACANTGACTTCAGTTAACTTCTCCGCATCTGGTTCACAATACCAGAATTATAACTCTGCTCTTCAATGTTTGACAACACTGAATATTTACTACCAATCCCCTTGGAGAAAGGTAGGACAACAGTTCACTAGTTGGCATTCATATGGTTTGAGGACTGCAGCTTGATCCATCCTACTGCCTCCCAAAGGACTGCCCCTCACACAGATATACAGATGATGACTACGATGCAAATTATACAACTAGTCCTGTAGCCATTATGCTTGCCAGCAGTCCCACAGACTTTATTGGGAAAAATTGTGCAAATGAGGGCTTTACGAATCGGCCATGATATAAAAATATTCCCAACCACCTCAGGGGCTGAAAGGTAATATATACACAATAAAGTTTTGAACTAAAGATGAAACAGAAGTCCTTTGCAACTCGTTCCTTGCATAGAGATCCCCTGGACATCCTCAACTTTGTGAGCAGATTTAAATTTACCATTTATGCTTGATGGTATCCAATTACTTAGTACAATCCCTTGGACCCTAGAACAGGCAGATCTGCAACTAAAAATGCCGGTAAGATTTTTGCTGTGTTGATGTTCATAGTGGAATATGACAGAGTAAGAATTCCAGCAGGAACTACCAGGAAGACCCTAGTGAACCAAGCTCTTTACAACTAAAGCCACCTACATCTTAGAGCCATTTTGTATTTAGAACTAGGGCTGGACCACTCAATTTAAATAGCTCTTCCATAAAATTTAAAACTGTAGCAAATCACTATCTTCATTAATTATACTTAAGCTCATATCCTTCTCTAATGTGTGTTGGAAGCTCTACTCAGTCTCCGAATAGGACACACAGTGAGGAGCTGACAGCACAAGCACCTGGACTGGGCGCGCAGATGTTCTGGCAACGTCTGTCTGATTTTGTTTCTTGCACCACCCAACATCTCGAACAAATTGAATCGTTTTCCTCCATTAGTATTTGCTATTCTCTCCCTATTTCCAGAAGAACCAACCTTTGCTTTCTGCTGCAAAACACACTCCTTCTTCCCTCCTGCCCCAAAAGGGATGGAAATTGCAAATGCTCTNCTCGAACAAATTGAATCGTTTTCCTCCATTAGTATTTGCTATTCTCTCCCTATTTCCAGAAGAACCTACCTTTGCTTTCTGCAAAACACTCTGCAAAATGCTCTCCTAGGCAGGCTAAAATAACCCCCCAAAGCCTTTAAAGAATCTTTCCTTTTTTAAATTATCACATTGTTTAATACTTCCTAATTGATTTTCTTTGACAACATCCTCAAAGCGTCCGAGTGCTTTTATCTTGGTTTAGAATCATTCAAAACTATTTACAGCATCTCCACATAAATACCACATAATCAACCGTGTGAGTGTTCCCAGCAGTGTGGGGAATGATTAGGAAAGGTCTTTTAGCTTCAGCCTCAGATGTGTAGGTCATCCAATGTCCTTCCTAATGGATAAATACAGTAATTTATCATCATCAGTCACCATCAGCATTGTTCTTTTTACTATCATATATTCATGAACATTATTCGATGCAGCTGAGTGGAGCATAAAAGAAGTGTATGATTAAAGTGGAAAGGTACAGGGTTTGAGACAGCTTAGATTTCATGGCTAATGCATGGACTTGGGATACTGCAGAGGTTTTATATGTTAGTAAGACAGAATCAGCAAATTATAACTACCTGAGGGCCCAGTACTAGTATTTGCGGCAGCAGACAGGACTGCAGTTACTTGTCTACGTCTCCTGGTACAATACTGAAGTTTACTGCTGAGCAATACGAAGTAGGACCTGCTACAGCCATATGTGCCCAAGAGATTGTCCACAAATGAGGCACACTTCATAGCTGTTAGTCAAAATAAAAATAATAATAAAATAAAATAAAATAAAATAATAAAATAAAATAAAATAAAATAAAATAAAATAAAATAAAATAAAATAAAACACAACTCAGATACTTGAGGTTTACTTGTGTTCACATTTGTAACATACACATGGAAGTCTCCAAATGCCCAAAGGAAAAAAAATGCCAGGATGATGACTTTCAGACTCCAGAACATACCAAGCATCAATTCACTTTGCTTTATGAGTTCTTGCCTCTTAATTATTGGAATCGCTTACCCTAAGCAACACCTTCAGCTGGAAGATACTGGAAAGAAATGCACAAATTATGTTTTAAATCAACTAATACAATGTATACGTTCAAATATGTGAAGTTACCATGTAACTTACGAGGTGCCTGAACCTACTTCCAAACAGAATGGACACAAAGAGATGTGACGGTTCAGAGTGTTTGAGTGACTGCATTAAATTATCTCATTAAGTTATTCCCATTGACAAAGAAGTGGCAGACTCTGAACACTGAAAATCACGCACTGTATCATGTTGCTGCATGTTGTTTAAATGCAAACTACGACTAACCTGCAAAAATCCCTGGATACTGCAACAGGGGAGCACAGGCAGTAAAAGAGCAGGCTCATGAGTGCTTTATTCTGGGTCTGCTGAAAGGGACTTCTTGGGTTTTGGTCCTTTAAAAGTTGCCAAGGCAGAGGGTGGAACAAGTATTGGGAAGTTTTTTGTAAAGCTTTTTTTGCAGTAGATAAGTGAATCTCTAAATGGAATTTATAACTTCTGAATTCATATAAACACATGTACATGTTACACAGGCACTTAAAAAAAAAGAAAAAAAAGCTCATGTGACCGTGCTCTTTCAAGCTACCTGAGATGTTACACATGCACAGACTATCCACAAAATGACCTGTAAAATGATGCTCCTCAACTAAAGCATCTCAGTCACTAAAATGAGCTCCTAGTTGCCCCTTCTCCACAGAAGTCGGATCAGAAGACTGGAAGTGCAGTGAAAAGGAAAACAAACTTGGGATTTTGGGGTAGTAACCAGCATTCGGCACATGCACAAGCCGCCTCCAACCTTGCACAGAGGGAAGCAGACAAACCAAGGCAAGGCAAGTGCCAACACGACTCCCATCCCACACGGTCTCAGCTGCCGGGCTGAACCTCTGCTGTGAACGCTCTACCCCACAAGTTCCTCGCGCTGCTGGTCATACAGCCCACAGATGCTGCAAGTCTGCTATATTCCCTTCTGAATCCAGCAAGCAACCTACCTCACCTAGAAAACAGAGTTTAAATGTTCGAGCTAAGACATGAATGTGTAAATGTTAACTCCTTATGAAATATGCATGACCTTCTCTACTTCCACTGTCTTTAAAAAAAAAAAAAAATGATGGTGTTTCTGACTTTGTATTGAACATTGCAAATCAATGAGTTGTTTGAGATATTGTCAAAATATCATGTTAAAAGACACCGCTAGCTAGGAAACAAGGAGCAACGTGCAATCATTTTGGATTATGGACTTCAACAGCATTTCTTATTTCATCTTGAGGCCAACCCTCAACATAGCCAAGAACAAATGATGGAAAGAGTTTCTACACGTTGTTGACTACCTAAGAAAAGCTCTCAAGTTACTGGAACTGTTTTAGGAGTAGGATTAAGAGTTTAAGCTTTTTACTGATCCACTGAATTCTAAAGAGGCTGGGTAGCAAATCACCTTTTTCCCTTGATGAAAACCCCTATAGCCACAAATATGGCACTAGACAGACACAGCCATCCATCAACAACTGCAAAAAAACAAGATGAGAGTCTAATTTCGGGAAAAGGAAGCAATGCAGAAAGACATTCGGGAAGAAAGACATTCAAATATAAACTGGTTTCAGAAACAGAAAACAAATATTGTTTATTTTTATTCAGCTGCAGTTTTAGACTATGCCTCTTCCATGGTGACTACAGAAACTGGCCCCAAGACAGCAGAAAATTCAATTCCTTATGAAAAAGCAGTTGTAGCCCTATCGAAATGAACAGCAGTCAGTTCTACCTGCATGTATACTGAGCATATCATCGACGTTCTAAGCAAATAATCATTTCCCTATTTAGTGCAACACAGTGCAATCTCATTTCACATTTGCTTACCTGCTTTATTTATTTATTTTTCAAGCAAAATAACACAACTAAAAAAATAAATAAAAAATAAATAAAAAATAAACTTGGTTCTAACTGGCAATAAAGAAAAAATCTGGGTTTTGTATTTTAAAATCGATTTTAAAAGTCTTAAGTTGCAAGAATAAGGGAGACTTGGGAGAGAATGATTATAAATTTCAAAGGTCTCTCTTTACACACACACACAGAGCAGCAAGCAGCACCAGGTGCTGTAGATCATCCGTGGGTTTTTTCCCCCCCCTTTTTTTTTTAGTAAACGGACTGCAGCCTTGCAAAGGTAATACCTAAAGGAATTATCTTAGTTTTTCATCTGCAAAGATGTAACATTCATCAAGAAGCAACTCATACAGGTACATTATGTTTGTCCCATTTGTTGTGTCCACTGACTACTGAATGGTTGTGCCTCTTTAAACTGATCACCAAACATTATTGCCCATGTCCCTGGGAAGGTTCTTAAAAACTAAAAATGAAAAAACACCATTTTTTATATTATCTAAGAGGAACTGAGGGAGATATATTAACTTCTAATGTTTTCAAGCAACAGAATTTTGAGCATTCTGCTAGAGCCTTCCAGAAATGAGGAGAAATACAAGTAATTTACAGCTATTTTCTTCTCTATAGATATATCATCTGAACATAAAACTGTAATTTTAGCAATAAATATGAGTCATCATTTAGCAGGGAGTTCAGAATAAATCTGGCTAATTTATCAAACCAATCACCGAAACATCAATAGTGCTGTTAATGGAAGTTGTTATTAGATGCCTTGGCCCAGGGGAAGGCTGCTTTAAAAATACCATCAAGGGAAGTGTTGGATAGGAAGCTGTATCCAATTTATTTATAAGCTGATGGCTACAGATACTTCAGTCAGTCGATCCGAGCTTTTATTTAAGTGGAGAGTCCCAGTATTTGCCTGCTGTAATTTGAAATTACAGCTCAGGTCCCAGGCCTATAAATTTGCTGCAAAGCCATTCAGCGTGCCTATTCACAGGGGTGTTTATAAAACCCGACTTGGACTGAAAACAGCAAAGAGATCTGAAAAAAACAGCTGTAATACCTTGCTGCTCTTGGCCTTCCTGGTGGCTCTCCCCAAGTCCAACCACCTCCACAGCAGAAAAGATTTGCTGCTCCTGCTATTCAAGGAAAACCTCTCCAAACAGAGGCACCAAACTGAATTTTTGAGGTTGGGATCGGTGTTTAGAAAACTGCTTTTGGTGCTACAAGTCTATGCAAGTTTGCCAAGCAAAATGAAACGTTAAGCAAAAATGCAGCGACAAAGAGGCATTTCTTGATGCTTTCTCTGTTGTGAAGCCAGTCACAGTGCTCAGGATACGCAAAACTAAAGTGAACACATATGATCCCATGGGTTGCTGGGCCTCCCTTGCTCACTACAATGTCCACCAGAGCTGCAGTCAGCTCAGAGTATTCAACTGCAACCACAGAAGGCCATCAAAAACTTTCTAACCGTGAATATCACTCAGCTAACATCACATCCCCATCATACTGCTGTGCTAACCAGTCTCCAGGGCAAAGTGATCCTTGGAGAGCTTGAGTACCTGCTACCCAGGTCCTCCCTTGGGCTGAGCCATGATGTGTGGATCTCAGCCACCACGTCACCCACGGTAGGAGAGCACCTACGACTGAGCTGTATTCACAGAGGTCTACTCCAGCATCAGCCAACCCTATTGGAAGCCCATGATAGATTCAGGCCTGCATCCTTATCAGGATTAATCAAAGCTACAAAAAGAGTCAGCATCTTTTAAGATTTCATATGGCGAGGTCATGTACTGCACAACATGATATCCCCATCATCTGTAACAGCACTAAAAGTTGGTATCGAATCAACCTTTATTAGGAAAAAGAAAAACAAACTTGATCTGGAAAAAATCTGATGCAAAGAATGAGACTTAACATTGACACTTCATGCAGACACATGCACAGTGCAGGGAGGAGTCTTCCCTTTTAGAGCTGAGAGATGGAGAAATCTAGAGCACTATTATAATAATATTCCTATATTTAGGATGAATTCCTAACCCTTAGAGTATTCTAAATGGAAAAATTACTACTATTCTTCATTATGACCTAAAAGAGCCATCAAACACAGTAAATTTTGGTACATAATAATCCTGTTTTGGAGAATCAAAAAAAAATCCAGCTTCAAGAACAAAAAGCCATACTGGCAATTCTGAGCATCTGAATCCAAATAAAGAAATAAACATTGCTTAGGTTCAACTACTTTTTACTATGTCTAAAAGCAGTAGCCCTTTATAGTAAAACAAGGTTACCAAAATTCATGCGCTCTGTGAACCTAAGATTGCTTAAAGGGATCTTGACTTTTCCACAAATTCCATTTGCATAACATTTAAGTATTGATGGAAGTTACCCATCACTCTTTTTAGGTAAGTTATGCAATTAATTTATTCAAGATATCATAAGGCTCTTCAAACAAGCTCAAATGTAACATTTTATTCAATATTACATGGAAGATTGCCATAATGCATATACCTCTTAGCAAAAAAGCACACAACCTTAAATCTATTTAAATGAATAGTTTCACTGATACCAGAAGGACTGCCCACAAGCTTAATGTCAAGCCTGGATGTGCATGCAGGACCAGATACTTGGATGCAGACTGTTTAAGACATCAACGTGCACAGCAGGTTTTACTGTTAACGTTTTCACCCAATATCAGTGCACTGGAGGAAAATTAAGAATTGTAAATTAGTGCAACGGACTATGAAAATGCACAATACGGTTGTTCACATCCCCAAAGTGCCTGCTCAGAATAGTGGGATTCAAGGCAGAATAACCTGCGTGTTTTGACAACGTGCAANCTCCGCAGCGCCGGCTGCCACAGGCCGGGGCTCAGCGCCCGCGCAGCGCTGCGCGCTCCCTCCCAGCGCATCCGCGCGGCCGCCCCAGAGCAACAGATTGCGCGGAGCGGGAAACTTCGCGGCGGCAGAGGCGGCGGAGCGGGGTCCCCGTCCTTCGCATCCTCCTGCCGCTTGGCGGGCGCCCGGCGGCCGCCACGCACGAGTGTTTCACACAGTTCCCTTTGCGAGCAGCGAGCCACGCGCGGCACAATGTCCTGCGCGCCCGCGGCCCGTTCCGCGGCACCGCCTCGTCCCGCGGACCGACGAGGCGGCCGCTGTCCCCCGGCCGCGCCGCTCCGCGCCCCTCGCAAACCAGCGGCCGCGGGGCTCCCCCCGTCCCCGTCCAGCGGGATGTCTCCGCGGGGCCCCCGCTCTTCCCACTTCCCGCGGGGCCCAGCGCAACTTCGCCGGGACAGGCGGCCCCGGCGCGGCTCCCACCTGCTCGGGCTGCGGCGGCGGCGGGTTCCCCCTGCCGCCCGCCGCCTCCTTCATGGCTGTCATCGCCGCGGGGCTGCGCTCGGCTCCGCCGCCTCTCACTGCGGCCCCGGGGACCGCTCCGCCGGCGCCAGCCGCATGACACCAGCCTCCCTGCGAGCGACGGCGGAGGAGGAGGAGGAGGAGAGCGACGCGCGGGGGGCGCGGAGGCAGCGCCGCTACCGCAGTGATGCTGCTGCCGCTGCTGCCGCTGCTGCCGCCGC